>OX276361.1:9083941-9683941 GCA_946251885.1 Cosmia pyralina
TACATAGAGCGACCGCCTATCTGACCTCCACAACCCAGTAACTGGGTATTACGATTCCCCTTGGTAAGACTGGTTGTCAGACTTTCGGGCTTCTGACGACCCGTAACGACTGTCAATGATCCACGAAGGACAGCCGGGATCAACGGCTTAACGTGCTTTCCGAGGCACGGAGGAGCCTTGGTATGTAAAGATGATCACCCATCCACGGACCCAACCCCGGCAAGCGTAGCTTAACCTGATGGATCGACCCATGCGTCAGGTTACGCTAATATCTTCCACTTAATAAAAACCATAAATTCACTTTCAGACAACGCACAGTCTATATTATTCGAAACTAAGGATGAATTTTGAAAATGCATCCCCTAAAGGGGTTAAATAGGGGATGAAAGTTTGCATGGAAATTAGTAATTTTTGCCGATGGGAAGTCCCATCGGGTACGAGGCTTGTGACCAGATAAACTATAAATCCAAATTCGTTTGATCAGTGGAAAGCTATATCGGTATAAAGGTATTTGAAATTCTAACTAGGTTTCAACTAGGTAAAATACAGGTCCATTTCAAAAACGTCACGGGTAACTTGCCAACCGAAATTAGTTTCGATCCATATCGAGGCCGGATTCGATAACTGAATTAGATCCGGGCCGTACAAGCTGGAGCGAACGTAATGGAAGGTAGCATAATGTAACTAAGTTAGAACCTCTGGCTGAAACTGTTAGGTGTTAGGCTGTGGGGGTTCGAGGCAAAATCCAGCTGCCTCGTCAGATTTTAGATGCGCTAAGATGCGATTAAAATTGTCTGTATACAACGTGTCGTTTTGCATCCTCGTCTTTCAGGGTGTGGTACACAACATCAAACTGAACAACTTTCTCCATGGGACCAACATCGTAGGTAATCGCGAAAAAAATTTCAACTGTCCCATAGAAAATTGCAATACCTACTCGGCCCAAGTCTATGGGACAGCTGATTATTTTTTCGCGATTACGATGTTGGTACCATGGAAAAAGTTGTTTGGTTTGATGGTCTATACCGCAGGCTTAATTTTGATGAGGATGCAAAACGACACGTTGTATATTCATTTTTGCATAGATAACACGGTGAAAATATGAACCTTTTCAAGGACAAAAAGTTTACTCTGCATATTCTGTCATTTTATGTATTAGTCATGACTTTGTTTCTAGTGAGTAAGAAATGGGAAAACTGAGGGTTACATCGTACCAACTAAAACTCTGCTCAACTCTCTCTCCCTTCTGGTATCATGACCGGGAGCGCGAGATGTAGGTAGGTACTCGCACACGCTCCACGCCCCATCCATCAAGACCCTTCTATTCAAGCTAAATAGAGCAGGCTTGCCTATAAAGATACTTCACTTGTTTTCTATATTATATTTGTCCTTTAGATTTTATTATTTTAATATACAATAGTAAATTATTATACAACTAATTGCACTAGGTACTAAATTAAGTAACTAACTGACCTACATTATATACAAAAAAACAATTAGGCGCTGAAGTCCTCCACATCTTTGTCATCCGGAAACGTTCTCAGAAGACTGGCAGCATTGCTACTTCTATAATGTATCAGGATTACTTTTTACCCAAAATGAGAAAATTACAGAAACATACCTGCACGTCCACTTACCAAGTAAGTTAATCAAACATAAAATTTTACCTATAAAAGCCAGCATCAAAGCATCTATGTCGTAACCGAACGTCCTCCTCGCCGTCCTTGGTCTCCGGTAAGTAACAAAGTCACACATCAGTATTGTGTCGTATAAAACCCGTTCTACAGTTCTACAAAAATATAAAAGATTTAAAAGCTCGTTACAGCTCGCTTTCTACCAAGATGGTTAATATGTGGATAAGCCATGTTGTCTTTGCAACAAAAAGGCATTTCACCAAACTTGTACGATGAACATGATGAAAATGCTTCAATATGAACGATGTGACCAATATTTTGTAAAAATATTATGATTTAACTCTTAAAATGTCGATTGTACACCATGTGTACAGATAACAATAGAATTTCAATTGTGTCTGCTAATTGGCGCGCGGCGGGTTAAGAGTGTCCGTGAAGTTTCTTACCCGTTCTTCTCCATAGGGATCTACTACGCTTTGGAATGGGCAACTAGCTTCATTTTTCTGACTGACCGACCCATTGACAATTCAAAAGTGCCTGTATTTGGTTTATTTGAAATAAATGCTTTGAGTTTGAGTGTGAATTTGAGTTTGCAATTTGCTGCTTCATAGCTGATTCCTTATATGTTAAGTATATTTTACAACAAGATGTGAAGGCCGCCTGCCACAAGCGCTACTGCTAAACATGAGGTCCTGGATTCTATTATCAGGTCGGGCAAAGTGTTATTGGGTTATCCTTTAGGAATTTCTCAGTAGCAGCCCGGATTCTGGATTTGTGCCCGGTTGATGGCAATAGGCTCGCCCCCTAATATATGGGACTTAAACATGCACCTTTCAAAAAAGGCCAAAGTTGAAATTCTCACAAGCCTTTAATTTTTTTTGGCCCTTTAAATCGGTTAATTGCATTTCTTCTTGGCAGCATATGATGGTGAAGAACTCTAACCTGAATTTATAGCTCCTTGAGCTATAAATTCAGGGGATTTAGGATTTTTATGAATGAAAAATCAAATAAAACTTTCTACTTTGGCTTGTCTCCGTTTCTTCATTCCCTGCCCATTCACAACGTTGCGTTTGGCGAAACAAAATGAGAATGATTCCCTTAGGAATGACTTCGTGCTGTGAGCGCCGGTCCTCGGCTTAGATACTTAGACCAGACTTGTTGAGTGGCACATTTCAACTGACTAGAATGTATGGGAATGTATAGTGAACATTTTATTGTTAATGACTGCGTTACTAATGACTGACAAAAGGTATTTACAAGGAAGATGTGAGTGGAAATGCCCTAAAAGGAAAGAAATAAATTAAGTTTATTTGCGGCAAACATGAAAAGAACAAGTTGGGGGAAAATTTACATCTCATCCACCCAAAACGGCCATCGGGGTGGTGAGGATGAGAGGGAGGGGAGGGGGAAGGGGTGGAGAAGGGGAGAGGGTGGTCAGGGGGGAGAGCAGGAGGGGAGGGGTTAGTGAAGGGGTAAGGGAGAGGTGCGGTTGAGAGTGAGGGGAGAGGGGTGAGAGTGGGAAGGGGTAATTTGGGGACAGGGGTTGCGGTGTAGGTGAGGGTGCAGGGGACGGGAAGGTGGAGGGGAGGGGATGGAGTGGAGCGGAGAGAGGATGAAGAACTGACACATACACTTTTTTTTGTTTGCAAGCTCTACTGCTGAGTATATGGTCCTGCATTCAATTTCCATGTTGGACAAAATGTTATTGGGTATTTCCATCTGGAATTTCTCAGTAACAAATCCGGAGTCTGGATTTGTGCCCCCCCCCCTTATTACATGGGGCTTAAAAATAACTGGCGAAATGTGGGTGTACTGTAGGTACTTACACCTCTGCCTAACCCTTTTAGAAATACAGGCGTGATGATAAGTTATACTCTGTTCTTTTCTCATAGTTGGTCGGTAAGCTAGGAGACCCCGACCAAATGGGTTGGTTAGGTTAGATACTGTGACAAACTGCGTGCGCGAGCCGAGCGAGCGAAGCGCGCGGTGTCGCGGCAGCGGCTGGCAAGTGCTACATCCAAGTTGGTCGCAGTTACTTGTCTACTTAGCATTCTTAGGAACCCAAAGTAGGAATTATAATTTGAGGTTCAGAAAAGGACGCGTAATCATTTTAATAGAGTGTTCAACACATAGAAATATAAAAAACAGGAGAAGTGGCATGGGGGCGTGCCTGTGTCCACGCGTTATGCGCACGCTGTGCCTTTACTCGCCAAATGGCCGTCTCCGCAAACTAGTACGCTTTCGACCGTGGTCACGATAAATTATAAAAATGCCGTGTTGTTCAGTGGTTTCCTGCAAAAACCGAAGTGATATTAAAAACTTCGTATCTCACGGGATCACTTACCATATGTAAGTAAAAGTATTTTACTGTATTTATCTTTAAAATCATAAAAAACAACAAATCGTAAAATATTTCTTGCTTTTACTACGTTATTTTTGTTTTCAAATATCGCAGCGGCTGTACTATTTTTGCAGCAAATACATTGCTCCTTAACCACTACCTTAAGTATGTCGCTAAGCGACTGGACAAGCAATGTAAAAATAACAAAACGATACTTTATTTACGCGGAGCGTCGCATAGTACAGCCGCTGTGTCTTGCGGCGAGATAGTGATGAGGTTAAGATCCACTAAAGTAGGCTATCGATAATAATGTCGATTGCCCAACGAATATTATATTGCTATTATAGTTTATTTTTCAATTTGTCAACCGTTTTAGCCCGGTTGGAACACTTGAAAAGATGACGTTTAAGTACGGTTGGGAAACCTTTGAGAATGTAAAATAATCTTTTTTACTGTTTTTGATTATTTTACAGCGTACCTAGTAGAGAAATGCATAACCAACGGTCGTAAAGTAAGTTTATTAATGTTTAGGTGGAGTGTTTTTGGGTTTAAATTATCGCATCTTCGTGCTATTTCCTTACGTTTTTTTGGTTTTGGTATTTTACTTCCGCTAAAGTCTTAATTTTAAAATTAAGAGTACGTCAAGTACTGAACAAATACCTCCACTTTACAGGTCAGTGAGTAAACACATCATAACAGGGTTCAACAATTCCTATGGTTTCACAGCCTAAACCAACTTAACCGGATTGTTTTAATTTATTGATTCGTGTTTTTTTTTTTAATATACATTTTTTTTTATTTAAAATGTATAATACTTTCTGGACATATCATTTTTTATTTTATTTTCAGGACCCCAAATTTTTCTTGTACAGTAATAAATGGAAGTATCGATAACTTTCCGTTTTAGTCAATCACTAGCGTATATGTAAAATAAATTGCTTTTTGCACAACACAATAATAGCGACGGATGTTTTTGTGTGAGTAAGTTGTACGGTGCATGGTAAATGCACGCTGTGTGTGACGAGTTAAGGTTTATAATTGATTGTGTAGTATGTTCTGATTTATGAATTGCAAGTGTGTGCGCGACTTTGTATCTATTGCTTTTATTGAACTACATGTGTAGTAGTGGCGCGGTGGTGGGGCCAACCTAGCGACATCGGATTCTGATACATTTTCAACTACCGGGCATATCTCCTTCTTTCATATATCTATGGTTCAACATCATCATTCTCCTGCCCTTATCCCAATCTATTTGGGGTCGGCGCAACATGTCCTTTTTTTCCATACTCTTCTCTATTATTCGTCATCTCGGTAGTCACCCCCTTTCTAGCCATGTCATCTTTCACACAATCCATCCATCGTTTCTTTGGTCTTCCCCTACTCTTATAGCCATCGACATTCATACTCAAAACTTTCCTCACGACATTTTCCTCACTCCTCCGCATCACATGCCCATACCATGACAGCCGAATAGAGTGTTCAACAAACAACAAATTCAGGAGCAAAAAATGTGAATTATTAGGGGTTTAATTGAGTACATGCATTTTTTAATAAGTAGCTTATTAATATACTAATAGAACAACAGAGGTTATTATTTTTCAAAATAGTTTATTGGAATAAAACAAACACATTTTTACACCTACCAGGGTGATTCCTATTTAACATTATCAAACATTATTAAAACATGTAAAAGATTTGTAACATTTTGCTCTAAAAATAATTGTTATTTTTTAAAGAAATGATATGTACGAGTAACTATATAAAATATAGAATTAAAATTCTTATTTTTAAGCTGAGCGGCCACTGGTCCGCGCCGGCCGCAACGCACGCACGGCACGCGGCGGATTTTGGCTTGTTTATAAGAAGAAAAAAAAATGCCGGCGATACCGATACTGGACGCATTGCTAAAGGAATTCAAAGAAAGCAAACCGAAATCCGTTGCGTGCCGCGCGTGCGTTGCGGCCGGCGCAGACCAAGTGGACGTTCAGATAAGTTCAATTGAGATAAAAGGCGATTAAAAAATAATTTGTAAGTAGATAGCAAATTAAAATCTAGTGCTGTTATCAATTAAACAACATTATTTTTATAAAACCTTAATATAATTTACCTAACTATCACAAAGTAAAACCTTAACGCGAAAGCTACAGGTAGCCCGCGAAATTTATTTTTTTTTACGTTTTTTGCAATATGCAGGTCAGTATTAGGTTGTATGTTGATTTGAAAATGATTCGCGGCCGTAACATATTGGTATTTATAGAGTTACAATCATTAAAATCATCACTACAACTCTAGAAGTTCATATAATCCTAATGAATGACTATTTCATGAAATCTTGACTTTTAGGATTATACTAACTTAAGTGGTATCTAGTATAACTAATTCTAATGATTATAATTTTACAAATACTTGTATTATGTTACGGTCGCCAATAATACTTTAATAAAATTGCAAAAAACGTAAGAAAATTTTAATTTCGCGGGCTACCTGGAGCTTCCCCCTTAAGTATTAGATTGAAACATGCGAATCTAAAGAAGCTCGCTACATTTTTCATATTAATATTCCTATTCACTTTAAAAGTTTTATTATATAGGTACACAAACATTCAGCACCTTAATTGCGTTGCACTTTCAATAACAATCTGAAGGATTTTTTGGAAATTGCTAATCCATTGCTTCAAATGTTTTAAGAATTCATCTCCTCAACAACGTAAGTAACGCAATGAATGTTGTCGAATTGTCAAAATGATAGGCATTGCAAATTGTGTGTTACGCAATAGCTCCGCTGTTTTTATAGGGTTCCGTACCCGAAGGGTGCCAAATGGAACCCTATTACTAAGTCTCCGCTGTCCGTCCGTCTGTCTGTTAGCGGGCTGTATCTCATGAACCGTAATTAACAGACAGTTGAAATTTTCACAGATTGTGTATTTCTATTGCCAATAGATCAACAAATAATTAAAATAAAATAAAGTGAAAACTTAATGGAGGTAAATTGAAGTACTTTTTTTTAATATGTAGTGTTAACTAATATTGCACGGTGGTACGGAACCGGTGTACGAGTCCATCTCGCACTTGACTGTTTTTTTTTAATATTTTTATCACTTTTTTTTCATAAATTATTGTTTCTTATGTAGGCTGTAGGAGCCACGATTGTTTTTTTTAAGGTATACAAAATAAAAGGTGTAACTTAAATTTTAAGGGGTCATTGTACTCATCATTATGTTATCAATATTTTTTTTTTCATTATGAACAATTTTTACCATGGGACAATTAGTTTCATAGTAAAAGTTGTTGATAATGATGAGTACAATGACCCCTTCAGTAATTGTGCGTTATTTAAGTTACATCTTATTAATTTTATTTAAAATATACAAGTTAACACTAAATTATTTAAACTATGTAAAAGTATATAATAATAATAAAAAAAAGGGAAAGAGCTCATAGGGCATCAAAAAATTCATCCGCATCGCTGTCAGTGGGAACAGTGGCCAAAAGGCTGGAATTTTTTGATGCCCTATGAGCTCTTCCCCTTTTTTTTTTATTATTATTACATACTTTTACATAGTTACATCTTGTATATAAATATTTAAAACTTATATTAATTCTGCAAGTAGGTAATACAGTAGCGATTCTTATTGTCTCCGTTTTACTTGAGTTGTACCAACACCATGAAGTATGTTACTACGGCACCGAGCACCTGGAATCATAAAGAAGTTTGATTTTCAATGCTAGGCTTATGTTTCAATAACAACAGTTAGTTGCTCGAAAAGACTATAGCGCATCTTTGCGAGAAGAACGTGCTATCTTGAAAAATGCATTTTAACAGAAAGCGCTATGTAAACTTTAAAAAAAATATGACAAGTAAATTAATGTGCTTTTAAAAAAAAATACACAAAAACATTCCACAATCGAATATTAAATTATCGAATAATAACAAAAAACGCCTTTTCCAAAATGTCACGTTTTTCTCGCAGAGGCGATAAAATAGGATCATAGAGCATTAGAAGAGTGCAAGATATCTCCATGCTATTATTAAATAGTTCAAAAGGCTTTTACGTATGATAACTTTCTGTGTTTTTCTTCACTAGTACTTGTTTGACTGGCATTGAGTGCTTATATCAGTAATAGTTTGTACATTTTCGGTCGTAAAGAACAACATAAACACTATAAAAATGTCCTTTTAAACTTTGCAAATTACTGTTTCATGATCGTGACCCTCAATTTTGATTGCCCCGAGATGATGGTGAGTCTATGTAAGCATACGTACCGAAGCAAACAAATCAAGTGACACCGTGAAGAACTTGGCTCCGGAGATGCTCATGGCCTTCTGGCACTGCTGGCAGACGATCTGCACGAAGGTCTTCGCCTCCTCGGAGCCGTCGTACCACTGGCAGGAGTAGGCTGCTTCCATGACTGATGAACTCTGGATAGTTCGAGAAAAGTCATCAGTACCACATATTCTTACTTTTTATATGGTATTGTTAAAAGACATTCGAGTTTTTAGATGAAAACGACTTTCTTCTTCTTCGACTCGACGTTGTTACATTTTGTGGAGTCAAACTTTTTACACTTTTATACTCTGTCCATTAAGTTATCCACTTTTGGACATCTATCAGTTTCTTACTTATTGAATATGTTTTGCAAATTTGATCCTTATTACAACTAGAGATTGTCCAACTGTCAGTGCCAAAAAGTGAATAACCTAGTGGACAGAGAGTAGGACGTTTTCATTGACAGCGCAGAAGTCGCACGGATGTACAGGTACAAAAGGGACAGGATAAGAGGTGGCACGTGACACAGTTTCTGACTCACCGCAACAACACACACTTTAGAAGAGCCTTAGTCATGGCCATCTACAGGGTGTAATTTTAATCACTGTTCTACTCATCATTATGAACAACTTTTACTATGGGACCAAATGTGCGCGAAAAAAATCTGCTGTTCCCTACATTTTGAAGAGTAGGTAATGCGAACATAGATAGTTGATTTTTTTTTCGCGATTTCAGGTTTAGTCCCACAGTAAAAGTTGTTCATAATGACCCTTAAAAAGATAACGGTGTATCAATTGCACACTGTATAATGAAGCGAGGCTATACTGTTTCTTCGCATGTTATATTAGCCTGAAAGCTCACTATCGCATATTTTTCCAGTTTTACTTTTTACCTCTTCAATAAGTCTATTTCCGAAGATGCAAAAGTGGAATACTTGACCAAGAGTGTAGCTCAGGTAACCGATTGTACTGAAAGCGTATACGTTTATTCCGTTGATCTGAAACAAGCAATAAGGACAAAATTTGTTACTAACCGGTTTATTGTCAGCCCATTTAAACATACACATAACAATGTGAGCCCAATGTTATCTGGCGTAACAAAAATATGGTAAAACCAAGCTAGGGAACACGAATAAAACAAAAAAAAACATAGTTAATTAATCTGCTAAGTGGTTCCCAAGATTTAAGCGCGCTAATAGACCCGCAGACAGGCAGACGTTGCGTTTGATAATCCTAACTATTTTAACCGACTTCAAAAAAGGAGGTTCTGTATTCAACCCGTATGTGTGTGTTTGTATGTCAGCGCTTTTCTCAAAAACTAATGAACCAATTTTGATGATTCTATCGTAATCTACGTACTTTCAGGAAGGTTTTAGTATAATTATAACACATTAGGTAATTATTCTTATGTACGAAGTTATATGCATAAATGTACTGTATCTCCGACATTTCTAAGCGGATTTTGTGATGATTCTTCTTTTCGTTCGTCTTGGGCTCATGTAATTGTCCTAATTGTATATTCAACTAAAAATGGAAAAATAAATTTACTTTGAAAAAAGTAAAAATGGACTTCAAAAACAAATAAAATAACTTTCATTAAAAACTTAACAGCTTCTGAAGTTGGTTTCTTCCATTCTTCAATGCACCTTAGCTTGACACCAACTTCTGAAGCTCTTATTTTTTTTATGAAAGTTATTTTATTCGTTTTAGGTTTTGAAGTCGGTTTTTAATTATTTTTAAGTAAATTTATTTGCTACGCTTTCACGCTAAAACGGCTGAACGGATTTGTACTAAATTTGGCACATGGGTAGATGATGATCTTTATTAGCACGTAGGATACTTTTTATCCCGGTAGCTCATTCCGAATCATTTCCGAACTCAACGCGGGCGAAGCCGCGGGCATAAACTATTAGTGCCTATATAAGGAAAAGGCAACGAAGAAACCTTCGAAACAGATCGAGCATACGAAGAAAAGTACATTATTTTTCAATTAATATTCGACGAATACACACACACGGCTACACATCAAGCTATACATTTCCAGTTAACACTGACCAATCATTGTAAGGAATCCTATACAATGTGAGATCAGCTTATACTGGAAATGTATAGCTTGATCTGTAGCCTTGCGTGCATACAGCTATTCCGTCGCAAAAATATTGATTGACTATTACAAGTCGGTCTGAAGTTGATCAAGCGACGTAAGCCTTAGCCCGGGGTCGGACCAATGACGGGCCATTACACAGAATGTTTTTACATTTGTCAAACAGTTCTTATTTTCATGATATTGTAGGAGGAAAGGTTGAAGACCTTTAAAATGCTTCCATTATCAAAAGATTGATGAATCTACGATGCTTGGGTTTCTGTGGTCAAATCTTGTATACTTTTTAAACCTGGTTAATAATATCAAAGGTAATGCATTAAAGGTATCATCAATACCGTCAGTTGGGACTGGTCATCTCTGTAGCTTCCACTGCTTATATATGTATATTTTTAGGGTTCCGTACAAAAGGAAAAAACGGAACCCTTATAGGATTACTCGTGTGTCTGTCTGTCTGTCTGACCGTCTGTCAGCCAATTTGCTCCGAATCTAATGGACCGATTAAGATAAAATTTGATACATATATGAATTTCTATGACCCAAACACGGACAGGTAAAGTAAATAAATGAATTTTGAATATGGGGGTCACTTTTGGGATCAAATAAGAAAATTAAAAAAAAAAGTTTTACAAACTATACCGTGTTACATATCAAATGAAAGGACTTCCTATGAGGGTCTCAAATATATATTTTTTATAATTTTAAAATACATTTGTTTTTAAGTTATTTAAAAAAATAGACGAAAATTGACCATCCCCCCCCCCCTTATCTCCGAAACTACTGACTGAGCCTAAAATTTTGAAAAAAATATAGAAAGTAGACTCAAACTCAAAGCATTTATTTCAATTAAACCAATTACAGGCACTTTTGAATTGTCAAGGGGTCGGTCAGTCAAAAAGATGAAGCTAGGCGCCCATTCCAAAGCATAGTAGGTACCTATGGAGAAGAACGGGCAAGAAACCACGGACACTCTTTCTCTTTTTTTCTAGATCTTAAGCTGTAGATTATAGGAAAATCTATAAGAAGTATGTGGTCTAAAAATAACATGGTAAAGCTCTCAATATTTTGAGTACTTACATTTACAGTTGGAATGTATGGGAGAACATGTTTTTCAACAACAATGTTAAGTTTGTTCTTGGAATAAATTCAACCACCGCCTTGTTTTTTTTTTTTTTTCTATTTGCTGTACCTACTCTTGATGTTTTTAACGTGTACATCTTATTTATATCGTTCTCACTTATGTGATAATGTAATGTAATGTAATGGTGTGATGGTATAAAAAAAACTAGCTCTCAGTACCGCACACATAATATTTACTTACTTAGTTTTAAGACTATATTCATATTGTTTGAAACTAATTGTACTTAGTGTGAAAATGTAAACCAAAATCCATAGTTGTTGTAGTTGTCATAGTTGTATTTTCGATTCATTAAAATATTTCAAATTTAGTTACGTTTACGTTACGTTTACGTTACGTTTACGTTACGTTTACGTTACGTTTACGTTTCGTTTACGTTACGTTTACGTAGCGCGTTCATGCTAGGGCCTCTGGTTTCGTAAATGAGAAATATTGTTGCTTTTTGAATGTAATTTCTTTTTGAATGCTTTGCTAAGAAAACGATGATTTGCAGATCAATTTCGAAGTATGAAATTCAGAATCAGTCTACCTTGGTAGCTTGATAAGCCAGCAGAGTGAGAGTGATCGTCGACACCAACATGTGGAACAGTAGAGCAGTACCGTATGTGTCACCGATAGAGGCCACCAATCTGAAAAAAAAGTAAGCAAATCAATGAATGAAACCAAAATTTCTGCCGCTCAACGTAGAAACCACAGTACAACCTTTTCAAGTTAATAACTACCAAACATCCAAACATTCAATCAAAACCACAAACGTTTTCCAAATAGAATTTCATAATAATATTCTGAACTTCACAGTCGAAACACAAATCCTAAGTTCGTAACTTCAAACACGATGTTAGCCGAAGTTTGCCGTAGTAGGAACTTCCACCGACCACAGATTATAGGTCTCGGGGGAATAGTTTGCGCGTCTGTGGTCAGCGGAGGTCAATTAAGTACACTATGTGGAGATGTACTAGAATATTCAATATAGCTGGTAATTCGTGATGACAGTACCATGTTGAAAGTTTGTTGATTAGTCTGACTGTATTGAATACTTATTACTAGAGATCAGATATTCGCATGCATATTTACCTAAAGGTCAGAAGGGCAATCAATCTGCCTAGCCTTTTCCCAACTAAGTTGGGGTCGGCTTCCAGTCTAACCGGATGCAGCTGAATACCATTATTTTACATGGAGCGACTGCCTATCTGACCTCCACAACCCATTAACTGGGTAATACGATACCCCTTGGTAAGACTGATTGTCAGACTTTCGGGCCTCTGACGACCCGTAACGACTGTCAAAGATCCACGAATGACAGACGGGACCAACGGCTTAATGTGCTTTCCGAGGCACGGAGGAGTCTCGGTATGTAAAGATGGTCACCCATCCACGGACCAACCCCGGCAAGCGTAGCTTAACCTGATGGGTCGACCCGTGCGGCTGTTATTACTTAGCCACGAGCTCCTCAAAGGTCAGAAGGGCAATAATCTATTATAACGTGCAAAGTGTAAACATGAGACCGGATTGCGATGACGTTTTGAACAGACCAAAAAATGGTAATCTGCTAATCTTAAAATACGATTTGTTCACATTCCGGTCGCAATCGAATCGCATGCTAGTCTCATGGCGGTCAACTTTGTTTTCGTTTACGATAGTAAACATATTTTCATGTTGGCTCAATTTATGCAGACGATATTGTGATACTTAGTGATACTTTAATTTTTAGCAACCTTATTTTATAATTTTTTTCAATGACTTAATTTATTTGCTTGGCTTAGTACAGCTGGTGTACTAAGGTTAGTACGAGCACACACTCATAGTATTTTCATATGCCGTTTGGTATTTTAAATCTTTGGGAATACAAAATCATTAAAATAAATAGTCGGTGTTGGCTAATATGGAACCCAGTTTTGTATCGAATAAATCCCGGTATTTCGGGATCGACAAATTTAGAGAATTTCCGATTATAGAATCGAATGTATATTACTTTGAGGTGTTAACTAAATTTTATTTTATTTATTCATTTACATCAGACACATGATTCATGTTAATTTTTTTTAGTAAGTAGACTTAAGAATTATGTTAGTACTCGTATCATACACTCCACAATCAATTTATTATAGTCATAAAGAAACGAGAGTCGTGAGTTTTTTAGTCAAAAAGAAAACAAAAATTTAAGAAGCCGCTTCCATAACTTAGCCAAAAATTAACTTTAGGTACGCCTATCCGATCTCTACTTATTACCCATCATATTTTTGCGTAATGTGGGACGTCCCCCAGCTAGATGGACCGACGACCTCAAAAAGGTGGCTGGGACAGACTCGATGCGGAAGGCGGAGGACAGGTTGTTATGGCGCAGCCTAGGAGAGGCCTATGTCCAGCAGTGGACTACAATTGACTGACATGATTGATTAATTAATCATATTTTTGGCCTTATAAAATAAAAATGTGGATTCTGTGTTTTCTAGTAACGAATATGGACCCGTCAGTTCTTCATTCAAAATTCCTAGTTCTTGAAGTTTAAACAGATCCTTTGTGGCCTTGTAACTTTTTATTGCATGAAAAGTACATTCTCTGGGGGTGGTAGGTTGTGGAGTTCAGATAGGGAGTCACTCCATTCAAATAATAGCATTCAGCTGCATCCGGTTAGACTGAAAGCTGACCCCAGCATAGTTGGGAAAAGGCTTGGCTGATGATGTTGATGATAGTGAAGGTACTCTCTCTATAATGTTGGCGAAGATACCACGCAAGTTGACTGCAGTTTTCAAACCAACATCAAACATTTTAAAGTTCAAAGCTTCATTGCAATTGATAGTTGATGAGAATTGATAATGTCATTGCAGGCATGTTATTGAGTGACCGTTTATAAAGCAGATGTTACTTCTCACATAATATAATGCGAGTTAGCCTTGCCCTTGTGAATGTCGCAATCGATGTCTACAAAGTTAATACAGTTATATTCAAATATACAGTAATAAAAACCTATAAATTATCTCAGATCAACATAAAAAGGAAGATGGAGCGCTACGAACATGAAAAGTGAAGCCACAAAACTGTGCTCCTGCAAGTAAAATATACGCATACACATAAACTTTAACCATGCTCACCGCTCTTTTCCTACATGACGAGTCGTATTCTAGTTAAAATACTTTAAAAAAATGATTTATATCTATATTTATATTTTCCTGTGTAGTGAAAATTTGTAAAAACAATAGCAGATCACAAAAAAAAGTCTCACGGAATCCCTTTTCACTTGTAAGTACTTGAAATAACATTGTTTTTCTATTAAATAAACTATGAGTTTTAGGTTACTTGGGACAAAAAAACTACAACGTACGAACGCAGTGACATAAAGTGCGAAGGTTGTCATAATACGATTTAAAATTTCCCCATTCGATTAAACAAATTTAAATATTATGATATCTTACCCGTTCCCCAAACTATAGGAAAACAATTTAACAAATGGCAACCCTTCGACATACATAGATAAAAAGGTGGGCTCAGTTTTGAGGTTCGCGGCGGCATCTTCCTTTTTTTGTTGATCTGAGCTCACAAATAGTTTCCGACTGTACTGTTTTGTCTTTGAAAAGTGGTTATCATACAAGTCAGTTTTACTGACTTCGGAATATTTAACGAGTTTGTGATTTTGCACGAACTTCTGATAACTACTCAACAAATCTTAGATACCACGCCAGGCGAAACCAGGCCTTGAAAAGTTTTGAGAACAATTTCCCGATCTGACTTAAGAACTTATAGATCCTTGTCACATGAACACATGTCACATGATCTTGACACATGTCCGAAATCAAGGACTCTCACATGATCTTGACACATGTCCAAAATCAAGGACTCATACCCGGTTTCTGAGGAATTCTTAAACAGAGTTTAAACTCTCAATAGCTATTGATTCGACATAATTATTTATTTAAGCGAATTTCTTGCTTAAATGCTCGGTTTTTAAGGTCCTCAGATAAACCGTCAATAGTAATTCACTTCTTTCATTATGAAATTCAGAAACACGATTTCGAACCAATAATCACTACCTATAGAATAGATAAACTCCGTTTAAAACAAAAATGAAATGAAAAGTTTCTCAGGCACGTAATTTCACCGTCCGTTCATTTTGAAACTGGAACAAACCGATGTAGGCTAATGGTAGAAATAGTGATGGTAGGTACAGTCAGCAACAAAAGTCGATTAACACTTGCAGTTTTTTAATCTTATTTATTAAGCGAAATATTTGACAGAAATCGGAACTTTACTTACTCGTACTTAAAATTTTAAGAACATTAACTTTTAACGGTTAAATGAAAAAAAGCAGATTATCGAATCATTTTGTATTATTTTGGTGGTGTCAAAAAGTAGCAGTTTTAACCGACTTCTGTTGCTGACCGTACCTAGTACTTTTCTGGGACCATTCTCAAGGCGCAGAGATTAAATTAGGTAGCGTAAGATGGGGTGACATTTGAATACCAGTCTTATATGTATAAGTCTTTGATGATTACTTTTTTTTTATTCTAGAACCTAATGAGTGAACAATTTTTTTTAAATTCCTGTTAGGAGGTACTTTCTAATTACATACAAAAAACAAAATAAATATACAAATGATAATTATAAGGTAATGCTTTTTATCGGAACCTATAGATAGTAAAAAAAAAATGTTTTTTATGATTATAGACCATGAGTCGCCATTAAAGTATTCTGTAAATATTTTTTTTTTTAATAATAAACTGAAGAAGTTACTATGTTATGGCTGGTCGGCTTCCAGTCTAATCGGATGCAGCTGAATACCAGTATTTTACATAGAGCGACCGCCTATCTGACCTCCACAACCCAGTAACTGGGTATTACGATTCCCCTTGGTAAGACTGGTTGTCAGACTTTCGGGCTTCTGACGACCCGTAACGACTGTCAATGATCCACGAAGGACAGCCGGGATCAACGGCTTAACGTGCTTTCCGAGGCACGGAGGAGCCTTGGTATGTAAAGATGATCACCCATCCACGGACCCAACCCCGGCAAGCGTAGCTTAACCTGATGGATCGACCCATGCGTCAGGTTACGCTAATATCTTCCACTTAATAAAAACCATAAATTCACTTTCAGACAACGCACAGTCTATATTATTCGAAACTAAGGATGAATTTTGAAAATGCATCCCCTAAAGGGGTTAAATAGGGGATGAAAGTTTGCATGGAAATTAGTAATTTTTGCCGATGGGAAGTCCCATCGGGTACGAGGCTTGTGACCAGATAAACTATAAATCCAAATTCGTTTGATCAGTGGAAAGCTATATCGGTATAAAGGTATTTGAAATTCTAACTAGGTTTCAACTAGGTAAAATACAGGTCCATTTCAAAAACGTCACGGGTAACTTGCCAACCGAAATTAGTTTCGATCCATATCGAGGCCGGATTCGATAACTGAATTAGATCCGGGCCGTACAAGCTGGAGCGAACGTAATGGAAGGTAGCATAATGTAACTAAGTTAGAACCTCTGGCTGAAACTGTTAGGTGTTAGGCTGTGGGGGTTCGAGGCAAAATCCAGCTGCCTCGTCAGATTTTAGATGCGCTAAGATGCGATTAAAATTGTCTGTATACAACGTGTCGTTTTGCATCCTCGTCTTTCAGGGTGTGGTACACAACATCAAACTGAACAACTTTCTCCATGGGACCAACATCGTAGGTAATCGCGAAAAAAATTTCAACTGTCCCATAGAAAATTGCAATACCTACTCGGCCCAAGTCTATGGGACAGCTGATTATTTTTTCGCGATTACGATGTTGGTACCATGGAAAAAGTTGTTTGGTTTGATGGTCTATACCGCAGGCTTAATTTTGATGAGGATGCAAAACGACACGTTGTATATTCATTTTTGCATAGATAACACGGTGAAAATATGAACCTTTTCAAGGACAAAAAGTTTACTCTGCATATTCTGTCATTTTATGTATTAGTCATGACTTTGTTTCTAGTGAGTAAGAAATGGGAAAACTGAGGGTTACATCGTACCAACTAAAACTCTGCTCAACTCTCTCTCCCTTCTGGTATCATGACCGGGAGCGCGAGATGTAGGTAGGTACTCGCACACGCTCCACGCCCCATCCATCAAGACCCTTCTATTCAAGCTAAATAGAGCAGGCTTGCCTATAAAGATACTTCACTTGTTTTCTATATTATATTTGTCCTTTAGATTTTATTATTTTAATATACAATAGTAAATTATTATACAACTAATTGCACTAGGTACTAAATTAAGTAACTAACTGACCTACATTATATACAAAAAAACAATTAGGCGCTGAAGTACTCCTCCACATCTTTGTCATCCGGAAACGTTCTCAGAAGACTGGCAGCATTGCTACTTCTATAATGTATCAGGATTACTTTTTACCCAAAATGAGAAAATTACAGAAACATACCTGCACGTCCACTTACCAAGTAAGTTAATCAAACATAAAATTTTACCTATAAAAGCCAGCATCAAAGCATCTATGTCGTAACCGAACGTCCTCCTCGCCGTCCTTGGTCTCCGGTAAGTAACAAAGTCACACATCAGTATTGTGTCGTATAAAACCCGTTCTACAGTTCTACAAAAATATAAAAGATTTAAAAGCTCGTTACAGCTCGCTTTCTACCAAGATGGTTAATATGTGGATAAGCCATGTTGTCTTTGCAACAAAAAGGCATTTCACCAAACTTGTACGATGAACATGATGAAAATGCTTCAATATGAACGATGTGACCAATATTTTGTAAAAATATTATGATTTAACTCTTAAAATGTCGATTGTACACCATGTGTACAGATAACAATAGAATTTCAATTGTGTCTGCTAATTGGCGCGCGGCGGGTTAAGAGTGTCCGTGAAGTTTCTTACCCGTTCTTCTCCATAGGGATCTACTACGCTTTGGAATGGGCAACTAGCTTCATTTTTCTGACTGACCGACCCATTGACAATTCAAAAGTGCCTGTATTTGGTTTATTTGAAATAAATGCTTTGAGTTTGAGTGTGAATTTGAGTTTGCAATTTGCTGCTTCATAGCTGATTCCTTATATGTTAAGTATATTTTACAACAAGATGTGAAGGCCGCCTGCCACAAGCGCTACTGCTAAACATGAGGTCCTTGATTCTATTATCAGGTCGGGCAAAGTGTTATTGGGTTATCCATTAGGAATTTCTCAGTAGCAGCCCGGATTCTGGATTTGTGCCCGGTTGATGGCAATAGGCTCGCCCCCTAATATATGGGACTTAAACATGCACCTTTCAAAAAAGGCCAAAGTTGAAATTCTCACAAGCCTTTAATTTTTTTTGGCCCTTTAAATCGGTTAATTGCATTTCTTCTTGGCAGCATATGATGGTGAAGAACTCTAACCTGAATTTATAGCTCCTTGAGCTATAAATTCAGGGGATTTAGGATTTTTATGAATGAAAAATCAAATAAAACTTTCTACTTTGGCTTGTCTCCGTTTCTTCATTCCCTGCCCATTCACAACGTTGCGTTTGGCGAAACAAAATGAGAATGATTCCCTTAGGAATGACTTCGTGCTGTGAGCGCCGGTCCTCGGCTTAGATACTTAGACCAGACTTGTTGAGTGGCACATTTCAACTGACTAGAATGTATGGGAATGTATAGTGAACATTTTATTGTTAATGACTGCGTTACTAATGACTGACAAAAGGTATTTACAAGGAAGATGTGAGTGGAAATGCCCTAAAAGGAAAGAAATAAATTAAGTTTATTTGCGGCAAACATGAAAAGAACAAGTTGGGGGAAAATTTACATCTCATCCACCCAAAACGGCCATCGGGGTGGTGAGGATGAGAGGGAGGGGAGGGGGAAGGGGTGGAGAAGGGGAGAGGGTGGTCAGGGGGGAGAGCAGGAGGGGAGGGGTTAGTGAAGGGGTAAGGGAGAGGTGCGGTTGAGAGTGAGGGGAGAGGGGTGAGAGTGGGAAGGGGTAATTTGGGGACAGGGGTTGCGGTGTAGGTGAGGGTGCAGGGGACGGGAAGGTGGAGGGGAGGGGATGGAGTGGAGCGGAGAGAGGATGAAGAACTGACACATACACTTTTTTTTGTTTGCAAGCTCTACTGCTGAGTATATGGTCCTGCATTCAATTTCCATGTTGGACAAAATGTTATTGGGTATTTCCATCTGGAATTTCTCAGTAACAAATCCGGAGTCTGGATTTGTGCCCCCCCCCCTTATTACATGGGGCTTAAAAATAACTGGCGAAATGTGGGTGTACTGTAGGTACTTACACCTCTGCCTAACCCTTTTAGAAATACAGGCGTGATGATAAGTTATACTCTGTTCTTTTCTCATAGTTGGTCGGTAAGCTAGGAGACCCCGACCAAATGGGTTGGTTAGGTTAGATACTGTGACAAACTGCGTGCGCGAGCCGAGCGAGCGAAGCGCGCGGTGTCGCGGCAGCGGCTGGCAAGTGCTACATCCAAGTTGGTCGCAGTTACTTGTCTACTTAGCATTCTTAGGAACCCAAAGTAGGAATTATAATTTGAGGTTCAGAAAAGGACGCGTAATCATTTTAATAGAGTGTTCAACACATAGAAATATAAAAAACAGGAGAAGTGGCATGGGGGCGTGCCTGTGTCCACGCGTTATGCGCACGCTGTGCCTTTACTCGCCAAATGGCCGTCTCCGCAAACTAGTACGCTTTCGACCGTGGTCACGATAAATTATAAAAATGCCGTGTTGTTCAGTGGTTTCCTGCAAAAACCGAAGTGATATTAAAAACTTCGTATCTCACGGGATCACTTACCATATGTAAGTAAAAGTATTTTACTGTATTTATCTTTAAAATCATAAAAAACAACAAATCGTAAAATATTTCTTGCTTTTACTACGTTATTTTTGTTTTCAAATATCGCAGCGGCTGTACTATTTTTGCAGCAAATACATTGCTCCTTAACCACTACCTTAAGTATGTCGCTAAGCGACTGGACAAGCAATGTAAAAATAACAAAACGATACTTTATTTACGCGGAGCGTCGCATAGTACAGCCGCTGTGTCTTGCGGCGAGATAGTGATGAGGTTAAGATCCACTAAAGTAGGCTATCGATAATAATGTCGATTGCCCAACGAATATTATATTGCTATTATAGTTTATTTTTCAATTTGTCAACCGTTTTAGCCCGGTTGGAACACTTGAAAAGATGACGTTTAAGTACGGTTGGGAAACCTTTGAGAATGTAAAATAATCTTTTTTACTGTTTTTGATTATTTTACAGCGTACCTAGTAGAGAAATGCATAACCAACGGTCGTAAAGTAAGTTTATTAATGTTTAGGTGGAGTGTTTTTGGGTTTAAATTATCGCATCTTCGTGCTATTTCCTTACGTTTTTTTGGTTTTGGTATTTTACTTCCGCTAAAGTCTTAATTTTAAAATTAAGAGTACGTCAAGTACTGAACAAATACCTCCACTTTACAGGTCAGTGAGTAAACACATCATAACAGGGTTCAACAATTCCTATGGTTTCACAGCCTAAACCAACTTAACCGGATTGTTTTAATTTATTGATTCGTGTTTTTTTTTTTAATATACATTTTTTTTTATTTAAAATGTATAATACTTTCTGGACATATCATTTTTTATTTTATTTTCAGGACCCCAAATTTTTCTTGTACAGTAATAAATGGAAGTATCGATAACTTTCCGTTTTAGTCAATCACTAGCGTATATGTAAAATAAATTGCTTTTTGCACAACACAATAATAGCGACGGATGTTTTTGTGTGAGTAAGTTGTACGGTGCATGGTAAATGCACGCTGTGTGTGACGAGTTAAGGTTTATAATTGATTGTGTAGTATGTTCTGATTTATGAATTGCAAGTGTGTGCGCGACTTTGTATCTATTGCTTTTATTGAACTACATGTGTAGTAGTGGCGCGGTGGTGGGGCCAACCTAGCGACATCGGATTCTGATACATTTTCAACTACCGGGCATATCTCCTTCTTTCATATATCTATGGTTCAACATCATCATTCTCCTGCCCTTATCCCAATCTATTTGGGGTCGGCGCAACATGTCCTTTTTTTCCATACTCTTCTCTATTATTCGTCATCTCGGTAGTCACCCCCTTTCTAGCCATGTCATCTTTCACACAATCCATCCATCGTTTCTTTGGTCTTCCCCTACTCTTATAGCCATCGACATTCATACTCAAAACTTTCCTCACGACATTTTCCTCACTCCTCCGCATCACATGCCCATACCATGACAGCCGAATAGAGTGTTCAACAAACAACAAATTCAGGAGCAAAAAATGTGAATTATTAGGGGTTTAATTGAGTACATGCATTTTTTAATAAGTAGCTTATTAATATACTAATAGAACAACAGAGGTTATTATTTTTCAAAATAGTTTATTGGAATAAAACAAACACATTTTTACACCTACCAGGGTGATTCCTATTTAACATTATCAAACATTATTAAAACATGTAAAAGATTTGTAACATTTTGCTCTAAAAATAATTGTTATTTTTTAAAGAAATGATATGTACGAGTAACTATATAAAATATAGAATTAAAATTCTTATTTTTAAGCTGAGCGGCCACTGGTCCGCGCCGGCCGCAACGCACGCACGGCACGCGGCGGATTTTGGCTTGTTTATAAGAAGAAAAAAAAATGCCGGCGATACCGATACTGGACGCATTGCTAAAGGAATTCAAAGAAAGCAAACCGAAATCCGTTGCGTGCCGCGCGTGCGTTGCGGCCGGCGCAGACCAAGTGGACGTTCAGATAAGTTCAATTGAGATAAAAGGCGATTAAAAAATAATTTGTAAGTAGATAGCAAATTAAAATCTAGTGCTGTTATCAATTAAACAACATTATTTTTATAAAACCTTAATATAATTTACCTAACTATCACAAAGTAAAACCTTAACGCGAAAGCTACAGGTAGCCCGCGAAATTTATTTTTTTTTACGTTTTTTGCAATATGCAGGTCAGTATTAGGTTGTATGTTGATTTGAAAATGATTCGCGGCCGTAACATATTGGTATTTATAGAGTTACAATCATTAAAATCATCACTACAACTCTAGAAGTTCATATAATCCTAATGAATGACTATTTCATGAAATCTTGACTTTTAGGATTATACTAACTTAAGTGGTATCTAGTATAACTAATTCTAATGATTATAATTTTACAAATACTTGTATTATGTTACGGTCGCCAATAATACTTTAATAAAATTGCAAAAAACGTAAGAAAATTTTAATTTCGCGGGCTACCTGGAGCTTCCCCCTTAAGTATTAGATTGAAACATGCGAATCTAAAGAAGCTCGCTACATTTTTCATATTAATATTCCTATTCACTTTAAAAGTTTTATTATATAGGTACACAAACATTCAGCACCTTAATTGCGTTGCACTTTCAATAACAATCTGAAGGATTTTTTGGAAATTGCTAATCCATTGCTTCAAATGTTTTAAGAATTCATCTCCTCAACAACGTAAGTAACGCAATGAATGTTGTCGAATTGTCAAAATGATAGGCATTGCAAATTGTGTGTTACGCAATAGCTCCGCTGTTTTTATAGGGTTCCGTACCCGAAGGGTGCCAAATGGAACCCTATTACTAAGTCTCCGCTGTCCGTCCGTCTGTCTGTTAGCGGGCTGTATCTCATGAACCGTAATTAACAGACAGTTGAAATTTTCACAGATTGTGTATTTCTATTGCCAATAGATCAACAAATAATTAAAATAAAATAAAGTGAAAACTTAATGGAGGTAAATTGAAGTACTTTTTTTTAATATGTAGTGTTAACTAATATTGCACGGTGGTACGGAACCGGTGTACGAGTCCATCTCGCACTTGACTGTTTTTTTTTAATATTTTTATCACTTTTTTTTCATAAATTATTGTTTCTTATGTAGGCTGTAGGAGCCACGATTGTTTTTTTTAAGGTATACAAAATAAAAGGTGTAACTTAAATTTTAAGGGGTCATTGTACTCATCATTATGTTATCAATATTTTTTTTTTCATTATGAACAATTTTTACCATGGGACAATTAGTTTCATAGTAAAAGTTGTTGATAATGATGAGTACAATGACCCCTTCAGTAATTGTGCGTTATTTAAGTTACATCTTATTAATTTTATTTAAAATATACAAGTTAACACTAAATTATTTAAACTATGTAAAAGTATATAATAATAATAAAAAAAAGGGAAAGAGCTCATAGGGCATCAAAAAATTCATCCGCATCGCTGTCAGTGGGAACAGTGGCCAAAAGGCTGGAATTTTTTGATGCCCTATGAGCTCTTCCCCTTTTTTTTTTATTATTATTACATACTTTTACATAGTTACATCTTGTATATAAATATTTAAAACTTATATTAATTCTGCAAGTAGGTAATACAGTAGCGATTCTTATTGTCTCCGTTTTACTTGAGTTGTACCAACACCATGAAGTATGTTACTACGGCACCGAGCACCTGGAATCATAAAGAAGTTTGATTTTCAATGCTAGGCTTATGTTTCAATAACAACAGTTAGTTGCTCGAAAAGACTATAGCGCATCTTTGCGAGAAGAACGTGCTATCTTGAAAAATGCATTTTAACAGAAAGCGCTATGTAAACTTTAAAAAAAATATGACAAGTAAATTAATGTGCTTTTAAAAAAAAATACACAAAAACATTCCACAATCGAATATTAAATTATCGAATAATAACAAAAAACGCCTTTTCCAAAATGTCACGTTTTTCTCGCAGAGGCGATAAAATAGGATCATAGAGCATTAGAAGAGTGCAAGATATCTCCATGCTATTATTAAATAGTTCAAAAGGCTTTTACGTATGATAACTTTCTGTGTTTTTCTTCACTAGTACTTGTTTGACTGGCATTGAGTGCTTATATCAGTAATAGTTTGTACATTTTCGGTCGTAAAGAACAACATAAACACTATAAAAATGTCCTTTTAAACTTTGCAAATTACTGTTTCATGATCGTGACCCTCAATTTTGATTGCCCCGAGATGATGGTGAGTCTATGTAAGCATACGTACCGAAGCAAACAAATCAAGTGACACCGTGAAGAACTTGGCTCCGGAGATGCTCATGGCCTTCTGGCACTGCTGGCAGACGATCTGCACGAAGGTCTTCGCCTCCTCGGAGCCGTCGTACCACTGGCAGGAGTAGGCTGCTTCCATGACTGATGAACTCTGGATAGTTCGAGAAAAGTCATCAGTACCACATATTCTTACTTTTTATATGGTATTGTTAAAAGACATTCGAGTTTTTAGATGAAAACGACTTTCTTCTTCTTCGACTCGACGTTGTTACATTTTGTGGAGTCAAACTTTTTACACTTTTATACTCTGTCCATTAAGTTATCCACTTTTGGACATCTATCAGTTTCTTACTTATTGAATATGTTTTGCAAATTTGATCCTTATTACAACTAGAGATTGTCCAACTGTCAGTGCCAAAAAGTGAATAACCTAGTGGACAGAGAGTAGGACGTTTTCATTGACAGCGCAGAAGTCGCACGGATGTACAGGTACAAAAGGGACAGGATAAGAGGTGGCACGTGACACAGTTTCTGACTCACCGCAACAACACACACTTTAGAAGAGCCTTAGTCATGGCCATCTACAGGGTGTAATTTTAATCACTGTTCTACTCATCATTATGAACAACTTTTACTATGGGACCAAATGTGCGCGAAAAAAATCTGCTGTTCCCTACATTTTGAAGAGTAGGTAATGCGAACATAGATAGTTGATTTTTTTTTCGCGATTTCAGGTTTAGTCCCACAGTAAAAGTTGTTCATAATGACCCTTAAAAAGATAACGGTGTATCAATTGCACACTGTATAATGAAGCGAGGCTATACTGTTTCTTCGCATGTTATATTAGCCTGAAAGCTCACTATCGCATATTTTTCCAGTTTTACTTTTTACCTCTTCAATAAGTCTATTTCCGAAGATGCAAAAGTGGAATACTTGACCAAGAGTGTAGCTCAGGTAACCGATTGTACTGAAAGCGTATACGTTTATTCCGTTGATCTGAAACAAGCAATAAGGACAAAATTTGTTACTAACCGGTTTATTGTCAGCCCATTTAAACATACACATAACAATGTGAGCCCAATGTTATCTGGCGTAACAAAAATATGGTAAAACCAAGCTAGGGAACACGAATAAAACAAAAAAAAACATAGTTAATTAATCTGCTAAGTGGTTCCCAAGATTTAAGCGCGCTAATAGACCCGCAGACAGGCAGACGTTGCGTTTGATAATCCTAACTATTTTAACCGACTTCAAAAAAGGAGGTTCTGTATTCAACCCGTATGTGTGTGTTTGTATGTCAGCGCTTTTCTCAAAAACTAATGAACCAATTTTGATGATTCTATCGTAATCTACGTACTTTCAGGAAGGTTTTAGTATAATTATAACACATTAGGTAATTATTCTTATGTACGAAGTTATATGCATAAATGTACTGTATCTCCGACATTTCTAAGCGGATTTTGTGATGATTCTTCTTTTCGTTCGTCTTGGGCTCATGTAATTGTCCTAATTGTATATTCAACTAAAAATGGAAAAATAAATTTACTTTGAAAAAAGTAAAAATGGACTTCAAAAACAAATAAAATAACTTTCATTAAAAACTTAACAGCTTCTGAAGTTGGTTTCTTCCATTCTTCAATGCACCTTAGCTTGACACCAACTTCTGAAGCTCTTATTTTTTTTATGAAAGTTATTTTATTCGTTTTAGGTTTTGAAGTCGGTTTTTAATTATTTTTAAGTAAATTTATTTGCTACGCTTTCACGCTAAAACGGCTGAACGGATTTGTACTAAATTTGGCACATGGGTAGATGATGATCTTTATTAGCACGTAGGATACTTTTTATCCCGGTAGCTCATTCCGAATCATTTCCGAACTCAACGCGGGCGAAGCCGCGGGCATAAACTATTAGTGCCTATATAAGGAAAAGGCAACGAAGAAACCTTCGAAACAGATCGAGCATACGAAGAAAAGTACATTATTTTTCAATTAATATTCGACGAATACACACACACGGCTACACATCAAGCTATACATTTCCAGTTAACACTGACCAATCATTGTAAGGAATCCTATACAATGTGAGATCAGCTTATACTGGAAATGTATAGCTTGATCTGTAGCCTTGCGTGCATACAGCTATTCCGTCGCAAAAATATTGATTGACTATTACAAGTCGGTCTGAAGTTGATCAAGCGACGTAAGCCTTAGCCCGGGGTCGGACCAATGACGGGCCATTACACAGAATGTTTTTACATTTGTCAAACAGTTCTTATTTTCATGATATTGTAGGAGGAAAGGTTGAAGACCTTTAAAATGCTTCCATTATCAAAAGATTGATGAATCTACGATGCTTGGGTTTCTGTGGTCAAATCTTGTATACTTTTTAAACCTGGTTAATAATATCAAAGGTAATGCATTAAAGGTATCATCAATACCGTCAGTTGGGACTGGTCATCTCTGTAGCTTCCACTGCTTATATATGTATATTTTTAGGGTTCCGTACAAAAGGAAAAAACGGAACCCTTATAGGATTACTCGTGTGTCTGTCTGTCTGTCTGACCGTCTGTCAGCCAATTTGCTCCGAATCTAATGGACCGATTAAGATAAAATTTGATACATATATGAATTTCTATGACCCAAACACGGACAGGTAAAGTAAATAAATGAATTTTGAATATGGGGGTCACTTTTGGGATCAAATAAGAAAATTAAAAAAAAAAGTTTTACAAACTATACCGTGTTACATATCAAATGAAAGGACTTCCTATGAGGGTCTCAAATATATATTTTTTATAATTTTAAAATACATTTGTTTTTAAGTTATTTAAAAAAATAGACGAAAATTGACCATCCCCCCCCCCCCTTATCTCCGAAACTACTGACTGAGCCTAAAATTTTGAAAAAAATATAGAAAGTAGACTCAAACTCAAAGCATTTATTTCAATTAAACCAATTACAGGCACTTTTGAATTGTCAAGGGGTCGGTCAGTCAAAAAGATGAAGCTAGGCGCCCATTCCAAAGCATAGTAGGTACCTATGGAGAAGAACGGGCAAGAAACCACGGACACTCTTTCTCTTTTTTTCTAGATCTTAAGCTGTAGATTATAGGAAAATCTATAAGAAGTATGTGGTCTAAAAATAACATGGTAAAGCTCTCAATATTTTGAGTACTTACATTTACAGTTGGAATGTATGGGAGAACATGTTTTTCAACAACAATGTTAAGTTTGTTCTTGGAATAAATTCAACCACCGCCTTGTTTTTTTTTTTTTTTCTATTTGCTGTACCTACTCTTGATGTTTTTAACGTGTACATCTTATTTATATCGTTCTCACTTATGTGATAATGTAATGTAATGTAATGGTGTGATGGTATAAAAAAAACTAGCTCTCAGTACCGCACACATAATATTTACTTACTTAGTTTTAAGACTATATTCATATTGTTTGAAACTAATTGTACTTAGTGTGAAAATGTAAACCAAAATCCATAGTTGTTGTAGTTGTCATAGTTGTATTTTCGATTCATTAAAATATTTCAAATTTAGTTACGTTTACGTTACGTTTACGTTACGTTTACGTTACGTTTACGTTACGTTTACGTTTCGTTTACGTTACGTTTACGTAGCGCGTTCATGCTAGGGCCTCTGGTTTCGTAAATGAGAAATATTGTTGCTTTTTGAATGTAATTTCTTTTTGAATGCTTTGCTAAGAAAACGATGATTTGCAGATCAATTTCGAAGTATGAAATTCAGAATCAGTCTACCTTGGTAGCTTGATAAGCCAGCAGAGTGAGAGTGATCGTCGACACCAACATGTGGAACAGTAGAGCAGTACCGTATGTGTCACCGATAGAGGCCACCAATCTGAAAAAAAAGTAAGCAAATCAATGAATGAAACCAAAATTTCTGCCGCTCAACGTAGAAACCACAGTACAACCTTTTCAAGTTAATAACTACCAAACATCCAAACATTCAATCAAAACCACAAACGTTTTCCAAATAGAATTTCATAATAATATTCTGAACTTCACAGTCGAAACACAAATCCTAAGTTTGTAACTTCAAACACGATGTTAGCCGAAGTTTGCCGTAGTAGGAACTTCCACCGACCACAGATTATAGGTCTCGGGGGAATAGTTTGCGCGTCTGTGGTCAGCGGAGGTCAATTAAGTACACTATGTGGAGATGTACTAGAATATTCAATATAGCTGGTAATTCGTGATGACAGTACCATGTTGAAAGTTTGTTGATTAGTCTGACTGTATTGAATACTTATTACTAGAGATCAGATATTCGCATGCATATTTACCTAAAGGTCAGAAGGGCAATCAATCTGCCTAGCCTTTTCCCAACTAAGTTGGGGTCGGCTTCCAGTCTAACCGGATGCAGCTGAATACCATTATTTTACATGGAGCGACTGCCTATCTGACCTCCACAACCCATTAACTGGGTAATACGATACCCCTTGGTAAGACTGATTGTCAGACTTTCGGGCCTCTGACGACCCGTAACGACTGTCAAAGATCCACGAATGACAGACGGGACCAACGGCTTAATGTGCTTTCCGAGGCACGGAGGAGTCTCGGTATGTAAAGATGGTCACCCATCCACGGACCAACCCCGGCAAGCGTAGCTTAACCTGATGGGTCGACCCGTGCGGCTGTTATTACTTAGCCACGAGCTCCTCAAAGGTCAGAAGGGCAATAATCTATTATAACGTGCAAAGTGTAAACATGAGACCGGATTGCGATGACGTTTTGAACAGACCAAAAAATGGTAATCTGCTAATCTTAAAATACGATTTGTTCACATTCCGGTCGCAATCGAATCGCATGCTAGTCTCATGGCGGTCAACTTTGTTTTCGTTTACGATAGTAAACATATTTTCATGTTGGCTCAATTTATGCAGACGATATTGTGATACTTAGTGATACTTTAATTTTTAGCAACCTTATTTTATAATTTTTTTCAATGACTTAATTTATTTGCTTGGCTTAGTACAGCTGGTGTACTAAGGTTAGTACGAGCACACACTCATAGTATTTTCATATGCCGTTTGGTATTTTAAATCTTTGGGAATACAAAATCATTAAAATAAATAGTCGGTGTTGGCTAATATGGAACCCAGTTTTGTATCGAATAAATCCCGGTATTTCGGGATCGACAAATTTAGAGAATTTCCGATTATAGAATCGAATGTATATTACTTTGAGGTGTTAACTAAATTTTATTTTATTTATTCATTTACATCAGACACATGATTCATGTTAATTTTTTTTAGTAAGTAGACTTAAGAATTATGTTAGTACTCGTATCATACACTCCACAATCAATTTATTATAGTCATAAAGAAACGAGAGTCGTGAGTTTTTTAGTCAAAAAGAAAACAAAAATTTAAGAAGCCGCTTCCATAACTTAGCCAAAAATTAACTTTAGGTACGCCTATCCGATCTCTACTTATTACCCATCATATTTTTGCGTAATGTGGGACGTCCCCCAGCTAGATGGACCGACGACCTCAAAAAGGTGGCTGGGACAGACTCGATGCGGAAGGCGGAGGACAGGTTGTTATGGCGCAGCCTAGGAGAGGCCTATGTCCAGCAGTGGACTACAATTGACTGACATGATTGATTAATTAATCATATTTTTGGCCTTATAAAATAAAAATGTGGATTCTGTGTTTTCTAGTAACGAATATGGACCCGTCAGTTCTTCATTCAAAATTCCTAGTTCTTGAAGTTTAAACAGATCCTTTGTGGCCTTGTAACTTTTTATTGCATGAAAAGTACATTCTCTGGGGGTGGTAGGTTGTGGAGTTCAGATAGGGAGTCACTCCATTCAAATAATAGCATTCAGCTGCATCCGGTTAGACTGAAAGCTGACCCCAGCATAGTTGGGAAAAGGCTTGGCTGATGATGTTGATGATAGTGAAGGTACTCTCTCTATAATGTTGGCGAAGATACCACGCAAGTTGACTGCAGTTTTCAAACCAACATCAAACATTTTAAAGTTCAAAGCTTCATTGCAATTGATAGTTGATGAGAATTGATAATGTCATTGCAGGCATGTTATTGAGTGACCGTTTATAAAGCAGATGTTACTTCTCACATAATATAATGCGAGTTAGCCTTGCCCTTGTGAATGTCGCAATCGATGTCTACAAAGTTAATACAGTTATATTCAAATATACAGTAATAAAAACCTATAAATTATCTCAGATCAACATAAAAAGGAAGATGGAGCGCTACGAACATGAAAAGTGAAGCCACAAAACTGTGCTCCTGCAAGTAAAATATACGCATACACATAAACTTTAACCATGCTCACCGCTCTTTTCCTACATGACGAGTCGTATTCTAGTTAAAATACTTTAAAAAAATGATTTATATCTATATTTATATTTTCCTGTGTAGTGAAAATTTGTAAAAACAATAGCAGATCACAAAAAAAAGTCTCACGGAATCCCTTTTCACTTGTAAGTACTTGAAATAACATTGTTTTTCTATTAAATAAACTATGAGTTTTAGGTTACTTGGGACAAAAAAACTACAACGTACGAACGCAGTGACATAAAGTGCGAAGGTTGTCATAATACGATTTAAAATTTCCCCATTCGATTAAACAAATTTAAATATTATGATATCTTACCCGTTCCCCAAACTATAGGAAAACAATTTAACAAATGGCAACCCTTCGACATACATAGATAAAAAGGTGGGCTCAGTTTTGAGGTTCGCGGCGGCATCTTCCTTTTTTTGTTGATCTGAGCTCACAAATAGTTTCCGACTGTACTGTTTTGTCTTTGAAAAGTGGTTATCATACAAGTCAGTTTTACTGACTTCGGAATATTTAACGAGTTTGTGATTTTGCACGAACTTCTGATAACTACTCAACAAATCTTAGATACCACGCCAGGCGAAACCAGGCCTTGAAAAGTTTTGAGAACAATTTCCCGATCTGACTTAAGAACTTATAGATCCTTGTCACATGAACACATGTCACATGATCTTGACACATGTCCGAAATCAAGGACTCTCACATGATCTTGACACATGTCCAAAATCAAGGACTCATACCCGGTTTCTGAGGAATTCTTAAACAGAGTTTAAACTCTCAATAGCTATTGATTCGACATAATTATTTATTTAAGCGAATTTCTTGCTTAAATGCTCGGTTTTTAAGGTCCTCAGATAAACCGTCAATAGTAATTCACTTCTTTCATTATGAAATTCAGAAACACGATTTCGAACCAATAATCACTACCTATAGAATAGATAAACTCCGTTTAAAACACTCAAAAACCGGGCAAAAGATACTGTTAATCTGTTCACCCTTTTCCCAACTTTGTTGAGATCAGCTTCCAGTCTAACCGGCTGCAGCTGAATACCAGCATTTTACATGGAGCGACTGCCTATCTGACCTCCACAACCCAGTAACTGGGTAAGACTGTTGTCAAACTTTCAGGATCCTGACGACCCGTAACGACTGTCAAAGATCCACGAACGACAGCCGAGACCAACGGCTTAACGTACTTTCCGAGGCACGGAGTAGTCTCGGTATGTAAAAATGGTCACCCATCCACGGACCAACCGCGGCAAAGCGTATCTTAACCTGATGGATCGACCCGTGCGGCTGTTAGAACTTAGCCACGAGCTCCTCATACGATACAGTGTAGCTTAAAAATTGCTAATTATCCTCGGTGGAGTTTTTCATCAAAACAAGACCTTATAACTTACGCGTAATTCAAAAGCGATTTTCTCGTGACATTACGATTACAATTTTGAGTAGAGCCTATATCATAATATGGTTTCGAAAATATACAATGTCCGTAACACAATAATATCAATACTTTAGGAGAAAATTGCTTTTGAATCTTGCGTACTTAAATGTAAGGTATTTATGCTCGTATATGTCCAAGATTTCAAACAAACTATTATGAAGAAAAACTTCCAGCATATCTTACCTGACAACGTGCTTATGCCTCTCAACCCAGTACTTGATAGCAGACCTGGCCAGCATCTCTTGTTTCGGGGTCAAACCGTTTGGATTTGCGTTCTGCTGTCCAAAGTTCTGCAATCTCCCTCCAGCACCTCGAAGCGTCATGCCGAAGTCTTGCTGCGTGGAATATATGCCGCGGATGTCCATGTCTACGGCATCTGGGATCTTTTCTGACTTCTCTGTTGAAGAAGTAGTTTTAAAATTTGTTTTATTAACCAATGACTTAGTAATCCTATGGACCTGACAAATCAACAGCAGCAGACACCAGAATAACTGATCTAAAAGCATGTTTTTGCGCTACACGAATTGATAGTTTGACACATAGTATAACAATAGTAGTAAAAAGTAAAGGGTCGCGCGCATCCGCGTGCAGTCGCAGTGTGACGTCACACACAAATTATATCCGGTTTAAAAATTGTTATAAATATGACCTATCTTTTGAATGCTCAATCATTACTATAGCATTAAAAGTCTCGTAGTTATTAGCGATTGAAATCTTACTTTTTTTTGTCCGTTACAAATATTGAACTAACCACCAGTACACCAAGCGAAAAGACGTTTTCACGTCAAAACTAATCTTATTAGCGTATCTATGGCAATCTATATTAAGTCGGCTTAGAACTTAGCTTCGACACAATAAATATATGGATAGTCAGGAAACTACGTACAAACGGTCGAAACGGCACACTCACACAGACGCGCGCACCGACGAGGCCCCAAGTGACAGTCGCGGTGCTCTCAGTATATTTAGTGTGGCTTAGGGGTCTCGTCGATGCGCGCGTGTGGGTGTGTGCCGTTTCGTATGTTTGTTCGTAGTTTCCCTACTATCCATATATTGTGGCTACTAGTTTGGCGCCATCAGTAGCGTCCATCGATTCCGTACAAGCATCAGAGCACGCAGTAAACGATGTAAGGTGTCCCATCGTTTCTGGATCAGCAACATATTATTAATTATTATAACTCTTCAAGTGCAGTTATATACTAATTTGTAAACCCAAAACCCCCAGGGGGAGGGAGGGGGGTTAGTTGCGAATCCCATAGGTTCACAACTACGTAGGATGTTTTTTTTCCATCGGATGATGTTTTTTACGTTTATATATATAATATACTATAAGCCTATTTTGTAAAGGGGTTTTTCCTTATGCACACATGGGGTGCAGAAAGCCTTTGAGGGGAGACGAATAAGTCCTTTAACCTTTTTTTGATTTTCAGGAAAATGATGCAGATGTACAAAAACTTCGTTTTTAAATCGATAATATTGTCCCTGAACAAAGTTGCAGCAAAACGAAATAAATCATCATCTATTAGTACTTAACAATCTTACCAGTAGAAGAAGTCCTGAACAGCTCAGCAGTGTTCGGCCTATAAGTATCAAGAGAAGCACTCAGTTCCATGAGTGGCTTCATGATGGCCTTCAGATGCTGCAGCTGTTCACACGCGAAGATCAACCAGGAGCAGAACATTACGTCCATGAGGTTGGCAATGGCCATGGAGAAGAGGAGCCAGTACACCTATAGGAAACACGTTCAAAAATTAAAACGGAGCATATTTCGTTGAATTTCATGGTCTTCAGTGGACCTACTTGGGAAAGGGAAATATGTGCAGTCACCCTCAAAAAGATGATCAAGAAGTAATGATATTTTTTTTTATTTTCAGTCCACATAAAAATAAATTTTGCTTGCTTTTAAGTATCCCACTAAGCATAAAATAAAAACTTTTTTACAAAAAAATACAACCGACTTCCAAAAACAACACTACAAACTGAAAAATAACTTTAATTTCGGAAGTCGGTGTCTAGTTAAATGTGTTTTCGTTTTTTGCCACCGACTTCCGAAATTAAAGTTATTTTTCAGTTTGTAGTGTTGTTTTTGGAAGTCGGTTGTATTTTTTTGTAAAAAAGTTTTTATTTTTCACTTTTTAGTGGTTCACATGTGCTTACCCCTTCACAGCGTACTGGCGTGATGTTATGTTATGAACTAGTGTGAACAACAAACAGACATGAGATTTCAGCAATCCCAGTCCATTTGCTATCATTTATTGAGGAGTTCCGTTGCCTATCTCAGAAGTTCTTCATCAGATCTTCACCAAATTGAAATGGGACCACTCCAAGAAAGTACTCTTCCAAAGACTATCCAAATCGCTTCAAGTGTGCCTATAAAATTGGAAGAGTTCTCTCTATTTCTCCAGGATCCCATCATCAGATCCTGACTTGATGATCATGGGACCACCTGTGAAGTATACCCTTTCAAACAAAAAAAAAAAAAATCCAAATCGGTCCAGCCATCTTCGAGTAATCGGGGAACATACATAAAAAAAAAAAATAAAAAAAAAAAAATAAAAAAAAAAAAAAAAAGATTCCGACGAATTGATAACCTCCTCCTTTTTGAAGTCGGTTAAAAATCATATAAATAAACCACAATTAGGTAGGAGGGGAAGATACATTCATTTGAAAACGAACCGTCGAGGAGATAACTATAATCCTCGTGTTTTAATTTCATTAAAATTACTTTTGGATTACCGTAGAATATTGACAGAGAGATATGGAGCGTTCCATGCTTGACATCAGGCTAATAGACCGAATTCCAAACATCGATATCCGAAGACGTACGAAGGTCTTCGGTATCGGAAAGCATGTAATGGAACTTAAATGGTGTTGGGCAGGACACCTGGCACGGCGTAGTGATGATAGATGGATTAAGGCTGTGACAGAGTGGCGTCCAAGGGTAGGGTCCGGAGGCGAGATGGGTGAATGACATTGTTGCTATCGCGGGCAAAACCTGGATGAGGCTGGCACAAGAGCATGGGAATTGGCACAAGAAAAGAGAGGCCTATGCCCAGCAGTAGGTGAAGTCGGGCTGTGTATGATGATGATGATGAGTACATTGACAAGAATTCATTTGTTTGTAGTGTTTTTTGTGTGTAGACAATCAAATGAATTCTTGTTGATGTAGTCCCTGCATACCTACTTCCAAAGTTACCCAGAACTGTAGTATTCTGGTTTGAAATGTACAGGTCTTTTTTTTCTTTTTCTTTGTTCTTTTTTTCTTTCTTTATTCTTTATTTCTGTTATATATAACTGAATTACAGACAATTAACCCGTCACATGCCGCAATGTATTACCTTATGTACCCCATAGGTTCACAAATAGGTACTGTAAGCCCACGGTCACCATCGGACGATGGTGTGTTACTTTATGATATACGCTTATATACCTATTATATAAAGATTTTTTTTTCATACGAACATAGGGTACGTCTGACATTTAAGGGGTAACATAGGCACCTGAAAAGCAAAAGCGATGATGTACATGGTGCCTCCCATAGCATTGAAGGGGTACCAGGCTTTCAGAGGCAGACGAGGGGCTACCTCCGTCAGGGTCTCGTTGGTCTCCTTGTTTGTGATCAGGCGGACTGACTCTCCAAAGAATGTTAGAGTAATCCAGCCTAAGGAAAGAAAAAAGGTAATATTAATTTAAAGACTGCGATTCCCTGTCTCAATTTAGTTTTGGAAACATATTCTAATTAGAGGGCCTTCGATGTATTATCATCTATTAGCAATCTAAGCATTTTTATCTCCAAAATCCAGCGGTCTTAATGAATCACATATAATTAACGCTTGTTACGCCTGCTTCCAAATATAATATTCCATGCGCACAACGGTCATTAAGATCCCAGGATAAGCAGAAGGTCTTTTTAAATGTTTAAAGAAGGGAAGACATTTACTTTTCACAGCGGTAGACCGATGTTATCCTCAGGAGGACCATACATTAAACGGTAAGACGGCAGGTGAAGGAGCTATTGTACATTTTGGACGTTTTACCTCAAAAACAGAAACAAAAACACAAACAGAAACTCAAAAACTAAAACCAATTCTAATATCAGAATCTTAGATACATGGAATGGGTTTTTGGGTTTTTGGTATTTTTAGTTTTTGGGTTTTGGTTTGGAGGTTTTTGGTAGTTTTGGTTTGGTGGTTTTTGGTTTGGTAATGTTTTTGGTGTTTTGGTTTGGAAAATTAGTCTTAAAATAAGAATATGAGACTGTCATAATTGACAGTCTCATATTCTTATTTTAAGACTATTTTTTTAATTAGTTTTTAGTTATTATGGTAATTACTCTTAGATAATAGAAAATAATTGACAATTATGTAATTTTTTAAGAGTAAATTCTAAAATAAAGCGGCGTTCGCGCGCTCCGTTCGCGTCAGCGGTTATTGAAATATACGTAATTACAGAAAAACCTCTAGAAATGCGACGTTGCCAGCCCGCGCGCGATCAAAGCTCTTAAGAAAAGAAGTAGAATAAGTGAGAGTGATAAGTGTTTTATAAGTCAACGCGGCATGGGTCGATGGATCAAGGTAAACTACGTTTTTCGCGGCCGGTCCGTGGATGGGTGACCATCCATTTCATACCGAGACCTCTCCGTGCCTCGGAAAGCACGATAAAAGAAGATTCATGTGCACAAATAAAAGTTTTGATCTATTTTTTATTGGTTTCATTTTATCCTTACTACATTTTTTATGTCTGCAAGTAATTTTGAATTATATTGCATAGACGTAGGATTCAATTTATTTAGTTTGTTTACAGTAATGGGCAATATAGAGTACACCTTTAAGAGACCTTTACTTTGAAAAACTCAAGTTTTTAATTTCGCAAATGTTCCTTACTTCAACGCTGTTAGTTTTCACCTAAAATTTCATATTGAATATTATTTAATTTAACGGACATGATATCTTTAAAATTAGGGGCTTTATTTCATATAAGCTATTTTAGCTTAAAAGATTAAACAAATCCAAGAAACTTTGTCTTATACACTTTATAAATAGAACTTATGGATAAAAAATTACGACTAGTTATGTAAAAACTTTTGGCTCTCCTGAATAACCTTCCGTTATATCATACGTCCCTTATATTATTTCATATTGCCACTGTCGATTTAAAGATTGTTTTGGCGCCCGACGTGGGACAAGAATCGATACTTTGCTTACTTATGTATTTTTGTTAAGGATATCAGTTTTGAGAGCATTGTCATAAAATTCAAACTCATTTTGAGAAGTGCTCATTTTGCGAAGTGCACATTTCGAGAAGTGCTCATTTTACGAAGTGCACATTTTGAGAACTGCACATTTTGCGAAGTGCACATTTTGCGAAGTGCACATTTTGCGAAGTGCTATTTTGAGAAGTGCACATTTTGCGAAGTGCACATTTTGAGAAGTGCTCATTTTGCGAAGTGCACATTTTGCGAAGTGCACATTTTGCGAAGTGCACATTCTGCGTCAGACCCTTTATAAGTATGTCCAGATTTGAAACCTTTGATAAATCATTGGTCGAAAAGTACAAATAATGTGTTTTGAAACCGTGGGACAAAAATGACGCTGGTTTTATATTTTTCTATATGGCCTCAAGTTGTGAAAGACTTGCTTGTATTGATTCATTTTTAACCTTGAACGATCTAAGTTGAACTATGTCTTTTTCTTCCGGCAGTAACCGGTTTTCAATTATTGACAATTCCTTTTTTGCAATAAAATAAAATCCGCTTTGTTAACAAGTTTTTCATATCGAACGTTTCATTCGATTCTATTTGTTAAAGCTCAGAATCTGATATCAGCACCGCATTCCACCTCACTAACATTCAAATATAAACACGATTTCGCCTACCACCCTATAACTCGGACACTATATTGCCTACCGCATTGTGGTTCCGCATTCATGGTCTAAAAGCTTGAATGGCTACTAAATTAAACTAAGCGTGGTATGCATGTAAGCAAGCTCTGACCACAGTATGTTTGCCTAGTACATAACAGTCTGAGTCTAGGTAATGTGACAAAGTCGACGGTCAGGCGATAACGGGTACATTAGAGCTTGCCATTGCTTGCTTGGTTGCGGTATTTTCGTTTGTATGTATGGTTCCCTGGTATTATTGTTTGTATTGTAGACCAGAAAAACTTGCTGCAGTTTAGTTTTGCTTATTACTTGCTTGACCATCTAAATGGTAGGCAATGTTGTTGAGTCTCGATTTCAAATTTTTTCCTGCATTCCTAAGGTAAATACCACACTACTAATACTATATTAGTCGACGTTCGCACGAACGTAAAGATAACGCGGCGATTTTTTTCGCGCACTGGACTTTCAACTCTCTGCTTAGCGCCGAGAGTGAAAATTCAACAGTGTTTTTTTGACGCTCTAGAATGCACTCTGTTATTGTTATGGACGCTGTTACAAATGGTTAGTCAAATCAATACTTTTTTACACAAAAGTATGTACATTTATTAAATAAAATGCTTTACATTCTTAAAATGTTTTTTGGCCAAACGGTCGATAGATGTGCATGGTAGTATTCTGAACTATAAATATAATTTTAGATACGTACAGTTTCTCAATAATTGTACCTAAGTGAAAATTTTTACTTCGGTACATTTATTGAGAAAATTTACTTATTTAAAATTATATTTTTAGTTCAGAATCATATCATGCACATCTACCAACAATTTGGCCAAAAAACATTTTAAGAATGTAAAGCATTTTATTTAATAAACATACTTTTGTGTAAAAAAGTAATGATTTGACTACCCATTTGTAACAGCGTCCTTAAGTAGAATTCTCAACGCTCGGCTCAACACCGAGAGTTGAAAATCCAACGCGTGATAAAATCCCGCAAACGAAATTTTTACGTCCGTGCGCACGTCGGCTTACACCTAGTCCAAATACCATAACCCTTTAATCTTGTACGCCTCAATAACCTACCTCAAAAAGTTTAACTTACTGACAACAGACAAACAAGTCATTCCACAGATCAAGTACAGGAGCCTCCTCATCTTGGTGAGAGCGATCTGATGGTAGCGGGCATCGGACTCCGTAAAGAGAGGGTGACTGTTTGACTGGTTCCATACTGCCAGGGTCCTGAAGCGAAGAAAATTAAAGGATAAGAAAGTACAGTACAACTGTTTTCTTAATGTCTTAATGACACACTTTTCGTTCATCATTCATCATTTGCCCTTTGCACTTGGTGCAGACCGAATGCTCTCAATCTCATAGAAATCCAACGACTGACGAAACACGAAGTTTGCCGAGGGACATTAAGAAAATAGTTGTTGTTGTTGTAGTTGTTGTGTTGTAGTGTTGTTGTTGTGTGTTGTTGTTGTGTTGTTGTTGTGTGTTGTTGTTGTGTTGTGTTGTTGTTGTTGTTGTTGTGTTGTTGTTGTTGTATTATACAGTAGTATAATTATGTTATTTCCGATTTTGTGAGCACCAACTGTAGGTACCAGGTTAGCATTGCCTCGCCATGGGACCATGTTTTAAATCTGTCGACTGTACACATGGGGTGTACATAAGGAAAAATCCTTTATATAATAGGTATATAAGCTTATATCATATATATATACGTAAAAAAACATCATGCGATGGAAAAAATCATCATCAGTAGTTGTGAACCTATGGGGTTCGCAACTAACCCTCCCCCCCCCCCCCTCCCCTGGGGTTTTGGGTTCATAAATTAGTACATAATTTACATCCAAAGGGTTAACACATTAATTACAGATTAAAATACAGGCAGTGTTTACTTTCCAAGGCTAGGCTAGTGATAGTCACTGTTTTTCCTGAGGTTCTTAAAAATGTGAAAGTCACAATTCTTCCGATTCGGATTATAAATGGCAACCGGTCTATTCTGAAAAATCTCACCGTAAAGACTTAAGTGAAGTGAGCTTGAAGTGAGCTGTCATTCCACATGATGCTAGCTAGCTAGTCAATCCCTCGGGATTGACACTATTGACAGCCAGAACCAAATACGAATAGCCAAAAACAACCTTCTACTATAATATTCCAATCAATTCAGAATTAAAATTGTAAATAAATGATGAGTTTCACGAAGGAAGCACTATTAGGTCTTCATTCTACAGCTTACGTGGAAACTAACAGCTGGCTAACCCATTTGTTATTATGTAATACTTGAAATTGACTTATCAATGCCCATAACTTTTCTAAGTAATGACAATATTAAGTTCATCGAAACATTGATTTTATGACACTTACCTAGGAACTTTACCATTTTTAATGAACTTTTTTTTCCACCTTTTTGGTTAACATACTTACAATTCTCACCTTTATAGCTGGCTGTTGCTGCTCCAACCATAATCTACTTACCTAAGGCTTACCTATGGCTAATTCCCGTAATTAAAAACGTTCAAAATCTATACTTCGAAATCTCATCTCATCGACAATCACTGACAAAAATTTTACAAACAAAAATAATGTAGAAATTAGAGGTATTTTTGTAAGATTGTGACTAAGATTGGAATGCGAATGTCCTTCAAAATATGGGATTTTTTTCTTTATGGACCAGTGTAAAAGACATTGAAATTAACTAAGCACTAGTAATTCTAACTGACCGCTAAAATAAATTACTTCAAAGCATGACTTCGCCTTCTTAAGAACCATGAGTCAATTTTAAACGAAAATCTTTGAAAAGCGAACATTTCAATCTCTTAAAAGAAAATTCAAACGTTCAGGTGGAATTCTGTCTAAAATATTCCGTTGCAATACAAAAGGAGAGGTTCTTAAGAGGTTCTTTTTTCAAATCTCGTGCTACGTTCCATTTTCAATCTTTGAATTTTAAGTGCTCACTATTTAATAAAAAAGGTCTGTGATTTGAGTTTGACCTGCTTAGGAAGATTATTATATTTTCAGTTAGGTAATAAGTTTTAGATAACGTTTTGATGTAAATGTTAACTCTCTTTAGTAGTTTTTTTGATAATTAAGATTTCATCGGCAGATAATATTATTCATGGGCTTACATACAAGGACTTTTTAATTTTGAAAGGAGTTTTACTTTGGTTTATTAAGTACGAAACTGCCGAACAAATAGGAGAACAAAGAACAGACAACAGAAAAAAAACCGGCCAAGTGCGTGTCGGAACAAGCACAATGAAGGGTTCTGTAGTTGAAAAGAATTTATCCCAAAAACAAACTTAACAATGGATCCCAAAAAAAAAATATGACATAAAACTACAAATGAATAATGTTCGGACTTTTTCCTTTATTTGTGCTAGGAGACCTTGCTTCTAGCCAAATTACATTATTCTAGGTCAACGGGAAGTACCCTATAGGTTTTGATTTACTTGCGAAAGTTGCGAATATCAAAATGTGTCACAAAATGGCCGTATTTTTTTATTGTGTTGACTTAGAAGCTTGATTTTTATAGAATTCTAAGGGACCATAGACTTACGTATTCGATATTAATTTCAACTTGATACCTTCAGACGGACAACGAAGTGATCTTATAAGGGTTCTGCTTTATCCTTTTGAGGTACGGAACCCTAAAATCAATAAATTTTATACAAAGCTTTGTTTGCATTTACCAGCAGCAAATAGAAATGATACAAATAAACAGAACAAATAAGTTCGATGAAATATCTGTAGGTACATAACACACATCAAAAGTGTCTAGGGATTAAGCACGTTTTTGCTACACACATCAAAAGTGTCTAGGGATCAAGCATTTTTATGCGGATTTCTTGAGATTGAGATGTGGCTTTGTAATAAATTTATGATTTTATAAATTTATATGGATCCTTTTTGGTGCATTTCATAATTTGAATCAGGAACTGTGAATCAAATTCGAGTAAAAGATGAAAATCAGCTGTCAATATTTTCCCTATAAAAACATACAACGCATTGAAGACATTATTAGTGCTACTGTTTCCCTACTACTGATTAAAACCAACGTTATTATGGAGCGGCGACGTCATTTAAGCAGGGAAGAAATGCTCAGAGCCGTGGGAATGATAGAAGCTGGTTCCCGGCAACGTACTGTGGCTTTAGCTCTGAATACAAGTCAGAGTGTTATCAGTCGACTTTAGACACGTTACCGAAGCACTGGTACCGTGGCTGAGCGCCATGGAGGACGGTATCGCTGCACCACACGGAGACAAGACCGATACATTCAAATCTTAACTCGAAGAGCTCCAACTATAACAGCCATGATGTTAGCCGTGAGGCTTCATCACTCTTCAGGGAACTTAATTAGCGACCAAACAGTCAGAAACCGCTTGCATGAAGTGAACCTTCATTCCCGAAGACCGCTACGGGTACCACCTATAGCAATGCACAATCGTAGGATTCGATATCAATGGGCTCTTGAACACAGAAATTGGGCAGAAGAACAATGGCGTTTCGTGTGCTTTTCTGATGAGTCTCGTTTTGGTATGAGACCGGATACAAGACGTATACGACACTGGAGAACCCCTGGACGCCAACAGCGATTAAAATCCTGCCAGGAAGTCCATCCTTATAGTGGTGGAACCATCATGGTATGGGCGGGTATTTGGATCGGCGGAAGAACTGAGTTGATTTGGATCAGAGGCAACCTCAACGCTCAAATTTATGCTGAGACGATTGTATCAGACGTCATCGTTCCTCTACAAGTGCAAATCGGTCCCTTATTTCAGTTAATGCATGATAATGCACGACCGCACACCGCAAGAGTTGTAAGACAGACTCTCGCCGCAGCTAACATCAATGTCCTGCCCTGGCCTGCTCAGTCGCCAGACTTGAACCCGATTGAGCATGCATGGGATATGCTACAGAGAAGAGCTCTGCCGAATATGGAGGGTATCCAGTCGCAAGAAGACCTTTTTTTGTTGTTGCAACGAACATGGGCGGCCATTCCACAGCGTGATTTGGATGAACTCATTTTGAGTATGCCAAACCGATGTTCTTGTGTTGTTAGTGTTCGCGGTAGAAACACGGATTATTAATTGTTTAAGTTACCCAATAAAATTTTAAAGAAAACTGTTATTTCAGTCTTTTTTTCGAACTTTAATGTTAGTGGTTCAAATGTCAAAAATCCCTTTATTAGGAAAATGGCAAATTTCTTTATTAATGCAAAGGTGACTTGGTTTATCGTTACTGTGACAAACGAAAACACTTTATTTGATGAATCCTTAAAGAAAATTTTAATTAATATCAATCAGGAGAAAAGTTATTGCAAAAATATATGTTGATCCCTAGACACTTTTGATGTGTGTAGTTACTAAAAATCAGGATTTTTAATTATATTTTTTATAACTCCCATGGATACTTTTTAGTAAATTTCGTCATTTAAAGGCGTTTTGAATTTCGGTCAAAAGATGAAAATCTTCTGTCAAATCGTATTCCTCTAACCCTGCAACGTGTTTGAGACTAAATCAGTAAAATTTCTGCCATACTTCTGAGTAGAATCGATACAGAAAAAAGGTTATTATGGAGAGAAGACTTAATTTGAGCTGAGAATAAATTATCAGAGCCGTGGGAATGTTGGAAGCTGGATCTCGGCCACGTGCCGTGGCCATCGCTCTGGGCACTACGCAGAGTGATATAAGTCGACTTTGGACACGTTACGCATCACTGGCAGCGGGGCTGAGCCACGTGAAGGACGAGCTTGCATCACCACACGCAACTAGATCGTTACATACAAATTACTGCTCGACGAAATCGTACAATGACCGCGATAATGTTGGTAATGAGGCTTCATAGCTCTTCAGGGATGTTAATAAGCTATTATACCATAAGAAATCTCTTGAAAGAAGTTAATCTCCGTTCGCGAAGGCCGCTATGTGTTATTGAGCCCCGCAAACGCAGAGCCCGTTTAAAATTGGCTCGTGAACACAGAAATTGGGAAGAAGAACATTGGCGTTTTGTGTGTTTTTCTGACGAATCTTAATTTGTTATGAGGCCAGATACTAGACGTACGCAGTATTTGATGATTCCTGGACGCCAAGAACGTCTAAAATCATGCCAGGAAGTTCATGTATACATCCGTGGAACAATTATGATGTGGGCGGGTATTTAGATCGGCGGAAGAACCGAAAGGATTTTTATCAGAGGCGATCTCAATGCACAGATATACGCTGAAATGCGGCCCCATTTTTCATGCTATTTATGCATGAATTATCATGCATAAGCACCAAATTGCACGTTCACACACAGCCACATTCGTAAACACACTTGCCACAGCTAATATCAACGTCCTACCATGGCCTGCTCAATCGCCAGACTTGAATCCCATTGAGCATCATGGAATATGCTTCAAAGTAGAGCTCTGCCAAATATGGATGCCGTACAGACACCAAAAAATCTTTTTCGCTTGTTACAACGGACGTGGGCGGCCATTCCGCAGCGTGATTTGGATGAACTCATATTGAGTATACCGAATCGTTGAGATTGTGTTATACGCGTTAACGGCGGTAACACAGACTACCAATATTTTACGCAATAAAAAACCTTAAACACTTTTACTTTTTATCACATTTTAATCTCAGGATTCACTAAGGTGAAAAATCCAGCATGGAAAAATCGCGAAAAGTCTTTATCAATGCAAAAGCAGAGAGTACTTCGTTGATCTCCACACACGAAAATATTGTATTTAGGGCTGATTTTTCAATAGTCGGATAACTCTTACCTTTTTTTTTTTTTTTTTTATGGATGGGAAATCATGAAATGACTTCTCCCGCTCCGGGCAGAGCGGGAGGGCGTTGTTACGTATGTGTATCAGTCTTTATAAAATATATATTATCTGTGGTATTTCCGGATCCTGTTGTCTTGTCACCGACTCCGATCGCTCGTCATGCAATGGCTGAATACACGATACATAAAATAGTCTGGTCGTCTTATTTATTTATAATATCTGGCCACCCGTCGTAACATGGTGTCAGAAGATACAGAAGAAAAAGAAGTCACAAAAAACCACAAAAGTAAGTGCCGCAAACAGTCAAAAAAAAAAAAAAAAAAAAAAAAATTTCGAGTAAAACGTCGCCGCGTGGTCCAGCCCTAAAATGCCGGAAAATAAAAACGCAAATAATACAAGTTATCCCCTGCCGCCGAGTAATTTCAGCTTAGATATCAACAACTCGAACATGCCATTGGCTTGGAGAAATTTCAACACAAGTCTAGAGATTTACATGATAGCCAACAATTTAGAAGAACAACCAGACAAACGAAAGGTAGCCATTTTACTACAAATCATAGGCCCAGACGCTCTTCAGATATTTTACTCGTTTAACATACAAATTGACAAGATCACCTATAAGGATTTACTCGCCAAATTTGAAGACTACTTCACACCACGTGTCAATATTTCCGTCGAAAGACATAAGCTGTTCAACAGAAAACAAGGTCCAGATGAAGAAATTGAGACATATGCCACGGATCTCAAGAATCTAAGTATCCAATGCAATTTTGAAGGTCTTGCCGATGATATAGTAAAGGACATATTCTCATGGAACTTAAATTCATCTTGCTCGTACATCAGAGAACGTATCCTGATCGAGAAACCATCAACATTTGATGCCGCCGTCAGTCTCGCTAAAACACTAAGAAATACTAGGTTACAGGCTAAAGCTTTATCAAGCCAAGAAGTAAGTGTCGTTGCCAGTCGTCAATCGCATCACAGTCGCCAAACACATCGTAGTCAAGAGAGTCGCAATCAAAAAAGTCACAGTCAAAGAAGTCACAGTCGTCAAAGAAGTCATAGCCGTCAAGAAAGTCAAAGTCATCAGTCTCAAACAAGTCAAAGTCGTCAATCAAGTAAAGCATCGTCCAGTCAAGAACCTCAATCCAAACAGTCAACCAAGAATTGTTCCAGATGTGGTCAAGTTCACCGAACAAAATGTCCAGCCATAGGAGTCATCTGTAACAACTGCCACAAGCCCAATCACTTTGCCAAGTGTTGCCGCAGCAAACATGTGAGATCCATAGAAGAAGAAGAAGAAAGTACGGGTACTGATACTTATTTTCTAAATAGTCTTTTCACTAATGAGATTTCTGTCAGCAAAAAAAACCCTTATCATACAACTTTGTCCATAAATAGTAAGAATGTAGACTTTTTACTTGATACAGGTGCTGACACTAACATTTTATCATTTAACTCTTATAAAAAACTTAATTTGCCATTGAGTAGTTTAAAGAAAAGTAGTCACAAACTATCAACCTTTAGCGGTGAAGTATTACCGACTGTAGGTCAATGCATTCTGTCTGTCACACATAACAACAAACTATACAATGTTAATTTCCACATTATAGATATACCCTGTAGGAATATTATTGGTCGCAACAGTTGTGAGAATTTAAAATTAGTTAAAAGAGTCCATAATGTCCAATTTCATGAGTCACTCAATGTATCACAGCTTGACAAATATAAAGATCTCTTCTCAGGAATAGGTTGTCTTAAAGATTATGAATGTCATTTGTCAATGAAGCCTGATGCTGTACCGTCTATAGATGCCTGTCGTAGAATTCCATTCAGTCTCTTAGAACAATTAAAAGAAGAATTAGCCATGTTAAAAAAAAATCAAATTATAGTCAAAGTCGAGGAACCTACTGAATGGGTAAGCTCAATTGTAATTGCATCAAAGAAAAATGGTAAACTACGCCTGTGCATTGATCCAAGAAAACTTAATAAAGCCATTATGCGTCCTCATTATCAATTTCCAATTATTGATGAAATTAAATCCAGCCTCTCTGGTTCACAATATTTCACTACCCTAGATGCAAACAAAGGTTTTTATATGCTAAAGTTAGATGAAGCTTCCTCAAAACTATGTACATTCATCACACCTCAAGGTAGATATAGATTCCTAAGACTTCCCTTCGGGATAAATGCAGCCCCAGAACTGTTTCATTCCATCATGACAAATAGATTCAGTGATATTCCAGGAGTCAAAATCATGATGGATGATTTCCTAATTTACGGTCAAACTAAACAAGAACATGATTTTAGGTTAAAACAAGTCTTAGATAGAGCTAGAGAAATAGGAATAAAATTTAATAAAGACAAGTCTAATATATGTAAAAGTGAAGTCAAGTACCTAGGACACATCTTTTCTAAAGATGGTGTGAGAGTTGATGAAAACAAAGTGAAAGCCATTTGCAGTATGCCACCACCAACAAATGTCACAGAATTACAAAGGTTTTTAGGTATGGTTACATACTTAGGCTCATACATAGAGAATTTGTCAGATAAAACTTCTAATTTAAGAACACTTCTGTCTAAAGATAATGAATGGTCTTGGCAAGAGAGACATAATGTAGAATTTAATGAATTAAAGGAATGTATAACAAAAGCCCCTGTCTTGACATATTATGATCAAAATAAACCAATTACACTGTCAGTTGATTCGTCTAAAGATGCCATGGGTGCAGTGATTTGCCATGATAAACACCCCATAGCATATGCTTCAGCTTCATTAAGCTCATGTCAACAGTCATACTCTCAGATTGAGAAAGAGCTGTTAGCAATCCTATTTGGTTGTACAAAGTTTCACCAATATGTCTATGGTCGCCACACTTTAGTTGAAACAGATCACAAACCAATAGTATCGCTGTATAAAAAACCAATTTATAACATTCCACCCCGTCTTCAAAGAATAATGCTAAGATTACAACCATATGACCTGAACGTAACTTACAAACCAGGTAAATATCTTTATGTAGCTGATACTCTGTCTAGAGCAGCTTTACCAGAACAGTCATTACATGATCTAGATTCTGATCTAGATTTACATGTCAATTTAGTCATTAGATCACTGTCAGTTAGTCCAAATAAACTTAAATCTATTCAAGAACAGACTTCCCAAGACAATGAATTGTCACTCTTAAGTAAATATTGCATAACAGGTTGGCCTGAACATAAAAAATTGCTTCCAGACATACTTAGGCCTTATTTTCCTTTAAAAACCGATATACATATAATTAATGGTATTGTCTTCAAAAAACAACAGTGTCATTATACCAGTAGCCATGAGAAAAGACATTTTGAAACAGATACATGAAGGTCACCAAGGTATTCATAGTTGCCAAAGATTGGCAAGAAATCTAGTATACTGGCCCAATATGTACTCTGATATAGAAAAATATGTTAATAATTGTCATAACTGTCTCACTAACAGACGCAGCAATTCCAAAGAGTCACTACAGCCCCATGAGGTAAAACCAATCCCTTGGAATAAAGTCGGAGTTGATCTATTTGATTTCAATTCAAACAAGTATGTCATAGTCGTAGATTATTTTTCCCAATATGTCGAGCTTGTAAAGCTAGCAGGTGGTTCTACTAGTAAAATTGTCATTAGTCACCTAAAGTCTATATTTTCCAGACATGGAATACCCAACATTCTAATTTCAGACAATGGTCCCCCATTTAACTCAAAAGAGTTTAATCATTTTGCTTTAGATTGGCAAATACAACATATTACATCAAGTCCCTATTATCCACGGTCTAATGGTCTTGTAGAAAGAACCATAGCCACGGTTAAAAACATATTAAAGAAATGTCTTACTGATAATACAGACCCTCATCTAGGATTATTACAGTATAGGAATACACCTAAAGAAAATATGTATTCGCCTGCCCAATTACTAATGTCCAGGACACTCAGAACTAAACTTCCAGTCTTAGAACAAACTCTGAAACCTAAAATACCTAACTACAGGTCTCTAACAAATAAAACTCAAATAAAAGTGAACAAATCACAGATTTATTATAATAAACATACTAAACCGTTGTCTTCCCTAAACATTGGTGATAAAATTTACTTCCAGAAACAGCCAGACAGTATTTGGACACCTGGTACTGTGTCAGACATAGGTCCACAGCCTAGATCATATACTATTGTCTCCCCGGAAGGTACTTTTCGCCGTAATCGCCAACATATCCTACAGCCAAAACATTCACCAACTGAGTCCGCTCCTAGTAGAAGAAGTTCACTTCAATCCCCATCAGTTCCACTTGACACTGATCCACCGTCGCCTTCCAATATACTGCCGTCGTCATCTCCATCTAATTATCAATCTCCTTGTACAAGTAATCCTGTCCAAGAATCTGAAACAAAAACAAACACATCACATACACCAAATAAACAAACTCAACACACAACTTATTCTTCATTCGGTAGAGCAATAATAAAGCCCCGAAGATTTTGAAAATTGGTCTAGATTAAGTTCTTAATTTGTACTTAGTTTTAATTTAATATACTAAATGTATTGTTTGTTGTACAAGCATTGTCAAACCTAATTTTGTTTTGTTAGTAGCTGTCAAAACTTAGTTAAGTCAATTTGATAGACGTCACTGTCAGAACTGTCGCAATGTAAATGTCAGTCAAGTCAACTTGTCACTTCTTAGAGATGTTCCGTTCCACTTAGTCTACTAGTATATAAGAATTTTGTTAATGTTAAAAAAAAAAAAAAAAAAAAGAGTATACTTACGTACTGTTCCACGTAATGATTCCATTTTCTTTTCTTAATAAGGGAGATGTTACGTATGTGTATCAGTCTTTATAAAATATATATTATCTGTGGTATTTCCGGATCCTGTTGTCTTGTCACCGACTCCGATCGCTCGTCATGCAATGGCTGAATACACGATACATAAAATAGTCTGGTCGTCTTATTTATTTATAATATCTGGCCACCCGTCGTAACAGGCGTGTCAGACGTTTACTGACTAAAACCCACCCATGTTCCTTCAGTTGCCCGTGCCAGGGCCACGGTATCTCTTTCGAACTACCCGCGACCCCAGCGGCTTCGGCCCTATTGGACTCCGTCACTGCTGACATCTCTTAGAGGCGCGCGTGGAACACAACGCGCAGTCGACCCGGGCCTGGTCCTAACCGGACGGCGAGCTGCCCATTACTCGTCGTCCGCAAGCCCGCGCCTACGGTGGCCGGGAATCGGCGATAGATTCCCGCCGCCCAGGGCGTCTCCTGCGGCGGCTAGGGGCGCGAGGGCGCGGCTGTTGCCTCTCCCTCACGCGTTCCGCCTCCTCCTTTGCGAGCATTACTGCTTCGCAGAAGGAGGTGACGGCCTCCCATGCACTCTCGCTCCGCACAATGGCCTGGACCAAGTTTGGACGCGAGAGATCGCCGCCGCCGATCACCTCCGTGAGAACACGGTGGTGCTCCGCCCAAGCCGGGCAGACCTCTACTGTATGCTCCACCGTGTCCTCCGGGCGATCTACACAATGGTGACACCCGGGCGTTTCCTCCCGCCTTATCCGAAACAGGAACCTCCCGAAACAACCGTGTCCGGTGAGGACCTGCGTCAGGCGGAAGGTGAGGACGCCATGGCGCCTCTCCAACCACTCCTCAAAGAGGGGACATACCGCCGCAATTGTGGCGTGCCGATAACTCTTACCTGAAGATTAAATATGACAGTTTCACATATTTTCTACACAAAAGTTGTAAAATTGAAATATTTATTCTTCAGTTAAGAGTTATCTGACTATTGGAAACTTAGCGCTTATCTAAAAAGAGTTTTTCATTTAATTTCAATAGGGCAATAAAATATTTTTTTTAAAATAACCTTGATACCTAGACACTTTTGATGTGTATATAGGTACGTGTGTATACAACATTATTTTTAGTATATACAAAATCTGAATATAGTTTGTTCAGAATAAATAACTGAATCGATTCCAATAATTTTTATACCGTGTTATACTTTGCCCCGAAAATCTTTAAAAAAGGTTAGAATATGGACCCCGAGTGACGAACACAATTCACGGCAGGTCATAGCAGCACTAGGCACGGGCGCACAGCGGGCCGGTGCCGGTAACTTTGTGATTTTTCATGTTACAGTTTTGAAATTTTGTACATAGATTCTTTACATAAAAATACTAGACACGCGTTTCGGGTTTCGCATATACTAAAACTGATGTTGTATATTATATACCTATATAGTGTAATTTACACAATAAACATTTAAAACAAACAATATTTTCACGTGGCAACAAAAATAATTGAAATTGAAAAAAAAAACAAAACAAACAAATGCCAACAATTTTTATTAAACATTGTACTCGCAATAAAACAGAATGAAACTCCAAATTCAAATAATTCCCTTTTACAAATCCTTTGTTTGGCTTGTTAAATTAAAATTGTGTGCAAATACTCTGTGCCAGCCCATTGAGTTTAGCAATCATGCTTTGGATGCTCATTTATCACACAAAGTAAAGTTTTGCAATTGCAATGGTCTGTCAAAGGTCAAGACAGAGCCTTGGCTTGGCGGGATAATTGCGTACCTAACAAGGTACAATGGCAATGCCATTCATTTTTCACAATACAATAACATTCATTGCGTTTATTTACGTAGTCGAACAGACGAATTCTTCAAATACATCAAGCAATGGTTTAGGAATGTTCTTCAGAATCGTTCGGTTTGTGATTGAAATTATGTTACGCAATTGGGTCTATATTTCGATGACTTTCACAAAATCATTACATATAAATGAATTACTAAGTAACTCAATTAAAAATTCGCAATGAACCACAAAATAAAAATGTTTTTCCATTTACGAACAGAGTCTCACTTGTTTTAATAAAGTTCGCGAGTAAATAATACTCCATCCATCTATCCATCTACCTAGCCTTTTCCCAGCTATGTTGGGGTCGGCTTCCAGTCTAACCGGATGCAGCTGAATACCAGTATTTTTAACATGGAGCGACTGCCTATCTGACCTCCACAACACAGTTACTGGGTAATACGATACCCCTTGGTAAGACTGGTTGTCACACTTTCGGGCTTCTGACGACCCGTAACGACTGTCATAGATCCACTAATGACAGCCGGGAGTAACGGCTTAACGTGCTTTCCGAGGCACGTAGGAGTCTCGGTATGTAAAGATGGTCACTCAACCCTGGCAAGCGTAGCTTAACCTGATGGATCGACCCGTACTTACTTAGCCACGAGCTCCTCGAAAAATAACACTCCAATATATTTAAAAAAGGTAAAAAAGAAATCACACTAATATAATAAAGGCGAAAGTTTGTGAGTGTGTGTGTGTGTATGTTTGTTACTTCTTCACATCTAAACGGCTAGACCGATTTGGATGAAATTTTGTATGTAGATAGCCTATACCCTGGATTAACACATAGGCTACTTTTTATCCCGATCAACGTGGGTGAAACCGCGGTGCGCAGCTAGTGAGCAATAAATTATCATTTCAGTTACGTCGAAGTGATAGCAAGAGAAACAGAACTTTTTTTGTGGAAATTGTTTAGACTCGTTCAGTGATCGGAATTCCTTGACTGAATGACTTCAATGAAGTAATTTAAAATTGGAATAAAAAGCGTCCGCGCTTAAAATGTTTCTGTTTTTCTTTTTGGCCAATATTGCTTCGAAATAAATACAAATAATAAAAACAAGCTGTGCCACAAATACAACAAGGCTGCCCGATTTTACACACTATTAACAAAACGCTCAAAAATGGGAGTAAAATGTAATTTTAAATTATAATTTGCTAAAGCGAGAAACGTGGTTAAAACCGATTATGCTACTATTAGTAAAACTCTTGAAATTACTATATTTTCACTAAAAATTTAGGCGCTATTTGGGACAAGAGAAGTTGAAATATGACCCCTGAATAGACTGGGACTCCTGGATAACAAGCAGAATACTTCTAATCCAGTTCATAAAATAGTTAAAAATAAAAAAAATATATAAAAAAAAATTGGGTTTCTATTAGAAAAACAATAAATAACTCACCTGTAAAAGCTCTTAGAATTCAAAGCAAAGAATGCCAGCTTGATGATGCTATGTGTGAAGAAGAGCACAGTGATGGTATTAGCAGTCAGCTCGTTGACTTCGTCAGAGTACTGCGCCATGTTGAGACCCATGCACGCGAAGTGGATGATAATGAGGATGGCATGAGCACTGGCGTAGATCTTGCGAAGGAGGTTGGACATGCCAGCATTTTCTGTACAGAGGTATAGGTAGAGGCATTATAATAAACACTTAAGTTTGAGCGGTTTTTACTAATGAAACTGAACGCGATCAGGAGGTTTGAACCGCGTTCAGGAGCTGTCAGTGTCATAATTGCTGTGGAATGTTCACACTGAAAGCAGTGCAGGTGGTTTAGATCTGTTAATCGTATTCAGTTTCATTGGTGAAAGCCCATAGTGTTCTTGATAGAAATGAAGATGAAGATAATGATAATTGTTGCAAGATTGCTAGAAGAAACTTTTATACTCGTACGTAAAAGTTCTTAGGCGGCGACTCGATAATTGGACGAAAATTGAGAAGGAAATTTCAAGGACGCGCCACGTTTGGCACATTTCGTTACATGAGAGAGATGCTCTCTCTGTCTCTCACACTAAATCTCTCTTTTATATTTTATTAATTTTCACTTTTATCACATGTATACATTTTATATCTGAAGATATAAAATGTATGTTAAAGAAAAAAATGTTCTTGACCTAGAGATAAAAAATTGTACTGCGTATTACAAAAAGCTTTAGAAAAGTATTATTAAGAAGGAAATATAAAATAAAATAAAAATAAAATCAATCCATAACATATACTGGAAATATTTCAGCAGACTTCGTTGACAAAAAAAGATATTGTACCGAGACTTAAGAAAATAAATCCACAAAACTAAATTCAGCTAAAAATGTAACTGCTTCCAAAAGTATTGAAAGTTTTAAGAACCAAACTCCCAGAGGAATCGTGAGCACTATTTTCACTTTTTATGATCTCTTGTTATGACACAAGAGTCGTAATACAATCTTGGCAAAATACTGTTATATTATTTTCTATGACTTGTCAGCTATTTAAAGGAGATTAAAATCTTATAACTATTTAGATGTTACGTTTCATTGTATAACATAACATACAGTATTTAGTAGTCCTTTTATTTTAATTTTGGATTTATTGTAGTTATCGAAAAGGACCTCTTCCAAAAATATCTACAATTGTCTACGTCCTAATTAAACTCTTTGCTCCTACTTTACATTGGACGTTGCCTTTCGAAGTATTCTTCGTTCACTAGCTCTTTCGTCTTTTGTTTTCATCATCATCATCATCATTTCAGCTCGGAATCGCCTGCTGCTGGATATAGATCTCCTTTGTTTTCTGTTGTGCTTCGCATCAAGGTATTTTCTTTTAGTCGATAGATATATTAGTTAGATATACTTTATTGACACTGAGAGGAAATAGATTAGGCAGAAGAATCATAAGCATAATCAGCCAGCCTGTTATGTTCCCAATGCATACAGGTCTCATCTCTGTGAAATGGAACGGGCCGCAATTCACCACGTGGACTTAGTGCGCGCTGGTTGGTGAATGTCACATGTCTTCGAATTTTTGGTTCTCAGACATGCTTCCTCACGATGTTTTCCTTCACCGTTTTGAGAACACTTGAACATTAAATAATTTATACAAAGTAAAATGCTTGCCTGGGTTTGAACCCATGACCATGACTCGTAAGTCGCGGCCGTTACCACTGGACCACCACCGCTGCTAGCACATAGGAATAATATTAAAATCTTACCGGAGTGGTAGTTGAACAGGAAGTGCCCGGCCGCCTGCATCAGCTTGATGTTGGGCATCAAGTCTGACACCAGGCCCTGGGTCTTCACTTTGGTCATCATCTGAAATTGAATATGTGTCAAAATTCTGCTCCATATTGATAATTATATCTTTAATAATGGCTTCATCTTCATTAGCTTCTAATTTAGCCTTCTCAGTAAAAATATTACACTGGGGAAACTTGATCATTTTAACGATAGAAAAAGTCTGATATGAGAAAGTTTACTATCTAGAGATTTTTGAATTCACAATTTATAGCAATCACCATCACAAAGAGAACAATCCTGAAAACACAAAAAATGGAGAAACAGCATTTACCTTATTCGACTATCGTTAAATCTTGTGTCGATAATAATTGTAATGTCGTAGTTACATTTCTGCCTACTGCCTTCTAAGAACTGCCAAGTAACTTTCTAGAAAACTGTCATCGCATATTTTTATTCAAAGCAACTGAATGTCGCAACCTTGTTATAAATAAAAAAATCGATTGACTCATTAAGATTAAGATGTTAACAGTTTACGTTTCCATTGCTTTCTCCTTTTTCTGGTTTATTATTTTTTTAAACCAAACTTTTAAAAAATGAGTTATCATTTAAAATAAAAACACTTTTTGAAATCCAGAGCCTATCGCGAAATCATAACTTTAAAATCTTTTAATTTGAAATACTACTTTACCTTGAATTATTTCCAATATAGCCTTTCCAAAAAACAAAATGATCCTTCAATTAAAATTGCGAAAATATTGATCCCATTTTTTCAGAAAAATGACAGGAACGCGTGTTACTTTTCCACTTTCTGTGAAGCAAATGATTGATTTTAGAAATTCAGTGTCATCAGAATTTTCTGCGATGACGTGTATATTATTCCCTCCAATGGCGTCGCTTGGCTTGTGGGAACTGCCAAGTGCTATAACACCCGGTGTTTTCTTCTTCTTAATTATGAATGATTGTACGTTTCTGTTAGTTTCTTTACAATTATGTTCTTGTCTATCGATTGGTCGATAGTTTCAAATCAGTCAATGTTAGTTTTAATTCATGTTTGTTTCAAGTTTAATTGTTTTTCAACGTTTGATTTTGTTGTTTGGTCTTTGAAATGTATGTTTTTCTGTTTGCTTGTGCTGTTTCTATTGAACGGGTAATCAATTTGTATTGTGTATGTTTGCGGTCATTTTAATGTGAGTTAGATTTTTAGATTAAAATAAAGGCCATTAAAATAAGGCAATCATTATTTCCATGGATGTCTGTTCTGTTTGTTTCACTTCGGGGTTCGCTGACGACAGCTTCCTTACAGAAATAGGATGAAAATGCAGATAATATTTGCGGTTATACAAAAGTTAAAAGTCTTACAGAGAAGATGCTTGTGTCCCAGCAGTGGGAACTTAAAGGCTGAGTATGATGAAAAGTTAAAAGTTACATCTTTCTCATTTTCTTCGCTACACAAAATTCAAACAAAGCTAGTAAATATTATTTTTAACCGACTTCAAAAAGGAGGAGGTTGTCAATTCGTCGGAACCTTTTTTTTTTTTTTTATTTTTTTTTTATGTATGTTCCCCGATTACTCGAAGATGGCTGGACCGATTTGGATTTTTTTTGTTTTATTCAAGAGGGTATACATCACAGTTGGTCCCATATAAAATTGATTAACATTGCTTGGGTAGTTTTTGAGTTAGCTTCAATAATACGTATTTTTTCCCCACTTTTATATGGACGACGTTCTAGTTTGCTTTGCAGGTAGTGGTATTAGAATTTGTGTGGGGTAGGTACACAACTAAAAAGTGAAAAATAAAAACTTTAAAAAAAAAAATATAACCGACTTCCAAAAACAACACTACAAAGTGAAAAATAACTTTAATTTCGGAAGTCGGTGGCAAAAACCAAAATACATTTAACTAGACACCGACTTCCGAAATTAAAGTTATTTTTCACTTTGTAGTGTTGTTTTTTGGAAGTCGGTTGTATTTTTTTGTAAAAAAGTTTTTTTGAGAGTAAAGAAACTATTTATTTTCCTGACGATCAATCTCACTCACCTGACGTTAGTCTATAGGATTACAGTTATTACACAGTGGGAGAAGAACTAAAAGAAAGATCGGTTTTATTTTTCAATGAATATAGTTTTTGGTAGCGATTGCCTATGTTTAGGGTACCGTATCCAAAGAGTGCCAAAGGAATACCTACTATTACTATACCTACGCTGCACCGTGAACCTGTCTGTCACAAAACTAAAATTCTAACTTAATAATTTTGTTTGTTTTTTTGTAACGTTTTCACGCTAAACCAGCTGAACGGATTTAAATTAAATTTGGCACACAAGTAGACCATGACCTGGAAAAGGACATAGGCTACGTTTTTTCGACATACCACGCGGGCAAAGCCGCGGGCGGTAGCTAGTAATTAATATTTTTATGCATTTAAATAGTTGTGATTTTCACAGATATTTCACTGAAAAAGGAGCTAAACTGTAATCCCTATAGTGGTAAGGGTTCCGTCCTTTGTGCGCGAGTTTGTCGTGTACTTGGCTGGGTTTTTGGTGTTATTATTTGCGTGGTCAGTTGGCACCGCCCACTATTGATACCTAACTCTTTTTTAATGAGGGGTGCAATAATATAAAAAAAAAACGATATTGAAAACAATTTACCATCTAGTAGGAATGAATTCCAGAAAATGCAGATGATGAAATATTTCTGACTATATAACTCTAAGGTCAGAAATATTTAACAGCGCAGCTTCAACTTCAACACAATATAGAGCAGTTTGTAGTATAATAATTTACTTCAGAAACAAAGATAAAGTTGGAAACTACGGGACATAGACAAGTTTTAGTTCTAGTTTTGTATCTAGGCGTAGGAAACTTAGTTATTGGGTTTCTCGTATATAGGTATTATTAACGTATTGTACTCTATGTACTTTAGTATCTTGTATTAAGGCACAGATATTATTACTATTTGAGGGCGTACTAACTAGTACGCCTTCAAATAATGCAAGTAAAATATGCAAAAAAATCTTCTCTCCAGCGTCATCTAGGTTAGAAATGGTAATAACAAAATTATAGAGTTGGAAACATTTTATGATCAGATAAAAAATAATAGTTGAATTACAGACAGCGAAGTCAGCTCAGCAAGTTTTTACAATTCGCAAAATGGCTACATTTTTTCTAGAATTTTCAGTTTAAACCGAAATTAATTATTATATTTTATGTCTTCAATGACTGGACTAAACATTCATTGCGGCATTTACGTCGTCGAGTAGACGAACTTTTCAAACATGAACACTAATGAATTAGGAATTTAAAAAAAACTTTGTTGTTTTTGTATTTATTTGTATAGTTAGTTAGTCATTTACTTTAGTACCCAATATACTCGTAAATAGTGTTAACTTGTATATTGTATAATAGAGGTAAAACAAAAAGCAAATAATAAAAAAAAAATTGAATTAAGAATTTCTTAAATAAATGTGTTATACAATTGGCGTGCTAGTCACCGCTTCCTTGGACATCTACAGTTACCAGCCCATAGACAAAACTAACATGTCTCATGTACTTGCAATGAGGGTTTCATGAAAATTCTCGCCACCTGTAGGCACCATTTTGACATGAGTTCTTCCATTCCGACAATGAATATAAAATATATGATGACGTTCATCATTCGTTTCATTCATTCGTTTACCATTCAGTTACGACTAAAGAAAAATGGGCGCTTTGTCACTTTTGACAGGTGCCCGGACCTGACGTTTCAGTGCTGCCACCTAGTCAACATCATTTCAGTAAACCCTCATTACACGCTCATAAACTGGTCTTACAATAAATTGGATGGCTGTAATTGATACTCGAAAGATTTTGTCCAGAACGGTTTATTATGCAACCTGAAACACCACCATAATTGCGTAACACACTATCAATCGGAATTAAATCATTACGTTTATTAAACTTATATTAAATACACCAAATAATTCGACTATTCGCCACCACAAACGGGCGCCTGTTGGCAATAAAGCCCGATTCTCACGTAACGACCATAGAGAAATGAGTGGATTTATGAAGTAATATCCTGTAAACGGCGCTCGATATAGTGAGCCGTAACCTTAATGTTTATGGTGTTCACTTTTTATTTATGGGAAAATGTTATGTTGAAGATAATGGCTTTTAGATCAATATTTGAGGACAACGATTTTGTTGGGAAAGGTATGTTATAAGCGCTTGTTTTGCAATATGTTTTTTATTCATTTAAACTTTTTACACTCAAGAAAGTACAAAGGACCTAGGCATTATCTACCAGTCAACCAAGGGTGGTAAAGAGATTAGATGGCAGATGCTCTGTTTGAGAGGAAACAATGATAAAAAAATTAGATATAAAAATATATCATCACACTTCACACTAATAATATAAAGGCGAAAGTTTGTGACGGTATGTGTGTTTGTATGTTTGTTACTTCTACACGCTCAAACGGCTGGACTGATTTGGATGAAATTTGGTATGTATATGTATAGCTTATATCCTGTATTAACACATAGGCTACTTTTTATCCCGGTCTACGTGGGTGATACCGCGGGGCGCAGCTAGTAAATTATTAATAGCCTAGGTACACAAGTACATAAATAAATAGGTTATAAACTTATAATACACATACATACCTGACTATAATATATGTTGGATATTAATAAGTATAAAGGTTTGACTGTTCATGCTCACTGGCAGTTTATTTTAGTCTGTGGTGTTATTATTTTTATTGTGTGTGACAGCTCTTGTTTTTCACTTGATATATTTTCCATTATAGAAGAAGTTTTAATAAATGTTGAATTCAAGAAATCTTACTCGTTTGTCTTACCTGTATTATATATAAAACATAATATATACAAATTCAAGAGAGAGAGGTGTTGAGATGACTACACTATTTATTTTCAACCCCCGACGAAAAAAGAGGTGTGTTGAAAGTTTGGCCGTTATGTGTGTGTTTCTGTGTGTCTGTCTGTGGCACCGTAGCTCTTAAATGGGTGAATTGATTTGGAGGCGGTTTTTTCATTTGAAAGCAGGTTTTCTAGCGGTGGTTCGTAGACATGTTTTATTAAAATTGGTTCCGCAGTTTCAAGGTCATCCACTCTTGTTAGCTGCGGTAGGGATCTTAGACCCTTATTAGGTGTTTACTTTACTTTGAAACGAATGTGTGACCTAAAATTTTAAACACCCACGTATGCTATACAACTATGCAAGATTATGAAATTCTTGACCTGATGCTGGAGCCAGGATATCCAGCACACTAGTACACTCTTGAAAAAATAATAACGATATGTCGTGTATTGATTCGTTTTGATCAGTATTTGATTCTATATACAATGCAATGGTGGCAACACGATGAGCTGATGCTGCAGCCAGGATATCTAGCACAATAGTATACTTTTGAAAAAAAAATTGCAGATATGTAGTGTTGTATTCGTTTAGTTGGATTCGTTTTATAACTATAGCAACGAAGATCAAACATGATTTAGAAGAAAAGTTGTACACATCAAGCTATACATTTCCAGTTTACACTAACCTCTCATTGGAAGGAAATCCTATATAATGCGAGAGCAGCTTATACTGGAAATGTATAGCTTGATCCCGTGCTTGTAGCCGTGCGTACTTATCATAACTTCTTTTGTAACTAAATTTAAAAATAAAAATTTTAAAAAAGTCAAAAATAATACCTAAAGATTGAGTAAAACCTATATTATTTCAATTACAGAAATTGATGGATGGCGCGATAAGGTTTGCTCTAAAATTACTAAACTACTCGTAACTAATATTTTGGGGCACCAAACCATTTGACGGGCCTGTCACGACAGACCATGAAGAGTGATGCCTAATGTTCTACTAACATGTTGATCTTGATATCGGTACTCTGCTGTCCCTCAGCAGCAGTCATAATTTGCAATCAAGTATTGTCACAGTAACTGTGACAAAACTGTCACGGTTATTACTGGTCAGAACGTGACAGCCAATATAACCAAGCATATCAGTTTTCCAAAATAATTGGTGCTATCGACGTGGGTTGCTGCTGTACCGTAGTGCTATTCTGTAAACATCTCACCGTGATAACTCAGGTGAAGTGAGCGTGCAATGAGCCGTCATCCCACCTGATGCTAGGGGTTAACACTATTGACAGCTCACTTTAAGATCACTTCACTCATGTTTTCACGGTGAGATATTTACAGAATAGCACTACTGGAGTAATGGGCTGCGTCACGTCACGTCCGTCCGCCAGCCGCGCGGCGCCGGGTGAGAGTTTTAAAAGCCATTTCACAAATGGATCGGGCAGTCGGCGTACGGTTCTCAGCGAGTCCCCAACTGTCTGCAAGTATTCCCTACAGTATGCGTGGGAAGGGTAACAAACGTATCAAACGTATCAAAGTGTGGTGTACTATTTTGTAATATGAAAGTCAAAATAATTTAAAGTGATTCAGATGTATTTTGATAATATCTACGATGTACCTATGTGCTTGAATGTTAAATACTAATCTGTATGCTTTCTATCATTGGATTGTAGTGGCAGTCACTCTCAATCTGCGTCAATCTGCCGATATCTTTTCTTCTTCTTTTTCTTCTTATCTTATCTTCTTCTATCTTTACTTAAAAGGAGGTCCCTATGTAAGATTTACTGTAAAAGTTGTACATGTTACTGAATAAACTTTTTGTATTTTTTTTTTTTTTGTATACATCAGAATCACTTTAAATTATTTTGCATACTATACATATACTATATACATATACTGTGGTGGCAGTCACTCTATGCCAAATAAAAAAAAAAAAAAAAGATTTTATGATCACAGTTTTCAATTCCAAATTTTCTAGTAGCATCCTCCATTCAGGATTTGTGCTCGTGTATTGTCAATATGTGGTGTACCTGAACATAACTGACGAAATGTAAAAAAATAAAAAGTGTTTATTCACAGAAATAATATTAGGTGGTTGGTAGGTGTGACGCTTTGTGGGGTTTACTATTGTGTCTTTGTCTACCCCATCGTGAAATTGTATATGTAAGGTATGAGCCATTTCTAATTAAACGGAAAACCTCAACATAGTTACGCAATGGTTGAACTAACTACTAACTACTTAAAATTCAGCTTATCCCATCCCACAAGTTGCCGTAACGATAAACGCAATATGCGTAATCTCCAACTGAAACTTTCACTAATTTCATTAAGTTAGATAACGACTCAAACTTAGTTCCACTTAAACTTAAGATCAGATAAGAAGTTGGTTACTTCGTTCAATGATTAATGTACCATCCGTGTTCCGGGAATTTCAAACTGGATAAGGCTTCATTAAGAGATGTTTAATGATAAGAGTAGAGTTTCTTAGAGGAAGAATTTGGTCTTGATAAATTGCTTCCAACGTCGAAAAATGTTGCTTCAACATCTTTGACAGTCGTTACGGCTCGCCAGAAGCCCGAAAGTGTGATAACCACTCTTACCAAGGGGTATCGTATTACCCATAAAACTGGGTTGTGAAGGTCAGATAGGCAGTTAGTCCATAAAAAACCTTGTTACAAAAACTAAAATACAGATCCAAAGACAACGAATTCCGAAATTAGTTATTTTTCACTTTTTTTTAGTGGGTCGGTTAGTAATTTACCTAAGTTACTATAGCCTAATGTCAATTGCTCATCACCTTTTACAAAATTGCTTTTCCCGATGCAGGGATGATAATTTTTGAGGAGTTCTCCTAGTAAAAACCTGGAGAACTGGAGCTGATCGTGAAGTCACTATCGCCATATTATATTGTGATGAGCATAAATTGCTTAGCAACCACATAAAAGTAATCGAATCGCAACCCGTTAAATACTTAGGTAATATATAATTGAGTAGTTCCAATAGCCATCTGTGGTCTTCGTAATCAATTACACTTCACCAAATGGTGCTTTCCGAAAGCAAATACACGAGTAACTATAAAAAAGAATACCCACATCGCCACAGTTGTACCTATAAAGTTTGAGGGTTTCCCTCGATTTCCATAGGATCATCAGATTCTGACTTGTTGACAATGGGGGGACTACTTCAAACAAAATAATAATTTTGCCAATTCGTCTATATATGACGGGGTTTTGCCCGAACATACATTAAACAAATATAAACATCCGATTTGAGAACCTCCTCCTCCTCTTTTGAATTCGGTTAAAAAAATGCTGGTATTCAGCTGCATCCTGTTAGACTGGAAGCCGACCCCAACATGTTGGGAAAAGCTTTGGAATGGCTTCCAACATACATTGTTTTGTCTCAACTCTGGTTTCAAGGGTACGGGTGCTGGTAGGATTATAGACACATAGCATCGCGGCAGACCCAGGGGAATATGGTGGGACGATTTTGACGGCTTAGGATTGGTCCATGTTGGCGAAGGATCGTGTCCCATCAGTTGGGAAATATGGCTGCTTGTTTCTCAGCGATGTGACAAGATTCTGGTCGACTAATTTGACGTTGATGGTGTGTATTCTTTTCAAGGTCCACTCCAAAGTATATTTTTCTTTTTAGAAGCAAACTGAAGTTGGAATCCTCCTGGATTATAAACAGTCAGCGTAAATCGACCTGAAAAAGGTGAAAAGATAACATATTTTGTTGATGTTTTTCTCGTTTCATTACTTTCTGTTATTTCACGGTCAGTTCCGGTTCGCTGATCAGTGAATTCGCGTCGAAATTAACAATTTTAATTAGTATCTTGTAATTGAGTTTTCTGTTTATCCAAGCGGTAAATAATTTATATCTAATTAATGAACAGAACATGCTCACATTCGTGCCGAAGTACTTTACAAAATAAATAATTCAATTATTTCATCAAAAAGCGATAGGTTTAAATAACATGATCATCCTTTGTTATTAACAGGGTAATAAACTAGTAATGTTGACAACAATGATATCGCGCTCTAATTTGACTTTGATGAATTTCGGGAATATTCAGATTACTTGCAACCGACGGGCGTACGTGTATGACCAGCACCCTTTTTTTTGTGGATGGGGAATCATCAAATGACTTCTCCCGCTCTGGGCGTAGCGGGAGACCGTGTCAGACTTTTACTGACTAAAACCCACCCGTGTTCCTTCAGTTGTCCGTGCCAGGGCCACGGTATCTCTTTCGAACAACCCGCGACCCCGGCTTCGCTGAAAGAGGTGACGGCCTCCCATGCACTCTCGCTCCGTACCATGGCCTGGACCAGGCGCGAGAGATCGCCGCTGTCGATCGCCTCCGCGAGAAATGACCAGCACCGTAATTGCGTAACACACTATAAATCGGAATTGGTTTCATTTAGACAGTTCAACAACATTCATCATTGCGTTAATTAGGTTAGGTTAGGTTGGCGTTTGGACGAATTTTCCGAAAATATGTAGCAATTTGCTTCAAAATTATTTAGATTCCGATCGATAGTTTTTAGTTTATGAACGTAAACGAAGCAAAAGTAGTATGTATGTAAAGATCACAATGTAGGAGGTTTTCGCGTGTGTTTATGTATGTGTATGTATGTAATCAGATTATATTTGGGTAGAGTAACTAAATTAGTCAAACTTACAATCGCTACCACAGATTAATACAGATGGGACACTCCGAAGTTCAGGTATGAAGCTACAAGTACGCGGCGGGCTCATCTCATTGGGTCAATTCAGTGTGGGCTGCCGCGCACCGGTCGGCTCGCACGTTAGTTCGATACTCGCTCACGCGCCGCGTCGTAAAAGAAGACAACCCTAACGAGTCAGAAGGTATAAGAGTTACGCGATAGAAAGAGAGGCAACTTATAGGTGAATATAACTGTAGGTAATGAAGCGTTGTGCGACCTGAATTGCACTTTATTGTGTCGTTTCAAGAGTCGCTGTTTATTTAGAGTCCCATCTGTATTAATCTGTGTCGCTACTTACATCTTATAACAGAAATACCACACAGTTTGAATATCTAGTAAATTAGTGACAGAATCATATTACCACATTATACTGAGATGTTTATTAACGTCGTTGCGCCTACAAAAATCACTGTTTTTTTTCGATTATTGGTTTTTGATGCAATTTTGATCCTTATTTCAATACGCAAGCTGTAAAAACCGCTATGCGAGAATATAAATTAATAAAAGAACATAGCGATTTCTGTAGGCACAACGACGATAGTATTAGTATGTCATCGTAACATAACATCACGTCTCTATTCCCCGATTGACAGCAGAGGTGTCCTAATACCAATCGTATGAGTACACCTACATTTATAAGTCCCATGTTTAGTTCTATTTTAAAAATCCGAGCAAATAAATACACAAACAAAAATAAAACAAAACACACAAGAAAAAAACGTTTTCTTTCTAATATATTTTCATAACTTGATTATGTATATTCGTAACTAGCTTCTAGCCGCGTCTTTGTCCCCGTCGCATCGCATCGCCCTCCCGCACTATCGTTTTGGCTTAGCGTTCTTTCTGACTTTTTTTATTTTTGCTCGGCTTCTAAGAGTCGTAGCGTGATGTTAAATAGCCTATAACCTTCCTCAAAAATCAAAAATACTTTTCAAATCCGACTGGTAGTTCCAGAGATTTCCCCCTACATACAAACTGACAAACCGAATTTACTTACCTTTTTCAGTAAAGTCAGAAGAAGTCAAGTCAGAATCAATTTGGATATAATTTTGCACAGGTACCGGTCAAGAGTGAGTCGGACTCGCGCACCGAGGATTCTGTTCCGATTTCTGAAAATGTTTGCTATTTAGAGACATCGTTTTATTTTTTCTGTAATCTTTACAGAAACTTCTATTATATTTCAGATTTTTGTTATGCAAACTTCGGAGAAAAGGGGGGGGGGTACGGTATTTTTTTTAATGTTTCATCAAAAGTCGAAAACTATGCGGAATAAAAACAGGAAAAAATGTTTATGAATGTGCAAACAGCCCTCTTTCATATGATGCCCCACATGCCCTAATAGCCTCACTTCGAATTTTTAAGACTTCCTTTCAGTCCCTGTTGCAAAAAAACACATTATATTTTTATTACTTTCTTATTTACAAAATAGTTAGGCAAACGTCATCTAAAACTGTAGCAAATTTCAAGTTGATAGCATTAGTAGTCTTTTATTTAGTCATCCAGCTGTGACAGACGCACAGACAGACAGACTGAGTCGCACCATAAGGGTTCCTTTTTACCATTTTAGTACGAAACCCTCAGTAAATAAAATGAACGACACACACACACGACACACGAGTAGATCCGTAAGCCAATTATGTAAATCCTTCACCCAACCTAAACAATAAACAAAAAATAAAACATACTTTCAAACATTTATTATAAGTGCCCTCAAAATCCCTTTGAAGGTAGAAACACCGGAACACAATTTCAAGCCACTCAGCATAGTCCCTTGAGATCTAAACAAAAACAGACAAAGGTTTTCATGAAATAGGAAACTTTACACGAACGCGCGAAGTTTATGTAGCGTTTGAACGATTATTATCTGGAAATCCGACTATGCTACACAGAATTTTGGTTTTTTCAAGCACAATTTATATCACACATTTATATTATGTGTCCAAAATGAGAACCAAAGTTGTCGACATAGCTCACAGAACAAGCAAGCTGAAATGGCAATGGACCGGCTATGTTGGCCGTATAAACGATCATCTTTGGGGTTCTTCTTCGTGTCGTTGGCACGACAATTGTTCAATTCTTTTGGCCTAAACTTCGCCACTTGCACGGCGTTATCGGTGGCAGCGCAGTAGTCACTTTGGCTGTATGTTTTGGGGTAAATGTGTTCTAAAGTGCAGACCGCGAACCGGCACATGCAAGGTAGTCAGGATAGGTGGAGCGGCGATCTTCGCAGGGCGGCTGGCAACAGCTGCATGAGAGTTGCCGAAAATCGATTTAAATGGCGATTGGACCTAATGGTGATAGATAATTAATAAAGTCTTCAAACTTAATAAATGTGGGATAAGCTAAATTTTCCTTGACTGATGATTCTTCCTTAATTTCTGTATTTTTTTAACGTCTGCGTCTTACAACTTTTTCTTCATTAGTTCTAACTTACTTTTTTCTACTTAATCTACATTTTAATCATTCATTCACTACCCCTTTCACTCCTTGACTATGTCGTACATTCATCTCTGTCACTCATTTATGCTTCACATCTGTCATTCATCATCACGTCACATTTCACTATCCTTTCATAACGTTCCGTTCCTACATAAATAGTTTGTAGGAAACGAGTATTTCCTTTTGTAAAATCGTTCGAATTTAGTTTGTTTCGCGCGTTCGTCTAAGGCCCACACTCCCACAGTCCCTGATTAAGTTTAGACCCGGGCCCAACATAACTTTGGTCTTATGGGACGAAAATGATGAAAGTGCGTAATCCTGAATTATGAGAGGCGGGCCGTGGTAATCTGTGCTTAGGAAGAGCTGAAGCTTGGGTAAAAAATGGTGTTCTTTTGTTTCCATATTATAATTATTAGTATTTTGTTGGATGATCCCGGGACACTGACCTCCAACAAAGCACGACCGAAAAGAGGGTCCATGGAGTTTCTTACTATTCTACTCCATAGGCACCCACTACACTTTAGAATGGGCAACTAGCTTCATCTTTCTGACTGACTGACTCCTTGACAATTCAAAAGCGTAATAATGTGTGATACTGAAAAAAATGCTGAAATTTTCTAGGGAATATACAGGCGTAGATCATTAACAAAATTCTCAGTCACTAAAAACTCTATGAAAATTCTGATGCCTTAAAAAAAACCTTAATAAAAATGTTGTAATCTGCAACTCAACTACAACTCTAATCGTTTTACCTTTGCCTGGTAAAGAAACTATAAATTAAACTATCTACCTATTCCTAAACAAGGTCAAATTGAATTAGCTAGTGAAACTCCGCTGACGTGATGGTTATCGATATTTATTTAAACACGATAAAACAAAGAAAGAAAATATTTCAAGTTTTTTTTCTGGGGTCAATTACCAACTAGTAGTGTAGTAGTGTACTCGAAGTACTTAGTTGAGAAAATTTGTTTTTTTTTTTCGTTTTATCGTGTTGAGATATCGATACCCAACGATAAGTAACAGTCGATCGATCTGTCGGTGTTTATATGCCCATCACGTTCTGTGAAGTTTGCACAGAAAAAAAAAAACTGATTTTAAAACTGTTATTGTCTACAGTCGTTGACCCCAAAAAAGCAATGAATCATTTTCTTTCCCGTTTTGTCTTATTTAGATATCGATACCATCACGTCTTTTCAGAGTTTCGCTAGCTAATTTAATTTGACCCTGTATAATATCCTTCTCTTACAACAATACCTACAAGCCAAACCTGGACTTAGTTTTAATCTAAATGTTATTTAAATTAATTACTTTAACTACAAAGCCCTTTAGATCTACGGAGTAAGGTCGCAGGGTTAGCTTAATCTCGCTATCCAGACATTCTGGAACTTCTATGACCCTGGTCTTATCTCGCAGTAATAAAGGGACGTAGCTATGGGCCGGAAACTCTATTGTTTTAGAAAGGGTAGGAACATTGTACGTGGCCTATATCGCATAAAGTTGATTTTAGTGGTAGGTAAACCAAGGGAAAATAATTGTTAAGCAAATTTACTATAGTCAACGCGTTAAGAACTGAGTCTTCGGGCTCATTGCTATGCAAACATTGCTATTAGTCTGTCTCCCTCGCACTTATGGAGCTTATGGAGTGCCGTGCGTAACAGTAGGGAGCGTTGCACTTTCTTATTGTTACTGACATTTATGGCCCGACGACTCAGTTCATAACGCGAGTAAAAACAACCAACCAAACCAACCAACCACTAATTAAAAACCAACCACCAATTAAGTTATAACTGTCATTATTTGACAGTGGCGAATTGACGTAGGCTGCCTATTCACTTAACAATTAATTTTCCTGAATGTACAATGCCGGGATAAAACTATCTAAGAATTGATGTTTTATTTTACATGTTATGTTATAAATCTATACTAATATTTTAAAGCTGAGGAGTTTGTTTGTATGTTTCAATGCGCTTATCTCTGGAACTACCAGTCGGATTTGAAAATTTATTTTTGCATTTGATAGCCCAATTCTTGAGGAAGGCTATTTAACATCACACTAGGACCATTAGGAGACGAGTAAAAAGAAAAAAAGTCAGAATGAGCATTAAGCGAAAACGAAGTAATAGCGCGGGCAGGCGATGCGATGCGACGGGGTGGGTCGCTTGAAGAAGAAATTCCACGCGGACGAAGTCGCGGGCAGAAGCAGTGTTATTATAATTTAAACGACTATTTGAATGATGCTTTGAAATCCTAATTGAACTGTAATCGTTTATACTTTGACATCCTAAATAAATTGTGAGTTTATGATATTATTTTTAACTGACACACCCTTTTTTTTTGTGGATGGGAAAACATCAAATGACTTCTCTCGCTCTGGTCGGAGCGGGAGGGCGTGCCAGACTTTAACTGACTAAAACCCACCCGTGTTCCTTCAGTTGCCTGTGCCAGGGCCACGGTATCTCTTTCGAACAAGCCGCGACCCCGGCGGCATCGGCCCTATCGGACCCCGTCACTGCTGTCATCTCTTTGAGGCGCGCGTGGAACACAACGCGCCGTCGACCCGGGCCTGATTCTTACCGGACGGCGAGCTACCCATTACTCGTCATCCGCAAGCCCGCGCCTACGGTGGCCGGATTATCGGATATCGGTGATGGATTCCCGCCGCCCAGGGCGTCTCCTGCAGCGGCTAAGGGCGCGAGGACGCGACTGTTGCCTCTCCCTCACCCGTTCCGCCTCCTCCTTCGCGAGCATTTATTGCTTCGCAGAAGGAGGTGACGGCCTCCCATGCACTCTCGCTCCGCACCATGGCCTGGACCAGGTTTGGACGCGAGAGATCGCCGCCGCCGATCGCCTCCGCGAGAACACGGCGGTGCTCCGCCCAAGCCGGGCAGATCTCCACTGTATACTCCACCGTGTCCTCCGGGCGATCCACACAATGGTGACACCCGGGCGTTTCCTCCCGCCTTATTCGAAACAGGAACCTCCCGAAACAACCGTGTCCGGCGAGGACCTGCGTCAGGCGGAAGGTGAGGACGCCGTGGCGCCTCTCCAACCACTCCTCAAATAGGGTCCCCTCTTATCGCCGCAATTGTGGCGTGCCCAGCGCTGGGTTGCGACAATCGCACTCTCCATGTCGCCATGAGATCCCGCCGGAGCTCTGTCCGCTGTACCGTGATTTCTCGCGGCAGCGGAGTTACGCCCCGGCGCGGCGTTTCGCCTCCTCGCGACACTCCCACACGTGTGCGAGGACTGTTGCCTCCAGTTAACTGACACACCTCAAATTGTAATTTTAATTCGTAATTTTATTATGCAATCAATAATATTAATACTAACATAATAATCTCTGTCCTGTAATAAATGTATGTAGGTAGGTACCTAATATTTGCACGCCACTCTTGGCCGAACTTGCTGACACCATTGACATACTCTGAAAAATAAATGATTAATTATGTATGATATACATATGGTGTCCGAAACTCCACGTCCAAGCCCGAATTTATGATGTTATGCTTTATGTAAACAAGTGCTTTGTAGCTTCTTTAAAGAATCTTAACTTTATCTAAAATTTTTCTAACAGAATCCTAAAGATTACTTGTACTCGGCTGTATTAATTAAATAAAGGGTACTTTCTTTTTTAAAGAAAACGAGTTCTAGTATCTTTTGTAATTTACTGAAAGATAAGTCAAGGAGTCCAAAAGTATTTATTTAACGGAAGCGCTCTCTTAAGTTGAATGTTTTTACGTAATAAAAACATTCCATTTCAGAGGATAAAAAGCTAGTAAGGAAAACCCTACTTACTATAAAGTAACTAGGCTAACATGAATTATCTGAAGTGCCTCAACCGCACTTCAGGGCCTAATCTCGACCTTAGAGTGACTGATTCGAAAAATAAAACTTCCAAGTTACTACATCTAGTTTCTGGGGCCCTGGTGACATAATGATTAACGAGGTTCACAGTTTAATTTTCTTTGAAAGAGGAGTAGGTACTTATAAAGATTTATTAAATAGTTTAAGCGATTTATAATGGGCTTGATTTTTGGTGATTTTAATTTCTTGAATATAAATATAATTAATATAGACCAGCCACTTAAAACATCGCAAAAAATATAACTATACTGATTTTTTTAAGTCGTTTTTTGGGATGTTGTTAGGATAGATAGTTACCAATAGTGTAAAACAAAGTTTGCAGCTTCGAAAGACCTTGTACTAATTGCATGGTAATCGAAAAACCTCGAAATTTTCGGACTTATTTCAGTTTTTGACATAAAACTTCAAAAAGGTGCACTGTTTCAAACTAGTTTTTGGCTATTCACGACTAGTGTCGAACTAGTTTTTGCCTAGTCACGATTATTGTCGGACTAGTTTTTGAATAGTCACGACTAGTGTCGGAGTAGTTTTTGACTAGTCGATTTTAAAAATCATATACATTGAAACAAGATTTATTTCCATTTTTCAAACGACTTCCAAACAGACCATTTTAGGTCACCAAGCTGAGCTGAACTACGTGCCTGGGGACATCCGAAATCGAACACATTCAATAGGAGAGATGCCTTATAGATTACAAAGTGTTAGAAGTCAAAGCTGCTCCGGATTTTCGACAAACGAATTTCAATTGTCCATTTTTTGTCCCTCTTTTTAAAATTAAATTGGCCACCTAGGTATGCAAGCGGTAACCTCACGTCATCAATATTGTTTTAGATTTGGTTCTAAGCATCAACTTAGTCGCTGAGGGTACAGAGAGTAAGGGGTTAAAGTCTTGCCACGGCAGTGCCGGGGGCACTACCATGCCCCAAGTTGAGCAATAACAAACAAACAAAGGCACAGCCGTACCATCCTTTTCTCGAACCCTTTCAGGACATTTTCGACCCCCCGTAACTTAGTTGTCGATAAAACTAGAAGCCTGAATGTTAAGTGGCCAAGAGAGCATAACATAACTAGGTAGGTTAACTTCTGTACGTCTCTGTCACACGATTTTGCTAGTTTTGCGAGCGCGCAATAGAACGGCAACTATGTTCCAAGAGCACCAAGTTTTCACTAACAAGTTTTAGCTGCACAGACGCTCAGAAGTGTCCCGACATCCGTGGGAGTGCCAGGTACGTTCATCGCTTTATAATAAAAATAATACGAGTTAAGTTATTCTTTGAATATTTTCAAGTATCCTTGGTCAAGAATCTTTCATGCGCATATTTTGAACGATAATGTTTATAGTTTTCTCACTCATGTTGAATTAATGAGGAGCTCGTGGCTAAGTAATAACAGCCGCACGGGTCGATCTGTCAGGTTAAGCTACGCTTGCCGGGGTTGGTCCGTGGATGGGTGACCATCTTAACACACCGAGACTCCTCCGTGCCTCGGAAAGCACGCTAAGCCGTTGGTCCCGGCTGTCATTCGTGGATCTTTGACAGTCGTTACGGGTCGTCAGAAGCCCGAAAGTCTGACAACCAGTCTTACCAAGGGGTATCGTATTACCCAGTTACTGGGTTGTGGAGGTCAGATAGGCAGTCGCTCCATGTAAAATACTGGTATTCAGCTGCATCCGGTTAGACTGGAAGCCGACCCCAACATAGTTGGGAAAAGGCTAGGCAGATTGACTCATGTTGAATTAAAGAATAAGATAGATCTTCGAAATTATTCTCAAGTATTTTATTTGTTAATTTACCTATGACTTTAACCGGAATTCTTAAAAATGTAAAATTTTCATAACTTTCGTGGAACAACTTTCATGCTCATTTCCAAATATGAAATCCACCGAAATGTCAAAATTTATATACCTATCTACCACAGAACAGATTTTATCTTTTCTGTGCTATCTACTGTAGTCTATACACCGATTTACATACAGTAAAATTGTACGTAGTATTTATAAAGGCATTTTAAATGTGTGTCCACTCATTTTAAGATTACTCTAAAAAAAAATTCACCCTAAAAGTTACGCGGAGAATACTTTTTTAAGAACTACCCAGCTAATCTACATACAATAAAATCTACCTAATAATATCGCTGGGAGCTCTTTATTTAATTAGGACTATTTAAAATAGTAGATTATTCTTGTGTGATTATGTTGGCGTGCGATGGCCAAGTTATTCTACTTATTACAGAAATGAAGATGTCTATTATTGATACGATCACTATAAAATGTTGTTAGTTAACTAATTAGGTAACAAAATCAAAAATAACAAAGTTGTTGTATAGATGCTCCCATAAATAGGTACTAAATAAATTAAACGACTTGGTTTTACATTACATCTAAACACTTTTTGTTGATAACTGCGTTGCGAAACTTGCATTTTTGTACATGTTATGTTTTTGATAGGTTTTTTTAACAAACATCAGAAAAAAGGGGAGATTATGCTTTCAGCGGGTTTTTTCTTTACTACTTAAGCATATATTTATTTACTTACATAATTATATAATTGTTTAGTGAAATTATCAGCGTTTTTGCGTTAAAACACACCTATATAACGCTTGAATAACTAACTACCACAGAATAAATTATTTAAAAACTAATCCCCACGATTAGCTTAATAGTTAACGTAATGTAACGGTAATACGTAAATATACGAAACCGAATGGTTAATTAAGATTATCATAACGTTATCCTAGCGAGGGGAGCTTCATCAAAACTTAGGGAGTCGTGAAACTTTTCATTAGCGCCTGAAATTAACCGTGATAACGCTGGTTAGTACCACTCCTGGTTTAATGAAGATATTCTTAGTTCGGGGGTGCAATTATTAAAAGGGAAGCCTGCTATAATGGCAGATTGTTTTTTAAAAACGTTTCCAGTTATTTCACAGCCTCAATCCTTTAACAGTAGCATCTACATAATTTTGGTCCTTCGAGCCGGATATTGAGCCCTTATTTGACCAAAATTATGTAGCTGCTACAGTTAGACAATTGAGGCTGGTTTACTAGTTGATTGGTCATACCATACTATAAATATTAGATAGGCTTCCGGTTCGAGGATGTCAAAAACTCACCGAATGCAAAACCTTCTTCTTTTTCTGAAGTCGATTAAAATAGATTTAGAGCAAAGTAATGGTATTCAGTTGCATCCGGTAAGACTGAAAGCCGACCCTAGACTAGTTGGGAAAAGGCAGACGATAAGTTGCAGATCACCGAGTTAGTGACTGGTAGGAGATATCACTTATTTGGCAGCACCCTTATTTACTTTGTCCTGTTAATCTTGATAAATACGCAGAACCGTTGGAAAATTTAAGAGTTATTGAATTCATTTCTTGGTCTTGGGTTATATTCGACGATGCGGGAAGCAGGGCTTGTCTTGCTAAACACAACACATTTTGATTACCAATTCTAGCCAAGCGTAGACCATCAGCTCAGGCTTGTCTGGGGTCAACTATCCGTCAAAATGGATCTACGACTATATGTACTATTTTCAACACTGAAGAAATAGGGAAAAATCAAAACTATTATTCAACTTCACTTCTTCTATGACTTAGACCGTTCGTTTATTAACTTCATATACCCTTGTACCTCTGATCCTTCAGCTATCTAGCAACGTCTTCCTTCGCTAGTGAATATACGTAAAACATATCATACCAGCATTTCTTGAGCCCTCACATGTTAGTGACAGTGAACCTTCACCTTTTGACAGCAGAAATAAAGAGGTTTTCTTATACTGGCTAGGTGAACTTTATTGTTATTGAGAAGATATGAATAAAATTTACTATTTGTGCTTAAAAACAGATTGTGGAGAGGTGGAAAGGGCAATTAAAAGTGGGGCCTCGTAGCTAAATGATAACAGCCGTATGGGTCGATCCACGAACCGACCGCAGCAAGCGTAGCTTATCACGCTTGCCGCAGTCGGTTTGTGGATGGGTAATCTTCGATTAAATATTATATCAAGACCCCTCAGTGTATCGGAAAGTACGTTAAGCCGTTGGTCCCGGCTCTCATTCGAAGATCTCTGACCGTGGTTACATGTAGTCAGAAGCCCAAAAGTCTGGGAACTAGGCGTGCTAACGGGTATCGTGCTAACCAGTAACTGTGCTGTGGTATTCAGCTGAATCCGGTTAGACTATAATCCGATATCCTCAACATTACGCCAATGAGCTTGGCTTATCGACGTAATGTTGCTTGCCTGTCGGACTTCTACAGACTGTTTTCGGAGTGTGTGTGCAGGAGCTCCACGACCTGATCTCACCACCTCCCTTTTACTATCGGACTACCAGGCGTACTGTAGGGTACCATCCGCACATGGTAGATGTACCGATCAGTCGTACTCAACGCTTATCTTCCACATTTATTATGCGCATGGCCAAAGTGTGGAACTTTCTGCCAGCGTCAGTGTTCCCTTCCACGTTTAACCCGTTAGCCTTCAAATCATGCCTTCAGGCATCTTTTGGGCTCGTTCATTCCATCGTAGACTTCGTCCATCGCTTTCAACCAGGTAAGAGCGAAGTCAAGAGGACCAATTCGCAATAAAAAAAAATAAGATGTGGATAGCATTATTCTGGGAGAAACATCGGCTTATATTAAATCCCTTAGCTGAATAACGAGCTGAAACTTTGTTTTGTACGAAAACAACTTACTATAATATCACAAAATAGAGGATGATAACCAGCTATACATAAATAAGCCACGCAAAAAAAACAACAAAGAAACATACAACGTTATTTCTAACAATTCATATATTAACTTCTAAGCTATGCACATTTACCCCCATATAACATGAAATATACACAACTAATAACCTTTCGTCTTCCAAGGTCCAACGCATACAATCCAAAGCTTGTTTAATAAAATTCCGGCTTCATACTTAGCATAAATACTAGCTTTTCCCCACGGCTTCCCCCCGCGTGGAGGTCGGAAATTATTCCATGGGAACGTACTACCCGGGATAAAGAAGTATCTTATGTATTAATCCTGGTTACAAAGTATCTGTGTGCCAAATTACATCCATATCCGTTTTGCTGTTTTTGCGTAATTAAGTAACAAACATCAAAACATACAAACTATCATATTAATAACTAGCTTTTGCCAGCGGCTTCGCCCGCGTGTACGTCGGAAATTATCCCACGGGAACCTTCCACCGGGATTAAAAGTATCCTAAGTCTTAATCCAGGTTATAAACTGTCTGTATACCAAATTTAATCCAAATCCGATAAGCCGTTTTTGCGTGATTGAGTAACAAACATCCAAACATACAAACTTTCACATTTATAATATTAGTAGGATGTAACTAGCTTTTGCCAGCGGCTTCACCCGCGTGGATTTCGGTAATGAACCCACAGAAAGATAGTGCTATTCCAGACAATAATCTATCTCTGTGCCAAATTTCATCCACATCCGTCCAGCCGTTATGGCATGATTGAGTAACAAACATCCATACATCCAAACTTTCACATTTATAATATAAAATTTTACATTAAGTGAAGAATTACAACATGACTTAATAATGCTCTAATTGATATTGTTACAGACACAATATTTTAGTTTTAAGTTCTTGCCGCGCCCCAACGGGGTTATGTACTCATCAGTTGTAAGCAATGCCTGTAACTGGGTGTACATTGTGCAATAAATAAATAAATCGTTAGGATAGGATTAGTAGGATTAAAGTATAGTTTTCGTGTCTGGCTGTGTGTGACCGCGTCGTTCTTCTAAACTTCGCAACGGATTTTGATGTGGTTTTCACCATCTTTTAGAAAATTTATTCCCAAAGGTTTGTTTAAAACACTTTTATTTAAACTTAAATATAAATTAACTAGCACTTTCCGTGCGGCTTCGCTCGCGTGGATGTCTGATAATATCCCAGGGGAACGTACTACCAGGAATTCCTTCCTTATTTATAAGGGGAACCTCTGTGCAAAATTTCAGCATTCTAGGTCCAAGGGTTTGGTCTGGGCGTTATAAGTCAGTCAATCAGTCAGTCAGTCAGGACTTCTCTTTTTATTTATATATATATTATCTCACCGTTTAAACCTTCCCTGGACTATGACAAACATTTCAAAACAAAAAGTAGCTAAATCCGCCCAGCCGTTCTCGAGTTTTAGCGAGATTATATTTAAGCTTAATTTATATGATCTCGATGTTTTGTCAAGTTGTAAAAACCGTGCGAAGCAGGGGCGGGTCGCTAGTGTTTAATAAAATATAAGAAAATCTTTTGTTATTTGTATAACAAAAACAAGATTCGCCGAGACGTAAGTGTCGAACCCATGTCACGAATATTTTAGGCCTGAATATTTTTGGGACATGTTCGTATTTTATCTGTGCGGACGTTTATTAAATGTAAGGTAAGCTGAATAATAAGTAAAGGTGATTTTTGTGTCGCAAATATTGCCAAGGTAAATGAAAAAACCTTCGTTTCTAGCTGTGTTTTTCTAGAGCTACTTTACTTTATTTTTCTGTCGATGTTATTCTCTGGGCCAATGTATCTCATTAGTGATAATGTTTATTTATTTATTTAATCATTTTTGTACACATAAATAAACAGACAAGAAGAAAGGAACAGAAAAATACGTACAAAGGTGATGCTTATTTAAAAAAAAAAAAAAAATTATAAGGATTTGGTCGATATTATTTACCGTCTGTCTGTCATATATGTGTGCGTCTGTGTGTTTATTAAAACTTATATTAGATACCGAAAGTAGTACAAAAATGTACTTCTACTACTACTACTACTACTACTATACTACTACTACTACTACTACTACTAGTAGTACTACTACTACTACTAGTAGTACTACTACTACTTACTAGTAGTAGTAGTAATACTAGTAGTAGTAGTAGTCGTAGTAGTAGTAGTAGTAGTAGAAGTACATTTTTGTGAGTGAAAGTGTAAATAAACTCTCTTCAGTTTAAATTCTTACAAAATCACTCACAAAAGGTTACAACTTTATATCTCACTACTATTTCCAACAATTTAGTTTGAATAACATAAATTGTATCTATACTAATATTATAAAGAGGTAAAATTTGTTTGTTTGTTTGTATGTAGGGAGTAATCTGTGTAACAACCTGTCGGATTTGAAAAAATATTTTTGCATTTGATAGCCCAATTGTTGAGGAAGGTTATAGGCTATTTAACATCACGATACGACCCTTAGGAGCCGAGCAAAATGATAAAAATTAAGTAATAGCGCAGAAGAGCGATGCGATGCTACGTGGTGGGACGGGGGTACAAGAAATTTTAAGCGGACGACGTCGCGGGAAGAAGCTAGTATTATTATATAGTTTCAATAACATTGTAATTGAAAATCATCGATGAAAATTGAGATCATATGAAGTCGGTTAAAAATTAACCTTAAATTGTCAAATGAAAAACATCTTTCAGGTGATTTAGAATTAGAATTTTTGGTTTTATGTGTTCGGATAATCAAATCAAAACACTCAATTTATAAGTGGGAGTATAGATTGGCATCCACATGTACATTTTCTGATCCATTTGTTTACATTTTAATTAGATGCATTTGGAACAGATTATGTAGGGTGACTGGTAATTAGTGACCGATACATAAACACATGATTATACTCATGATAACAAACAACTTTTACTATGGGACCAAACCTGAAATCGCGAAAAAAAAAATCAGCTAACCCATACATTCATGTTCGCATAACTCGTCAAAATGTAGGGAGCAGCTGATTTTGTTTTTCGCGATTTCAGGTTTGGTCCCATAGTAAAAGTTGTTTGTTATCATGAGCACAGTCATGTGTTTAAGTATCGGTCACTAATTACCAGTCACCCTATATATAAAATATAATGTCGAAACCACGTTTCGAGCATCTGTTGCCAATTACGAAGCTAAATCGTCATGGCGTAGCAGTCAGCGTAGCGTGGCGTAGGCATCGTAGCATCAAAGCGTAGCGTGTCGTAGCATACTAGGAGTATGCTACAATACGCTACGCCTACCAATAGTCAAAACACAAAAAAATAGACTAATTATGTGTTCAGGATTTTTGAATTTTGAATTAAGTTCTTGACGATTATTTTTTTCGTTTTGCCCTTACCCTCCAACGTCTGACCAAACCAAAAAACAAAAAAAGGACTTGGAGTCCTTCCAGGAACTATTTAGTCGGTCCTAATATTAGAAAGATTTTTATTCTCCAGCCGGTTATCCAGATTTTTATTTTTTATTCGCCGGGAGGGGGGACGCCCTAGGAAGACATATAGTGTATTTATTGGTGATGATCTTCAGAAAGGTCAGGTGCGTAGTACTCGCAACCAGCGTGCGTGTATGACCTGTGGCTTTAGTGCGAGTTTTTAACTTACTCGATTACGTTAACGTAAACTTCAATTTGTACTGAAATTGAATAAGCGCCGTCTGGTGATTAAAATGGGAAACACAATTATTCCATACAAATTGACGTAAGTTAACGCAAACGAGATCGGGTAAGTATAAAAACTCGCACTAAGGCCTCAGAAGTATGAACGGAAACGAGGCAAAAGGAGTATGTAAGGATCGTAGCAGGTGGCTCTCGGTTATTTCATGGGAAGAAGGCGTGGTTTATGTAATGTGTTTTTAATTATTAAGTGAAACCTACCGAGCTTTTAGAATTTCAATCAACTATTATAGTATAGTTAAAATCTCGCTGCAGACTCGGTCATAAATCATTCGAGTGTTTCGCTCTCTTTCCCACTCACGGGCCTTATGGGCAGGCCACGCCCATACGTAGTCCTGTGCATTACTGCAGTCGATGAGTGATATCGATAGTTTTATATATTTATAAATGGGTGATAGAAATAAATACACATTTTTTAAAATTTTATTACCAAATTTACTACAAAGCATATTAAATATATAAACAAAAGATTTTAATTTTCTATTTTTAGTTTTATATATACGTATATATAAAACTAAAAATAGAAAATTAAAATTCTTCGTCTGAGTCATCGTCATCATCATCCACATGAATGAAGGAAGTCTCGTAAAAACACATTAGTACTCATTAGTTACCCTGCGTACTTAATGAATGCAGTATGTTTACGTGATAACCTTAATGATTCTGTTATCGATAATGGCCTTGAGCGCGCGCAACTAGCGCACATCCCTACTCCGATTATGATTTATGACCAAGTCTGCAGCGAGATTTTAACTATACTATAGCTATACGAGTAAAACAAAAATTAAGACATTCCAAATTCTCTACAATTAACATATTTTTTTTTTTAATTAAAAGATATCTTCTATGAAAACATCATTACAAAAAAAAAGACACTACAAAAAAAAACTACATTACAAAAAAAAATCCCTCACACAAAATTCCACTACATAAATTGCATTAGAACCGTGTTTCAAGTATAACATCACGCTTGTATTTCTCGAAGAGAGGCAGTGGTGTAGTGGTACCCACATTTTGCCAGTTATGTGTAAGTCCCATGTAATAGGAGGCGAGCCTATTGCCATCAACCGGGCGCAAATCCAGACTCCGGACAGCTACTGACAAATTACAGATAAAAGAACCCAATAACACTATTGAACCCAGGACCTCATGCTCAGCGCTTGCGACCATTATACCAACGAGGCAGTCAAGAAGTTCAAATACTTTTCTATAAAAAGTCTGATACTTACATTGAATAAATTGGTTGGGACCAATGTGTGTCACGTAGGTAGTCGACACGTAGAATTTAATACCTGTCTTTTGAAACGATATGAGCCTTGTAACTCTTAAAATGTCGATTGCACACCATGTGTACAGATAACAATAGAATTTCAATTGTGTCTGCTAATTAGCGCGCGACGGGTTAATATTTCTTAAGCGCTTGTGGTATTTCCGTAAAGGTAAGGGGAACTTGATACTATATGTTTTGGTATAATGGGGCATACATAATTACATAAATGACGCGTATGAATAATATCCTATCATACAAAAAAGGAATGCAAAAGAATTGCATGATCGTGACGAAAGAATGGAGGGAGGTGTATCAAGCAATGGTACAGTACTTTGTTATTATAATTTAGTCTTTTTGTGGTGAGTCAACAAAACTAGCTTATTTATTTATTGTGCACCATTTATAACAAAGAAATCAAATATTATATTTAAAACTAGCATAATGTGGGTTAGTAATTTTAGACTCATAGCCCAGATTTCCTTTCGATGCTTACCCGTAAGTTGAATGCACAGTGGTAGCCCATGAAATTCACGTTTTTTTGCAATTTGTAGGTCAGTGTCAGATTGTATGTTGATCAAAATATGATTCGCGAATAAAGTAAATATACATTTACTTTGTTATATACAGGGTTAGTTTTCAATGACCGGCCAAATTTTCACAGGGTGTTCTACCCATGATTGTGAACAACTTTCACTATGGGACCAACTTTGAAATCAGGAAAAAAAATCAGCTGTTTCATACATTTTGGTCGAGTAGGTATTGAACTTTTGTATGAAACAGCTGTTTTTTTTTTTCGTGATTTTAAAATTGGTCCCATAGTAAAAGTTGTTAATATTCACGGGTAGAACGCCCTGTGAAAATTTTACTGGTCATTGAAAACTAACCCTGTATATAAATAATTGTTTATAAAATAACAAAATATATTATTATTTAGCACTGTAAATTTATGTTTTAAATAAATAAATATTAAATTTGTTCCAAAATGTCATGATTTCCGTAATAAAACTTAATGAGAACAATTCTAACTTATAGAGATGTATTGATGATCTTATGGTTACTACATATTATTTGTTATAGTCGCGAATCATGTTTTGATGAAAATACAACCTGAAACTAACCTGCAAAAAAAAAACTGAAAAACTAAATTGAAAAACTGGTGACTCATGTTCAGGAACTAAATCCCTCATCCTCCAAGTTAGTAGCCCTCAAAATATCTCTAAAGCGTTGAATACACCGTATAAAACGCAAGCACTACCCCCGACACGATTTTCCAATATCGAGCCTATATTTTATGATAGTATAATATAATCGATTTATGTACCACGGAGTACAACGGTAATACTTAGGTACTGGAGATAGTCTCGATAAAACTGTAAAACGAGTATATCCGTTGACACTTTATTAGACTGTAAAATGATAAAGGATCTGAGGGGTAATTCCCGTATTTTTAACAACGTTGGCAACCTCATCTCAGTCTCAATCTGTCAAAAATTGTATAGCGTTTACTTACATTTTTGACATTGATTGTCGCTGTCATGAGATTGCGACTTGAATTTGAACGTTTTTAGGTACGAATTGGCCTTCAGATACTAAACTACCTATCAATTTTGATACCCTTTAAAGGTGGGTTTAGAAGAATCGAACAATTCTGTTTACACAAAGAGAATTTGGTGAAGTGAGAATAGAATACACATTCGCTCATTTGGTGTAAACCGACCTTAAGATAATCGTTTGAATTTATTATACAAACTTTAACAGGTTTCAATTAATTATAGTTGATAATAATATATTTTATGAAGGTCTGCAACTCAGCAGCCAAACAGTTAATTATCATTTATTTATTAAAATCTCCCAAACAAACTAAAAGAGAAAAAATCTAACTTAGAGACTAATAAGTATTGATGTATTGGTTATAATTATGTAAAAACATATTATTTGTTTTAATCGATATTAATGTTATACACACAAGAACCATAATTTTAACTTGTAAATTAACTTACATAGATAATAATTTTAATTGATGACATAATTAAATAGGCTTAAGTATCTGGTTAATCACGCTTTTGTATGAGTTGCATTCAGTTAGAATATCAATAACTCAGAGAGCATCTTGATCGATTTGAATATTATATTTATTTTATGTATTGGTCTATCTACAATCATTACACTGTAGCACTGTTCAACCAATTAACACAAGCCAACATACAAAAAACTACAGAGAAAAAAACGACGATGAACCTGTTTTAATCAACTCAACCTATCGCAGTCCACTGCTGGACCTACGCCTCTCCCAGGCTGCGCCACAACACCCTGTCCTCCGCCGTCCGCATCTAGTCTGTCCCAGTCCCCTTTTTAAGGTCGTCGGTTCATCTAGCTGGGGGTGTCCCACAGTACGCTTGTAGATACGCGGTCTTCACTCGAGGACTCGTCTGCTCCACCGGATATCGGTCCTTCGACAAAATATGGCCAGCTCACTGCCACTTCAGCTTGCTTACTCTGCAAGCTATGTCGGTAACTCCGGTTCCGATGAACCTGTTTATGTAAAGTAAATACTTGCTTACCTTCCATTATCAATCAATCAATCAATCTACCTAACCTTTTCCCAACTATGTTGGGGTCGGCTTCCAGTCTAACCGGACGCAGCTGAATACCAGTATTTTCATGGAATGATTACCTATCTGACGTCCACAACCCAATTACTGGGTAATACGATACCCCTGGGTAAGACTGGTTGACAGACTTTCGGGTTTCTGACGACCCGTAACGACTGTCAAAGATCCACGAATAACAGCCAGGGCCAACGGCTCGTGCTTTCCGAGGCACGGAGGAGTCTTGGTATGTAAAGATGGTGGGTGACCATCTTTACATACCAAGACTCCACGGACCAACCCCGGCAAGCGTTGCTTAACCTGATGGATGGACCCGTAGGCTGTTATTACTTAACCATGAGCTCCTCCTTCCTTCCATTATAAAGCTTTCAAACAAAAAAACACTACCAACAACCATTGAATAATTCGCTTTTCCGATTAAGCCCGCAAATCGGATTTGTTAACCTTTCCGATTATAAATCGAGAGAGTCGATTGATTAATCGTCTAGTGCAGAAAATGGAGAGAATCCCCCCTGTCCGATTAATTTTAGTAATCAGGGATATATAATATATTCTAGGGATTAGCAATAAATATCACAAAGCTTTCTTTAGATTTCCTGGTTTATACTAGGTATACATATGGAAAAGATGATAAACATTATATTAGGTATGCACGAACGACGGTGTATTGCAAAAGTAATTGATGAAAATGTAAGCAATTGGAGCAGGAAACGTAGGTACCTGTGGATGACAATTTGTGGTGCCAGAGTCGGCCTAAAATTCCTAAAACACCAGATGTTTTTGACAGTTGTGGTTAATCTTTTAAGCACAATTTCGTCGATGACTTTTCAAAAGGCATGATGACTTAAATTTTATTTTGTCTTTTAGGTAGATAAAAAAATTTTAAAAAGACATTTTTATTTTTTTACGTACCTAATCAAAGATTACGGCTATACATTGAGTTAAAATGTGTCACAGCGTCACGCCTTGCTAGATTGTATACTGAATTATGACGTAGCGAGCGCCACTCCCCGACTTTAACGCGTTTTACCTCAGCATTTTTTTATTAATATGATAAAGCAAAAAATACGTGTCTAATATTTTTTTCATATCTGCCTGATGGACTAAATCCCGACTACATGAGATTGTTTGTAACAAAATAGATAATCTTTTTCCATCTTTTTTAAAGTTTTCTTTTGACGCAGTCGGGTTTTTTGATTTTGAATGTTCATTAATTTGATACTGGTTTTTCTTTATTTACTTAAAGAGAGGAGCATTAGCGAATTACTAAGGACTGTACGACATGATGGCAATATCTATTTATAAGGCTACTCAAAATCTCTGGTAGTCAGTTTTGGTCGAAACCCAGGGGACAGAAAGTCATCTTCACCCACATAACTACCAACAAACCAAGTTATACAAGCTTGAATATAAACCAATATGATTTTCCTTTGACTTCATACTCAGTATAACAAATTCAAATTACACGTCATACTCTCGAGGCGCACCTTATGTATATTATGAGCAATATTCCGAATTTACATGTAAATTAGTTCTGCTGCTATAACGTTATAGGTGCAGAACCCTTTGGGTGTTTTACGTGATGCTTTTTTGTTTTTTACACGGACAACGGATAAGGACACGTACATTCGTGTCTTTATTATTTAGACATGACATTGATGAATGCATCAATGCTTATAATGTATTCATCAATATCATGTCTTTAAGAATTATGAACCCCTGGTAACTCTTCACGACACATAATGTTCTTTAATAAATAATAAAATTATTTACACCTAAACTTTGCAGTAAGACTGAAAACGTAATATAATACCTACTCATTGGCTTCATAATCAATATAATGACTAGTGAATGTGGGAGCCTACACGTTATGTACAAAGGTGGCACTTCTTATCAATTATTAACTTCGCAGCGGTCGATAATTATGTACTGGGTTACCCTTGGCTCATGAAGGAAAAACGCCTTTGTTCAAAGGTTTATTTACGATTAACTTTTGCCCGCGACTTTTTCCGCGTGAATTTTTTTGTTTTAACATAAAATATATCCTTTCACACTTGGCAATACTTGTAGCTTCCCATTAGTAAAAGAATTTTCGGAATCGGATCAGTAGTTCTGAAGATTACCCCCTCATACAAACTGACAAATCTTACCTCTTTATAATTTAATTAATATATTATAATATTATTATGTACCTATAGATAGATGATTAGCTCGTGGCTAAATAATAACAGCCGCACGGGTCGATCCATCTGGTTAACCTACGCTTACCGGTGTTGGTCCGTGGATGGGTGACCATCTTTACATACCGAGACTCCTCCGTGCTTCGGAAAGCACGATTAAACGTTGGTCTCGGCTGTCATTCGTGGATCTTTGACAGTCGTTACGGGTCGTCAGAAGCCTGAAAATCTGACAACCAGTCTTACCAAGGGGTATCGTATTACCCATTTACTGGATTGTGGAGGTCAGATAGGCAGTCGCTCCATGTAAAATACTGGTATTCAGCTGCATCTAGTTAGACTAGAAACCGACCGCAACATAGTTGGGAAAAGCTAGGCAGATTGATTGAGATAGTAGATAATATTGATGAAGTCAAGGTAGTGGAGTAGACTAGTAGGTTTATTTTAAATTTAATTTTTAAGGAGCTACTGGTAGATATTTTATATATTGGGCATTTTCTCTGTAATTATTATTTCAGCTATTTCATTTTGCTTCTGATATTTCTGAAGCAAAAAAATTGGACACTTATTTTTTCAAGTATACTATCTTAATCCAGAATCTTTTGAACTTCTACCCAACCTTTTAAGCCAACAGCGTAATGATACTTGTACATAAAGTAGGTTGAGTAATTACGCCTCCTTACTCAGGCAACAGCAGGGTAAGAGGTCCCTCCCTAGAGGGCATTTACCGGAAAAATACTGAAGTTTCCTAATAATGTTTTATGTTATTTGCACATTTTCTGACGAAACACATTAGGGACCCCAATTTTAGGGCCGTTGAGGGTGCGTAACAAGTTGATATTTATTTTAATACCCTTTCTTGGGGTCGACGTGTTTTTAGGCTTTAATAAAATGTTGTGTTTAGGGTGAATTGGTTCATGTTATTTTAGGGTTTTGGATTGTTTTGTTTATGGCATGGGAACAGTTCAAATTTTAGTGACATTATCGAAGAATCAGGAACATTTTTTGATTTTGAATGCCCATGTTACCTGCTTATTTATCACCTTGCCTACCAGTAGGTACAACATTTAGCTTAAATCGTCACATCGATTTAAGCTCCATTTACACGGTGCAAGTTTCTGGAACTTTCAAGAGCAATAATCGTATGCCTTAGAGCACATTCAATTGTATTGCCTTATAAAAATTGCATGCAAGTGTTTACACGTGTGCGATTTCCAAAAAATGGCATACAATAATTGAACGCAAATTTTGCTATTCAATAAAATGCGACTTGTACCAAGGCAGTAAAATTGCCAGACGATCAAGTTGCATGCAAGTTTTGCCTCGTCTAATCACAGAGTTGCACGTCCTTGTACAATTGATTCAAGTACTACCCGTATCTGGGTTGCCAAATATTTCACTCAATTTTATTGAACGTCTTGTTTCGTTCGCTCATGTTTGCATGACAGAAAATTTTCAAGCCAGAATTGAATGCAATTTTATTGTATTTAAGTGCGATTTTATTGTACTGTCTTCGATCTCACTCACTCACTCACTTTTTATATGGAGATTATTAAGCAAAATTTTTCACTTTTCTGTACAATTTTTCAAACATTTTCTTTCATACAAACCTTGTCCTGACAGTTATAAACACAACAAAAAATTATAAGCCAACCATTTCCAAGTGATGCGGTTACATACATTCGGCAATATTTTTTTTTTTAAACAGATAGATTTTGCTATTCCCTTATGAATGAGTGAATGAGACAGGTTACAAAATGCCTAGTCGACTTATACCTACAGGGATATTCATTATTTTGTATTTGAATTGTAAAGAGTGCTCTACCTCTGTGAAGGGCTCGTTATAAAGGTCTGTTGAGGACCTCTCACCTCTTATTGACCTCATCCAGTCTGTAACAGCAAAATTATGAGATTGCTTTGAGATACAAGTTTTGTGTGTTGTTTTGGGTTCTCAAATATTATTAAGCAACTGTCGCAATAAGTCTTATATTTTTTTGGTTCATTATAGTATAGTCTATACATCATACAGCCGTCCGACGAAGCTCGAGCTGCATACGAAGTTTGGCGAACTACGTAAACAGCTCGGGCTCTCGTCGGACGACTGTACTGTGATTATAGTATGCAATATTTAAATTATTTTATAACACTGTTATTTTGTTTAGAGAGGCGTTGTCTTGAAAGCGTTGGAACACATCCGCACGCAGAAATAAGCGCGATACAGCATGCATCCGTTTTTTTGCGTCTGCGTTCTGCACTAAACTTTTTATATCGTAATTAAGTGTACTAGAATATTAAATTGGTATTACAATAGAGTCTTTACGTAGACTTTCGCTGCTTCCTGATATACTTAGGATTCATGCCTTCCACAGTATAATAAGCGATTTTAGTGACTTTTGAACCAAATAAATTTATCTGCCAAACATTTTTGGATCACCCAGTAGATATATATAAGGTACTAATACTATAAGAGTTCAGCTGTGATAAAAATACGAATAAATTATAATCAATAGCACTTCTAGACTGCCTAAAACTTAAAATTTCTCCCTCGAATTGGTTTGTAGGTCTTAATTTCAATAATTTGTAAGATATCCGCGTAAATCATACCTCAAAAGAAAGAGCGATTATGAAGTAGGTATGTCTTCGAAAAGGTTTGAACAGAAAAAGCACCCTCCGTGTATTTTTGAAATAAGGTTTAAAAAACGTATTGATACAAATTTTAATTTTTTTTTGAACTTTAAATGTCTGTAAAAAAAATGTCTAATGACACAGAAACTTAAAACATGGTTTACTTGATTGCTTACACATTATTTGAAAAATTGGTAAGACTTCGTCTGAGACAAAAATGGCTTAAATGGTTCTAAATTGTCTGTACTATCTTCGCCTTAAAGCTTTGCACCCATCTTCCAATCACCCTGTATATCGCCAATCTGTAGTGAGAAAACATGGCGATCAAGGTATCATGCAAAAAGGTCTTATACTTTGCAGTTACCTACCTATTACCTAGTTCAATGTTATGTTCCAGGTGACGCCAGGTCATGGATGTTCAAAGAAGAACACTCCACAGGAGATCGCTGCTGCAACTGTAGCTGCTTTACGGAGGACTGTGCCGGCTGCAGTTCCAGGTATAAGAAAAAATGTCAAGCCCTCTTACATTTCAGTATTAGGGCCTTCGCATTGCAATTTTAATAATAAATATAATATCAAACAAACAGACATCTTAGTTATGGTAAGAATCGCTACAAGATCTTTAAGATCAAAGCGCTATTGATTATAATTTATTCGATGTATGATGTTAGTATGGACTAATATTATAAATTCGAAAGTTGTCTGTCTGTGACCTTTTCACGCCTAAACCATTGACGGATTTCGAAAAAAATTGGCAAGGAGATAGATGGCATCCTGGGGAAGGACATAGGCTACTTTTAGTCTCAAAAATAATCCTAAAGGGGGTGATATAGGGGATGAAAATTTGTATAGGAAACTTAGCATTTCTTAAGTAAGGGATATAAAAATTAAAATTTATGCTTTTGGCAAGAAATAAAAAAGTTTGCTCTCGTAAAATCATCCCTCAAGGGGTTAAAATAGCGGATGATTTTAAAATTCACATGATTATTGAAATTTTTGTGTACCTACCTTTTTTAAGAGTTTTAAGGAATTGGAAATATAGTCAGAGTCTATAATTATCTTCAGGTAATATTTATTTTAGTATTTATTTCATTAAAATTGGTCCACCCGCTTAAAAGTAGTACGTTCCCGTGGGATAATTTCCGATATTCACGCGGGCTAAGCCGCGGGCAGAAGTTAGTATTAACTAAACTAGAATAATCGCCCCCACTGCTACCATAACCCGAACATTATGTAATCTAGTTAGCGAACTAAACACGAAGTAATTATATTGTAACATAATATACATTAATAGCCTCTAGGCATTGACTGGTTAATGAAGCCTTCCCTAAAGGCATCCGTCGGTGTAACAACCGACAACAACAACAACAACCTAATAATATTACAACCAGTTTGATTGTCGAATGGATCGATGTTCGGGATTTGTTTGATTAAGAAGGCGTATGTTTGCCTGACTGTAACACTCATATAAATTTACCTCAAAAGGAAAAAACGGAACCCTCAAAGGATCAAACTGCACCTCAATTTAAATTAAAGCAGACCATTGGTCGGGTCGTCACATTCTTAACCAGCAGTCACAGCTAGTCTATACTAATATTATAATATTAGTATAGACTAGCTGTGACTGCGACTTCGTTCGCGTGCATGTCGGAAAACAATAATGTGTCGCTTAGATAAGGTGTAAGTATCCTTTATAACTCCTCCATTAAAAATGAAGAATCTTCTGATCTTGCCTGGTGAGTAGTAAAAAAAAAAATAAAAAAAGAAAATAAAAAAAAAAATTAAAAAAATTATTGCATATTAAAAAACGTACACAGAAATGAACTCTTGACTTCCAAACTAAGTAGGACTTCCCACCAGGCAAGATCGGAAGATTCTTCGTTCCTGGGGTTCTCTAACATTGCCCTTTCGAATGTGTCACTGCGGTTTATGATGTCAAAGCGACGAAGTGTCACTTTGATTTTTAAAAACAAAAAAATATCAAGGAACTTGCGCATTAACGGTGCATCTGCCGTACTCTATAAATCGATTGCCCGTCTGGCAGAGTGTGTGTGTTAACATGGTCAGGAGTAATAGCGATCCTGTGATCATGGGGAAAAAGGATCACGCTTTAAGAGCGCTGTTGAAAATTTCCCAAGAAAACAAAACAAAACAACTATGAAATTATCAATATAACATTATTGTGATTTCTATTGTATCTGTGTAACCTTTGTTGGAGATCAAAATAAATAAATAAATTGAAAAGCAACCCATTTACTGAGATTCGAATAGTGTAAGATGTTGTCCCATCTCAACGACTCTAAGCAATTTAGCTTTATAAAAACGACACGACACGACACGGTTGGCGCAGTGGTTGAGCGATTGACTGCTGCGCAGCATGTCGCGGGTTCGATTCCCGCACGGAACAAATATTTGTACGACCTACAAGTATTTGTTCCGAGTCTGGGTGTTTTTCTATATATAATATGTATGTATTTACAAAAAAAAAAAAAAAAAAAAAAAAAAAAAAAAAAAAAAAAAATGTATATAAGTAGTTTATCAGCCATCTCGTTACCATAACACAAGCATTAGGTTGCTTAGCTTGGGGCTAGATGGCGTTGTGTGATAAGTCCAAACATATTTATTTATTATTATTTATTTATTTATTTTATTATTTTATTTATAAAAAAGATTTCAGATATTTGCGTTTTTTTAGGAAGATTAATCAACACACATCTTCCTGAAACCCATTACACCCTTTGCAATTGTTATGTCGGTGTAGAAAATTAGAAAATTATTAATTTTCTACGTCAGTCCATTTTGTAAAATAGAACAGCAATATTCTGTACAGATACAGTTCGAAGCCAACTGCGCAGTCCATTAGCAAATCCGCTTTCCACGATTAATAATTGTATTATTAATTTCGAAATCGTATTTCGTACTTACAGATACAACAGTTATTAGGAAATTGCCTACTTCTATACTATTATCCTGTCAATGAGGTTATCAAAGCAAGGGACATTCTGAATCAAAACATAAAAATAATCTTTCGAAAAACCAAAAATATCCAGGACTTGCCCTTTTTACCGTCTACCTCTCACTTGAGTGCGACCTGCCAGAGGGCAGCTGTAATGAGGGTGTCGAGTGTTGAGAGCCTCTCAACTGAACTCAACGAGCTGAGTTCGCGAAGTCTACGAAACTTTGTTTTACAATGTTATGCAGTTGAGAGCTAACGTCAGAAGGTACAAATTTTCTGTACTCAAAAAACTTTTTTACAAAAAAATACAACCGACTTCCAAAAACAACACTACAAAGTGAAAAATAACTTTAATTTCGAAAGTCGGTGTCTACTTAAATGTATTTTCGGTTTTTGCCACCGACTTCCGAAATTAAAGTTATTTTTCACTTTGTAGTGTTGTTTTTGGAAGTCGGTTGTATTTTTTTGTAAAAAAGTTTTTATTTTTCACTTTTTAGTTGTGTACCTACCCCACACAAATTGTAATACCACTACCTGCAAAACAAACTAGAACATCATCCATATAAAAGTGAGGAAGAAATACGTATTATTGAAGCTAACTCAAAAACTACCGAAGCAAAGTTAATAAATTTTATATGGGACCAACTGTGATGTATACCCTCGCGAATAAAACAAAAAAAAAATCCAAATCGTTCCAGCCATCTTCGAGTAATCGGGGAACATACATAAAAAAAAAAAAAAAAAATGTTCCGACGAATTGAGAACCTCCTCCTTTTTGAAGTAGGTTAAAAATCAAAATTAAATGTCGGTTGTCGTTCAAATATTTCCTACAAATTTCTTATTTAAGTATATACACACACACTATAAAACTGATTTAGATCCGTAAGTTATTCTTGTTAGGATTCTTGTTTCTTGGTCAGGTAGGTGGTAAGTTGTCGAGTATTTATTATGCTGAACTAGGCTTATTTGGCGCAGCCGTGAGGTGAGGTACACGATATTTATAACTAAGAATTTTCTGTTTTTTTTTTTTTGTGTATTGGTGTATTGTTTGCCTTAACCTGAGTTAAATAATTTTACTCCATTTCTTTTTTTTTTTCTTCTTTCTTTGACTCTACTATTATTAAAACAATAAACGCGTCCAGGTCGCGCGGGATTCGCCTCAATGTGACCAGTAGTCCAGTAACCTTAAACTTCAGACTGTGCCAAATCCGGTAGTTCTGATTTTTTGCTGACTTGTTTATGATGTTGGCCCAATAAGTATATATCCAAGTCTGAGACCACGGGCGCCGATCGCAACTTTGTCATAAATCGAAAAAACCGCAAAATTTTCGCCTTTATTTAAGTTTTTAGCAATTAGAAAAAATAACTCTTGAACGGTGGACTAGAAAGTTAAGAATTTTAAAATATAACACAAACAAAATGAAGGCAAATATGTTTCTGTATACATCAACATATTAGGAAATGGTGAAATTGTAATTCATACTATATTTTACTCTGGACTGGCAGCATTTTTTTTACGGACTTGTTGCCTACTTAGTGTAAGCATATTGCATTATCTATGAATGTGTTCTAATTGACATCAGACGTAGATTGGCAGCTGCTACTGGTCTTCATCACTAATCTTAAATTATTTTCTACAGAACTTTGAGAACCTGTAAAACAATATTCCTGTGATGTCTTTATTATTTTTTATTTTTTTTTGTTCGTTGATTACTTGCGCCTAATTATTTTATTTTCATGGATTCTCTGTACAAATAGCTAAGCGTATACAAAATGCAAGGCCAAAGAAAGATAAAATATCCTGTCCTGTCTGATATGTGATACTAGCTCTTCTTCTCTAGCCAAATAAAGACCATGTTTAAATTCGTTTAGTCTAAACGCTCCATATTTTGAACAAATGTACCTAGCCGTCTGTTAGATTTTGCATATTTGAAGTAGGATGTTATTGCACGTTCTAATAATAGTCATGTTTGCTAATTTCTGTTATCCTTGTACATTTCCATAACCATATTCTATTTTAGAAATCAATGTGTATTAGATGTGTGGATGTGCAGATTCTATTATTGGTTTGAATAGTGATTTATTAGTAATTGGTTTCGTTATGGATGAGGTTTTCAATAAAAGTGAAATTCTTATTTTTAATATTAATGTATGTGGTGCAGATATGTACCCGTATTTTGTTTAATTTCCACTTTCTTCATCGCACCGTGTCGAGCAGAACTCGGCCACATCGACAGCATTAGTAGTAGCCAATTATTATATTACCAGGAAAGCACGTGTCTGAGCCTAGGGTTTGTTGCGCCACTTCTTCTTCCCAGCTGAAGCACTAAGAAGTGGTGGCGTTTTGTGGGGACTGTCTATGTAATTTTGACGTTCAGAAAGTGCTGATTCTCAGTCTAATTTGAATAAATGACTTTTGATTTTAACACGACCACGGCCAATTACTGGGTAACACAATACCCCTTGGTAAGACTGATTGTCAGACTTTTAGGCTTCTGATCACCCGTAAAGACTGTAGAAATGACCATTAGGTAAATTCCACTGATGACTACTTTTTTTCTACCTACCAAATGAAGGCTCCCACAGAAAGGGGCGACGCGATGTTGCGACGCGATTCTGGTAGAACAATTTCTATGAAAACTTTATAGAAATTGTTCTAACAGAGTCGGGACAAGCCTATCTTCTGGAATTCATAAAATAGTAATCAAGGCTATTCCAAAAATTGTATTAATTAATTCCATTTATTTAAATAACCTATAATCATCTCAGTAAGTTTTTCTAGCCTGTAAAAAGTATTGTTTATTAATATCGAGAATTAATAGTGTTTTACAGAAACATTATGAAACAGAATGAATCGACAATAACTATAATTGACGTTACGTTAAAGTTTTCTTCATAAAATATTCAATGTTTCAGCCTTGTCACAATTTCATTTCGTCCAAGTAAATAATTACACGTTTTGCTAGCAATTCACTTTGAAACCCCATTCTTTTGTAGATAGGTAAATATTTTTTGTGATATTCCTGGCTAGGTTTTTCATAGGGGTTCCGGTAATATTAAAAAAAAATAATACATTAAGTTTTATTGGCAAAAAAAGAAAAGGTGATGACAGTCAGTGATCTTACATAAATATAATTGTCTGTATGTACAGTCAACAAAAGAGATATCTAGGCAGGGTATACTAACATATTTGTTTGTGAATTGCTTCATGTTCAATTTAGTGACAATATTCAATTATGTATTGATGTGTTACAATGTAGGAATATTGCAAAAATAAAGTAATATATATAAAATTGCAAATGAAGCAATTCACATACAAATATGTTACTCTACCCTGCCTAGATATCTCTTTTGTTGCCTGTACATACATCATAATGTTTTGCTTTGACCGCTGACCCCCAAACTGAGCGGGGCTTGTAACTTGAGGATCGGATTGCGATTGGATCTGGCTATGACAGAAGTTCATATATTCTTTACTCAGGTCTTTTGGGGAGGGTCTTGTGAGTGCGGACAATTGCAGTTACATTAATGAAAAGTTGCGTCACGCGGAGGACTTGGATTTCTATAAAGAGCTTATATTATCAGTTGAGAATCGGAATGGTTTCCTAAACGTGACTTTCAGAAGTGCTCTCTGAGCTCTCTCAACACAAATCACGTAGCTTTTCCCGGCACTTCCCCAGACAGAGACGCAGTACGCAGACATGTATTTTAGGCTGACAGATAGCAAGGTAGATCAGAGGGGCAATTCCCGTATTTTTAACAACGTTCGCAATCTCATCTCAGTCTCAATCTGTCAAAAATTGTACAGCGTTCACCTGAATTTTTTACATTTCATTGTCGCTGCCATGAGATTGCGACTTCAAGTTGAATGTTTTTAAGTACGAGGTTTGACCTTCTGAAGACAGGCAGTCACGAAGATTCATCAGTATGAAAATTAATATATAAATTATATTAATTGCCTAATTTATGTCAAACTTCGGGGTACCTACTTGCCACACAATAATTGCAATTCCTTTCATTTTGAAAATTGACAATGTCATGCGTTTACGTTGTCGAGCAAATGAATTTAACAAACATAATAATTATGAAGCAATGGATTAGGAAATTCCGTCTAAATTCAAAAAGTGTGTTATGCAATTAGGGTGCTGCTGATCAGCAACATGATCATCATCATTCTCCTGCCCTTATCCCAATCTATTTGGGGTAACATTTCCCTTTTTTCCATACATTTATATGCCTCTATATTAGTCGTCATCTCGGTAGCCCCATCTCGGTCCCTTTCTAGCCAAGTCATCTTTCACACAGTCCATCTATCGTTTCTTTGGTCTTCTCCTACTCTTACAGCCATCAGCAACATGATAGAATACAAAAGATATTTGAACTTTTTTTGGGAGTCAACGGTCGTTCATCCCAGAAAAAAAAAACATCAAATCTGTGTTGTTGTGGTGGTGTTGTTACTTAAAGTATGATTTGAAAAAATCTGTTTTCTTTTGTTTTAATCTTGTTTAGATATCGACACCTATCACGTTTGTGAAGTTTACACAAAACAAAACTGATTTTTCAAATGACTACCTATACTAACTGCGGTGGTTGACCTCATAAAAAACATCATCAATTTAATTTATTTTTTGTTTATCATGTTTATATTGATACCTATTACGGCTGCAGAGTTTTGCCTAATTTAATTTGATACCTGCATAACAATGCAGCAAAAGTACAAAAAACTTTTGTATTTCCGAGTTAAGAGATAACATTAGCCAGAACATTAATTAGAAAAGTCTGCCTAGTAGGTACTTTGACAGCAAACATAGATTTCAAAGCAGAAGCACTCCACTTTTTCACACTCACATCGCAAAGGGAATTTCAAATAGCAACTGGAAGTTTGAATTCACTAAAAGTCTAATTGGATCAAAATGCAAATAGACAGAGGTTGCTTAGATGCACTGCAACGGAATGAATCTCTATAAATTTTGTAGTATTGTATAATAGATTAAAGTCAGTTTCATACAAACGAATATGTGTTTTGCGAATTTAATCCTTATTACAATTAGAAATTGTCCAACTGACAGGTGTAAGGAGCTCATTCTCTCGGCGGCCGGACTGTAGATTACAGGTATATTTTTACATAAAAATCTTTTTTGAACTATTTACGAAGATTTTCACTATAGTCTAACTAGTCAATAGAAAGACAGGCTATTTGTTCAAACTTTAATCTTAACTCGTTGGACTTTATATTGGAAATACACTCATCTGCTTTTTACATGGAGCGACTGCCTCTCTGTCCTCCACAACCCGTAACTGGGTAATACGATACCCCTTAATAAGACTTTCGGGCTTCTGACGACCCGTAACGGTTGTCAAAGATTTACGAATGACAGCCGGGACCAACGGCTTAACGTGCTTTTCGAGGCATGGAGGAGTCTCGATATGTAAATATGGTCACCCATCCACGGACTAACCCCGGCAAGCGTAGCTTAACCTGGTCGATCGACCCGTACGGCTGTTATTACTTAGCCACGAGCTCCTCTAAGTACGAAATACACTATTACAATGAAAATTAAAAAAAGCCTAACGATCCCACATCAAAAAAAAATATTAATTGAGGACATAACTATTATACAGGGTGTTTGGTGCATCGTTTGCCAAATTGAATTGGCCGAAAGAAGAGGTCATTTGCTATCGCTTCAGGCTCAAGTACTCATTTTTGGCCACACCGGTTTTTTTATTACAACTTTCTAATTTTTATTTTGAAAAAATCCAAAACTCAGCATTAAAGCTTAAATTAAAAAAAAGTTTTAAGTGTAGTCGTCAAATTTCATTTTTATTTACATATGTACTGTTGTATGGCTCTATCAAATTTAAAATTACTTGCCAGTTACATCTAGTTTTTTTTTAATAAATCACAAAGTTTTTGGAAAAATAAAAAATGAACTTAAAACTCAACTTTAAATAGCTATAAAAAAAAAACTAAAAGCGATCGGGATCTTCGAATTATTTTAAAAAGTTCTCTAGTCTATCCCCTTTCCAACGGTATGCAATGTGTTAAAAAACTCTTTTAATATCTTTAATAATTAGCTAAATGTGTAGTCGAGACACATCAGGCTGATATTGGATATTACGTTTAAAACACTAGTTTTCGCATAAATTACATGCTATTAGTAGATAGATACTGTTATCTCACGTCTTACGTAGTCTCTTATCTCGTTCTTACATAGGGAACTTTCCTCGAAATTGAAAAAAAAATACATTATTACAAAAATAATCATTTATTAATAAGTAATTTAATTACATACTAATCTTACAAGTCTTGTTCAAACTGTCTACCACTATTGCGTATGCACGCGCGACATCTTCGTCTTATCTCAACTGTAGTGGTGCGTAAACGCATTTCTGCTTTGATCGTCATGAAAGCCGCCTCAATGCGTTGGACTAAATCATCTCTTGTCTCAACTTCCGTGGCGTAGACGAGTTCTTTGGCCCGTCCCCAGACGTAAAAATCCAACGGAGTTAAGTCTGGAGAACGTGGAGGCCAAGGAATAGGGCCATCCCTCCCAATCCATGAGTCCGGGAATGCATCATTCAAATACTCCCTGACGGTTATTCTCCAATGAGCGGGACAACCGTCATGTTGGAAAACAAAAGACCTGTCTTCACTGAAAATTGGCAAATCAGCTAATAATAAGGGCAACTCTGTTTGCAGAAATTCTAATTCTTGTAAGATTAGTATGTAATTAAATTACTTATTAATAAATGATTATTTTTGTAATAATGTATTTTTTTTTCAATTTCGAGGAAAGTTCCCTATGTAAGAACGAGATAAGAGACTACGTAAGACGTGAGATAACAGTATCTATCTACTAATAGCATGTAATTTATGCGAAAACTAGTGTTTTAAACGTAATATCCAATATCAGCCTGATGTGTCTCGACTACACATTTAGCTAATTATTAAAGATATTAAAAGAGTTTTTTAACACATTACATACCGTTGGAAAGGGGATAGACTAGAGAACTTTTTAAAATAATTCGAAGATCCCGATCGCTTTTAGTTTTTTTTTTATAGCTATTTAAAGTTGAGTTTTAAGTTCATTTTTTATTTTTCCAAAAACTTTGTGATTTATTAAAAAAAAACTAGATGTAACTGGCAAGTAATTTTAAATTTGATAGAGCCATACAACAGTACATATGTAAATAAAAATGAAATTTGACGACTACACTTAAAACTTTTTTTTAATTTAAGCTTTAATGCTGAGTTTTGGATTTTTTCAAAATAAAAATTAGAAAGTTGTAATAAAAAAACCGGTGTGGCCAAAAATGAGTACTTGAGCCTGAAGCGATAGCAAATGACCTCTTCTTTCGGCCAATTCAATTTGGCAAACGATGCACCAAACACCCTGTATATAAATTCGAGAATGGCTGATGTCGTGGTGAAAATGTATGTGGTGGTATTATCGAGCCAGCAAGGTTGATTTGATACGCTGATGTAGAACCCATGAATATAACAAAAAACCGTAAAACAACGAAAACATTACTTTGTTCAGCCGGGTACAGACTGCTGTAATGCAACATGCAATGTAACATGAAAGGAGCATTTCATAAGTGTGGACGCAACGCGCGCACGAACCGAGCATGTACCTACTTGCATCTGTTTTTAGAAGTGACCTCGTATGTAGCGATTTCATGAAATAATGAGTTTCGAGGTAAATTCTAACTTATGGAGTTGTATTGCTGATTCTAATGATTATAATTCTGTAAAGCCATATTAGTTACGGCCGCGTCTCATATTTTAATCAACATACAACCTGACACTGACCTGCAAATTGCAAAAAACCTAAGAAAATTTGAATTTCGCGGGCTACCTTAGCGAAAACCGACAAATGGTGGATCGTGGCGCGCATGAGTTGATATGCTCTGTTCGTGCGCGTAGTGTGCACGGCTCGTGCGCGCAAGGCGTCCACACTATGGGAATTCTGTTACATTGCATGATACATTACGACAATGTGGACGGCAAATTCTTTCATTTCGTGTTACATTGCATGTTACATTTCGTAAGTCTGTACCCGACTTTAGATATTGTAAATGTCACAAAACTCTGGGACACGCTCCGTGGCGTGTGAATATGGAGTAAGAACAAATGGAGCGAATATGTGCTGGTAAGCTCTGTCACACAGCGCTATCTGTGTTAGTCAGTGGAAACTGGACTAGGTACCTTCCTATTTTCATTCTTAAAGAACTCTAATTCTTAGGTACTGTGTAGTTTCAACAACGCGTAGGCTAAGTAATAACAACCGCACGGGTTGATCGATCAAGCTTGCTGCGGTTGGTCTGTGGATGGGTGACCATCTTTACATACCAAGACCCCTCCGTGCCGCGGAAAGCTCGGATAAAAATATAAAAAAAGCACGTTAAGCCGTTGGTCCCGGCTGTCATTAGTGGATTTTTGACAGTCGTTACGGGTCGTCACAAACCCGAAAGTATGGCAACCAGTCTTACCAAGGGGTATTGTATTACCCAGTAACTGGGTTGTGGGGATCAGAGAGGCAGGCGCTCCATGTAAAATACTGGTATTCAGCTGCATCCGCTTTGCCTGGAAGCCAACCCCAACATGATAATGCAGATGATGACAGTATCTATTTATTCAAATACTTCAAAATAATTCTCATGTTTGGAAAAACTCTTCTTCAATCGTAGCGAGATGTTCAGACCATGTTAGCACTCCATTTACTACCCCATGCACGACTTCATAAGAAAAGTAAAAGTTGTAATATTTTTACGACGAAGTAATGACTGCCGTAAACTCATGCTTCTCTGTACTACTCTACTCTCTTCTCTTCTCTTCACCTTCAAGATAGCATGAGATTGTAAGGACACGACCGTTGAACAGAAAGTGTAAAAAAAATACAGTTTATTCAGAATTCTGGAAAAGTCAACTCTAAAAATGAAGTGTTGGCAGGTCCGCCGCAAAGATTATTGGGGTACATACAAAGTTTTGAAAAGCAATATTGTGTACTTGTTTTAATTTTTATTTATATTTCATTGCATGCTGCACCGGTCGACGTCATCACGTCTGCCGGCTGTTGCCGAAAACCAGCGCTGGGGCCCTGTCTCGCACAGGGACGCAGCATTATGCTGAGCGATGGCCGTTTTACGTGGATGTGACGCATATTTTCCCCCAACTTGTTCTTTTTTTTTTGTGTTAGTGTTTTTTCTTTGCGTCCTGCTTCAATCTGCCTAGCCTTTTCCCAACTATGTTGGGGTCGGCTTCCAGTCTAACTGGTTGCAGCTGAATACTATTATTTTACATGGAGCGACTGCCTATATGACCTCCACAACCCATTAACTGGGTAATACGATACCCCTTGGTAAGACTGATTGTCACACTTTCGGGCTTCTGACGACCCGTAACGACCGTCAAAGATCCACGAATGACAGCCGGGACCAACGGCTTAACGTGCTTTCCGAGGCACGGAGGAGTCTCGGTATTTAAAGATAGTCACCCATCCACGGACCAACCCCGGCAAGCGTAGCTTAACCTGATGGATCGACCCGCGCGGCGGTTATTACTTAGCCACGAGCTCCTCCTTCTTTGCGTCATGCTTACCGCTAATAAACGTATTTTCATAATTTCTTTCTTTTCTATGCATTCAATGGATTTTAGTTTTACCTAGATAGAAATCAATTCATTAGGAGTTCAGTCTGTGAATGAACTAATAATAAAACTTTCATCAAAAAAGAACATTCTTCTCGCCCGAACCGAATTTCGCATAACACAGTCTCTCAGTCATCTTTTCGAGAACCAATATTTATGGAAAGATACATCAAACCTCCTTCAATAAACTTTATCATACACATCCCAATTTTATCTGCATCCCGATAAAAAACGGTTTTTGATGAAACTTCACCGTTTACGACTTTCACAGCGGCTTTTTTTCTAACAATGAAGAATATTTTTTTTTATTATTCTCCCAAGGGTTTTTATTCCGTGGGAGTAAAAAGGGAAAGAATAAAAGAGATAATGATGTGAGAATGGCTACCGCATGTGTGCGAAATGGCGGGAGTTACGGGACGCGTTAAATTGTGAAAATGAGAAACGTTTAAGTACGCGAATGTTTTGAGGAAGTTTGTCTTAGAAAATTGCTAAGTTAAATAGCGAGGTTGAATGCGGAGAATCCCATTAAATCTGAGCATCAGCGTTATTTACATATTATACAACTATATCACAGACTAGAATAAAAGAAGGACTCCGCGCCACGCGTATCGAAAGTGAAGTCATACGTTGTTAAAACTTAAAGAAGGAGGGGCTCGTGGCTAAGTAATAACAGCCGCACGGGTCGATCCATCAGGTTAAGCTACACTTACCGGGGTTGGCCCGTGGATGGGTGACCATCTTTATATCCACTCAACTGTTGAATTACCTTATCCAGGCCGCGGCCATTATAATCATATTTGTGTCGAAGACTTCTCCAGTCCGCGCGGTTTTGACTACTTTTTAATTACGTTATTGTGTTAATAATCTGTATTTTTACTGCTCTAACTTGCACAAAGTGTAGGGAAAAGAACAAGGATGGCATACCGTCATTCTGTCAAGTCTCTAAAACACACCAACAAAGCTATCAGATCGCGCGAGACCACTCAGAAGTACCGACACAGACGTGTAGATTCGACAAAATGGCCGACCCCACGGGAAGGGATACTCGGAAACTCCTCCGTGCCTCGGAAAGCACGTTAAGCCGTTGTCATTCGTGGATCTTTGACAGTCGTTACGCGTCGTCAGAAGCCCGAAAGTCTGACAACCAGTCTTACCTAGGGGTATCGTATTACCCAGTAATTGGGTTGTGGAGATCAGATAGGCAGTCGCTCCATATAAAATACTGGTATTCAGCTATTCAGCTGCATCCGGTTAGACTGGAAGCCGACCCCAACATAGTTATGAAAAGGTTAGGCAGATTGATATCTATCTAAAATCTCATGAGCTGATCGAAGGGTTCGATCTCCATGTCAAACCAAGTGCTACTGAGGTTTTCCAATCGAAGATTTTCAGGTAGCCCCAAGGTCTTTATTTGTGCCTGGATAATAACGGTAGGCTCACCCCCTGTTATCTACATAGGACTGGCGCATTCTGGGTGACCTTTACACCTTCGTCTTGGTACCAGGAATTCAGGCGTGTTGTAAAGCTTTTCTGCCTTCGCGTATATTTTTCCATATTTTCACACAAAGATTAGTGCTTCCCCGTTATCACAATTTTTAGGTGACTGACGCTGATATTAATATCAGTTGACGACGCGACATAACGCTGACGTAATTATTTTACAGCTCAGTAATCCGACCGTCATATTTTCACGTCAAATTAAATGTTTTTGTCTAATATCAGATATATTTTCCTTATTCGTGTCATGTCATGGTGTATCCGTTGAAGGAGATTATTGTAATAATTTAATATTAACCAGATTTTTATGGGAGGGCAAAAACGAAGACGCGCCTTGGTAAAAACTTATTAACTGTTAAACGATCTAAACGCAATAAGCAAGTTTTATAATGCATAAAAGTATATAATCTACTGCAGTAATCAAAATCAGAAAATGTATGATATTCTTCAGGATATATGCCAATTAGATAGTGATAAATTGATATGATAGAAAAAAATCATGAAGATAGGTACCTCTAAAAATTACTTTTAACGATTAAAAACCATACTGATGTTTGTCAGATTATTCTACAAACCACATATTAAGTTAATAGTGTTTTAATTTTTTAGTCCAATTAATAGATTTTTTGTAGATTAAATAACTGCTTCATAATTTGCAATAAATTACGAGGGTTGTGTCATTGCGCTTCTCTTTCTTTTCTTTGCAGTCCGACAGTGACCGCTCTTTGTCCTGTAGTCCCCTCAATTAATGGGAACATTCGTATTTTGTATACACAACCTCTTACCCTAAACGCACCTTCTCCGTTCCGTCGTGGGTAAAAAGAAACAAATAAGAAATAGAAAACATGAGAACAATGTAACTAAAACTTCGAAAAAGAATTAGAGGATAGTTACTACACAGAAAAACTAGCATTAGTTGTATACGTACTTCAAACTTACTAGGGTATCATAATATCGGTAGAGCTTCAACTATGATGAACTTCGGAAACCTTTACCAGCTTTTCGTGGAAGTTACAAGAGGATCCACTCGATGAAACCTGAAACTCGAAAACTCGTAAGTTTTCGTATAGATTACGTGATGCAAAATAGTACTTTACCTTTTTGTTAGGTGGCAGTAACTTTTCCTTGCTAAGACATGATACCACGCCTATATTCCTCAATTGAAACAACTACTTATTTGCTACACACTACTACATATTATAAGTCCCAAGTAATAGGGCAAGACTCTATTGTCATTAATCAAGCACAGATCCGTACTCCGGGCTGCTAGGAACTGTGATTTTCCTATTGAAAAACCCAATACAACAGTTTTCCTTACAACGAGACAGCCATAGTAAATCATCTGCCTCGTCATCATCATTTCAGCCGCAAGAAGTCCACTGCTGAATTCCTGCGGCCTTCACAAGGTCATCGATCCACCTTGGGGAACGCCTTCCAACGCTACGTCTTCCTTTCCGCAAACCTTTTCCAACTATGTTAGGGTCGGCTTTCAGTCTAACCTGGTGCTGCTGAATACCAGTACTTTACATGAAGCGACTGCATAACTGACCTCCACAACACAGTTCCTGAGACATAGTAAATTAGTACCTATTTAGTTCAGTAATAATAATTAATTCAAAATTTATTAAATTTAATAATAAGTAATTTCCCCTGTGAGACTTAAGTCTGCAATAAGTTAATTCTGTTTCTCCGTAGTTAGTGATTCATTGCATTTTATTATTCTATTAACGTTGTCTGGGACTTACTGTGTTATTGCTCCCTTGTGTTGTAATATGAGTTTATTGCTTTCACAAATACGTTTCGTAAGTATTATGATGACCATTATTAGTAGCTATCTAGGAGGGTCTCCTCAGCAATATTTCTTTAAGACGCAAATATATGCCAACGGCCTTCAGTGGTTAGCTTGCGTGTTCTGTACTGAGCTCACTCAGTAATAGGACTCGCCCATCGAGGAGCGCTGTCCCAAACTAGATGCATTATTAATTTATTTTACATAAAACAAAAGGTATTATGTTAAAACATGTAGACCAAAAGATAAATCATTAAATTATCTTTAAAATGGTGAAGGTTTCATAATAATACGCTTGATAGTTTTTACTTGATACTCAGTTTTTTATCCGTGTACTAAAGCGGATAAAAAACTGGGTACATAACTTTACGAATTAAATACAATATGTAATATAAACATAATCTAAAATATTGACTTAATAAGTTATTTTAAAAATGCTCTAATTTAACGTACATTTTGTCCAAATCATTAACACCATACGTTTAGACGTGATCTTCAGTTTAAAATCATTAAAAGTCGGTTATCCTCGCCTAAGAGTGGAATTGGGGGACTTTTGTTATACTAAGGTTTTAATCCTGAAACATGCATCCTTGTATTGCAATATTGTGATCTTGGTGATGCTCCATTGAGCCAAAAAAAGTTACTAATAAAATTTTGCCATCCAAAGAGGGATGGTGTCCATGAGGTTTTTATTCAATTGTGTTGAATAGTAAATCATTATTTTTACAGCACAATTTATTGTCCTCATTCCAACTTATTTTAGGTCGACTATTACATTAAAGTAAAAGAAGATCTTGGGGAAGACCTGAATGAGACTCGCACAGACCAGGGAAGCATGGCAGTAAAGGGAGCAGGCTTATATTCAGCAGTGGGCGGAAAGGTGCCAATGATGATGATGATTACATTAAGACAACTTAGATCAGGCCAGGAGAAAGAAAAAAAGCTATCCTTTTCTAATAATATATTTTTTTTTGTTTGGGTAGCTTACACCTATCAATACATTAGTAACAGTGAGGTTATTCACGACAAACCATTTACAAGCCTCTACAGTTAGCAATAGAGTATTATTGTACAAGTTTTGCAATTGATTAACTATTAATTAAACATAACAATAACTGAGTAAAGTACTAAATTAACAATTACATTAAGTACCTGCATAGGCAAGAATACATGCGCAAGCACTATTAGGATGCAATAGAGGCAGTTATTAGATAAAACAGTACTGATGGACGCTAAGCTGCTTGCAAACAAATCGATTGAGGGGTGTTCCTCTTAACCGACTTCAAAAAGGTGGAGGTTCTCAATTCGTCGGAACCTTTTTTTTTTATTTCTATTTTTTTTTATGTATGTTCCTCGATTACTCGAAGATGGCTGGACCGATTTGGATTTTTTTTGTTTTATTCGAGAGGGTACACATCACAGTTGATCCCATATAAAATTGATTAACTTTGCTTCGGTAGTTTTTGAGTAAGCTTCAATAATACGTATTTTTTTCCCACTTTTATATGGATGATGTTCTAGTTTGTTTTGCAGATAGTGGTATTAGAATTTGTGTGGGGTAGGTACACAACTAAAAAGTGAAAAATAAAAACTTTTTTACAATAAAATACAACCGACTTCCAAAAACAACACTACAAAGTGAAAATCATCATCTGCTTAGCCTTTTCCCAACTATGTTGGGGTCGGCTTCCAGTCTAACCGGATGCAGCTGAATACCAGTATTTTACATGGAGCGACTGCCTATCTGACCTCCACAACCCAGTTACTGGGTAATACGATACCCCTTGGTAAGACTGGTTGTCAGACTTTCGGGCTTCTGACGACCCGTAACGACTGTCAAAGATCCACGAATGACAGCCGGGACCAACGGCTTAACGTGCTTTCCGAGGCACGGAGGAGTCTCGGTATGTAAAGAATGGTCACCCATCCACTGACCAACCCCGGCAAGCGTAGCTTAACCTGATGGATCGACCCGTGCGGCTGTTATTACTTAGCCACGAGCACAACCTACCGCAGTAATTCATATATGATTCGCTCAGTTAAAGCATTTAACCGAATTGTAAAAAAAAATACAACCGACTTCCAAAAACAACACTACAAAGTGAAAAATAACTTTAATTTCGGAAGTCGGTGGCAAAAAACGAAAATACATTTAACTAGACACCGACTTCCGAAATTAAAGTTATTTTTCACTTTGTAGTGTTGTTTTTGGAAGTCGGTTGTATTTTTTTTTACAATTCGGTTAAATGCTTTAACTGAGCGAATCATATATGAATTACTGCGGTAGGTTGTACGAGCGTAAGGAGCATGGAGGATATTTCTCAAACGGGAATGCCGAGGTGGAACATTCACAGACAGCTTTGAAAGAAAGAAGTATATATAGTATATCTATATGTTACCGGAAATGTATGAAACCTAGGAATTGTACACAATTCCTAGAAAATATATGCACTTCCGAGCCTACTTAGGAAATGTGTAAAATAATGTTTAAAAGATTCTTTAATACACATATTTCCTGTGAAATGTATGTACTTCCTAGGAACTGTATGCAATTAGGAAATATATAAAAAGTAATGCTTTCTGTGACTAAAAGAAATAAAACACGTTTGTTAACTGAAATCGGCTCTCGTTGAATAAGTAGCTGTAACAATCACATCGTAAAACATAAAATATTCATAGGGTTTATTACTAATTAAACTTCAAAATTCAACTATTAATCCTTTTTAAGGCCCATCTAGCCTACATAAAAATCTACGTATAAGTTAATACGTATAAAAACTTTCATTTGGTAAGTAATCTGTCTGTCATTTAAGTAATTCTATGTCATCGCAATATAAGAGTAGAAGTCTTTTTTTTTTAAACTATATGTTTGTTAAGAAAGCCGCACGTGTGGCTAGATACATACAATTAGATTCTACCGTACAGCAAAGTAGCTTCTGGTGTCACAGTGCCCAGCTGCATGTGAGGCCCACTAGTATTTCAGCTGATGAACTTATTTACTTTTGCAGGGTAAGCTGGAGTGGCACTTTGAAGTACACAATAGTTTATTTTTATAGCACAGGCATCTTGCTGTACTACAGTTCTTCTTGCAAAGGCACTTTTTGAATCTCTGGTCAGTTTCAGTTGATCGAAGATTTGCAACTGAGCGTAGTGCAATTCCCGTATTCGGTACATCCTTGATATCCAGCAGATCTGTCGGACAAAAATTGAACTGAGATCTAGAATACAATTGTTTTAGGATTCCATTTTTGTACCAATTTGATACAGCTCGTCATCGGTTCTAGCCAAGACTACGCCGTATTATATGCATCACCACATCCTCTATCAACTTCTGGTACTGAAATCTTTACAGAAGTGCCAATAGATACAGGAGGAAACTTTTTTTCACTCGTTTTTATAATTTTTTCGGCCTGTTGCAGTAGGTTTTTAATTGTAATACATTTCCGATTGCTATTTAGGAAATGTATAGATTTCCTAGGAAAAGCGCATATTACAAAATATATCATAGATTTCTTATCTATTTTAGGAATTGTACACATTTCCTACACTTGTATTTATAATCAAGTAAAAGTTATTACTTCAGTAAAAGTAATTACCTACTCAAGTAATGACTTCCATTCTATAGTTTAGTAATTGCTTGAAGTTAGAACTGTCAAAGGTTAGAATTCTTAGCCAAGTAATAGTCACCATTTGTTTTATTGTTGAATTGAGAATTTGACCATTTTGCGATTGATTGTGCGGTTATAGCAATGGAAAGCATCGAAGCGGCTTTTGGTGTTTTAGATGATATCGATAACAATATAAGTAGGTACTACCGGAGATAACGACAGGTGTACATACTACCAGAGATTGTATTTGCTGAGCATAGAGATCACTTCGTGATGTGGATCCATTTTTGATTCATCATAATCATCATTATTTTTTTTTTTCATTTGAAGATGTTTTAATAAGAGATTTCGCTTTTCCAAAAGTGTTGAGATGAATGTGATTTTACCGAGCATTATGGACTCTTTACAATCAGAGACACAAAGAGGGCTTCAGACACAAAAAGATCATGCTAGATAACGAAATTATAATAAAGCATAGTACCTAGGTATACAAAATACTGACTAACAATAGAGGCCTCATTACATTCCTAGTAAACTAGTTTAGCCTGATATCGATAATCGTATAAAACAGAAAATAAAGCGTGCTACTTTGGAATTTTTTTATGAAAAAATTTCAAGTAATCATGTTTCGGTTTTAGTATAGCAGTAGACAATATAGTCTCATAACACAATTGGAAAATCCAAATTATTTAACTATATACATTTGGTTTTATTGGAATTTTAAAAACACAAAAATCGATGTGTCCCCTTAAAAGAATAAAAAAGGCAGTCATGGGGATGCGGTGTGAGGAGTCGCGGTGACTCGGTGACGCGTACCCGTAAGATTTCTCCCTACCAAAAATCGCTCAACACGCCAAAAAAAGTTTTCAGTTCAAAAACTTGGTTCACCTCATTCGAATATTCTGGAAAACAAGCGTGATGTTAATATTAGATAACCTTTCACATATTCTATAAGGATTTTACACACGATTCGTTAGATCATCCCGCTATGTTGATCATTGGTGGGGAATTGAATTTAATATTGAAAGCTCGGTTTTCCCGCCTGCCTTTTCACTTTAACTTGTAAAGTAGAATATTCTATGTTTCTGTCTATAAGTTCTAATATTAAGAGTGAAATTTTTGTGAGTTTGTGTAGGTATATGTGGAGGGTAATCTCCGGAACTAGCTCCTGTTTGAAAAGTTCTTCCACCATCACATTTGAAAGGTACATACTCGTAATTTTAGATGGACATAGGCTATACATTATGTAAATATAACATTAATAATACTATTGAAATACTATCTTGAATTCATGTAAACCTAGTACTTTTTAGGGTTCCGTACCTCAAAAGGAAAAAACGGAACCCTTATAGGATCACTCGTGTGTCTGTCTGTCTGTCTGTCCGTCTGTCACAGCCAATTTGCTCCGAATCGAATAGACTGATTAAGTTGAATCCTGTGACCCAAACACGGACGGGTAAAGTAAATAAATGAATTTTGAATATAGAGGTCACTTTTGGGAGACAAATAAGAAAATTTAAAAAAAAAGTTCTGCAAACTACACCATGTGGCATGTCAAATGAAAGGGCTTACTATGAGGGTCTCAAATATGTTTTTTTTTATAATTTTAAAATAAATTGTTTTAAAGATATTTAAGAAAATTGACGAAAATTTACCATTCCCCCCCCCCCCCTCCCTTACCTCCGAAATTACTGAGCCTAAAATTTTTTAAAAAATACAGAAAATAGATCTTTACCTGTAGATTACAGAAAATCCTATAAGAAGTCTGTGGTCATAAAATAACATGGTAAATCTATCAATATTGTGAGTACAAACTTACATTTACAGTTGGAATGTATGGGAGAACATGTTTTTCAACTACAATGTTATGTTTGTTCTTAAGATAAATTCATCCCAACTACGGAACCCTTCATTGTGCGTGGTCTGACACGCACTTGGCCGGTTTTTTTTTTAGGTCACTGCACAGAACTTCACATGTCACAAATTGAACCCGTGCGAAGCCAGGGCGTGTCGCTAGTTCGTTTATACGTGAAAACAAGAAGTATGTTTTATTTCTAACAATTAGAGGCTGTAGGTAAGAGGCTTAACTGTCGCAAACTGAAGTGCGAACAAATTCATGAGACCCGTGTCTCCATTTCAGAGTCAAAAGCGGTTCCAAACTACAGTCAATCAATCTGCCTAGCCAAAAGGCTACCCTAACCGATAACCTAGGGTTGCTATGAGCAACCCTAGGTTTTACATCCTGTGCCTACTTTCTTTTTGTTTTTATTTCACAAACTTAAACCATAACCCCGAAATAAGACCAGAAATTATGAAAGTTACAAAAGAACAAGTGCTGTTAAGGTTGTTTGACATCCTACGGAATACGGATTTCGCTGAGAGAAAAAACAAAAGTTGAGAATTGATCTCATAACATTGGGGAATAAAAACAAATTCTACTAAATTCTTGGCAACCTGCCAGTGACGTAAAGGTACATAGGTACTGTTAGACCTACAAAAAACATTGAAAACAAAAGCACATCAAAATCTTGAAAACATTAAAAACAAATGAAAGGTAAAGGTAGGTCCTCCTATATAGTATTTGGTTTCCTACGCACAAAATAGCTTTATCATACTATGGCTAAATGATAACAACTCCAGGGTTGATCGAAGGTTAAGCTAGGCTATTCGTGGTTCCCCCCCGAAGGGTTCCCGCATTGTCGAGGCGGGGGGGCTCAGTAGCCGTGGCTTGGTCACCCACGGTGAAGCGAAGAGGAACCCGAGGAGGGGGCCGCTCGTCAGGGCTTTTCCTGGAAAGCCGACGACGTAGCGGCCAGCGGGTAGGTTGCGGTGGCCGTATGGGCGACACCGCAACTGAGGCGGGCCGCGGCATCGCGGCTGAGGATTGGAGGCCGCGGCGGGAGAGGAGTGCCGGTATTGCGGTGCGCCGCTCTCCCTACCTTCCGCGGCCTTGACGGGGCCGCCACCGTTTGATGGCGGACGCGGTGGGGCCGCAGGGGAAGAGGAGTGTCGGTATGACGTTGGCCGCTCTCCCTATCCTCTGCGGCCGAAGTTGGGCAGGCGGCGGAGCGCGCGCGGGAGGACGACCCTCACGCGGCGCCGCTCCGAAGGCGGAGGAGGGGTCGGAGAAGACGTCAGTTTGATATTCATCTCCGACTCCTCCCAGGTGGAGGCCAGCAGGCAACGGGTGTGGGGGCACCCTTGCCTGTATTGCACAGGCCCCCACCAGTGTCGGACGGGAATGGCCAGGTGTTCCCGGTCATTCCCGTAACCCAGCCTGGGGGGCATGCGGGGCCCGCCATCCAGGCGGGCATGCGCCGGGAGGGTTGTGGAAGTAAAGGCTGAGCCGGTTTCCCATGGCCCTCCCATCACGGCGATGTGGGAACACTGCTGAGTTTTAGTGGATATACTGTCATTCCGACAGGAGTCCCACATACCCCGTCTCGTCCCCCACGAGCGGGGATGCATAAAGCATTTCTCAGCGTCACAAAAAAATAAAAAAAAGGCTATCGTGGTCGGTTGGATGGGTGACTATCCATTAAATATCGAGACCCCTCCGTCCCTCGGATTAGCCCCGGCTGTCATTCGTAGAACTTTGACAGTCGTTACGGGTAGTTAGAAATCCAAAAGTCTGACATCCAGTCTTACTAATGGGTATCGTGTTACCCAGTGTGGAGTGTGGAGTGTGGTGTGGGTTGTGGAGGTCTGATAGGCAGTCGCACCATGCAAAATTTTGGTATTCAGCTGCATCCGGTTAGACTTGAGGCCGACTCCAACATAGTTGGGAAAAGGCTAGGCAGATTGATTGACTATCATATGTTATGCATAGGTCGAGTAGATGAAAATGCTTTCAATCTAATAAAGGCTTCTTCAAACAGGCGCGACACGCGATATAATCGCGCGTGACACAAAGGCACCGCGTGTCGCGCGACGAGCGGTGCCTTTGTGTCGCGCGCGATTATATCGCGTGTCGTGCCTGTTTGTAGGATCCTTACCATTGATACTATTATCACCACACAACACTAGAAATAAGACAATTTCAACACGGAATTCAAGAAAAAAAGGATTAAGTTTTATCCGCAAATTATTCATATCTCCTATGAACTGATAATATCCTAGTAGCTCCCAACAACATTCGCGAAAATAAACTACTTCCATGGAAAAAGCTAAACACATTTTCTCTCAGTAATCCATACAAATTGGTTCGCGAAAATAAGCCGCTTTTAGCCCAAATAAAATATTTATATTACACATACATATTCCGCGAAAAAGGTAATATCCACATGATGTGAGTAGGCTCACCTACTTACATAATTACATGAGGTATGTAAATATAATTAAACCAGTTTGTAGTCTGTTATTTTTACTTAGGGAGGGAACATAAAAGAATAATAACGTAAGTACAGTCGATGATATAAATGCTATCTTCCTAAGAAAATTCTGATATCAATTTGTAATGAATGAGATGGGAATACATAATTCGTCGAAAAAAAAGCCATTTCTAAAAACATGACATTCTTTTGAACTGCGACAACACTATTTTTCAATAAAATATCGGACACGAGCAAATATTGGCGCGAAATAAGCTCTGAAGAAACGGAATTGTATTTTTTTGACACAAAAATGTTTGTCGAACTATACAGGGACGTTTCCTTTTCAAAGCAAAGGTGGGGACTCTTTTAAAGCGGATTAGCTGCGCCCCGCGGTTTACCCGCGTAGGTCGGGATAAAAAGTAGCCTATGTGTTAATCCAGGGTATAAGCTATCTACATACCAAATTTTATCCAAATCGGTCAAGCCGTTTGAGCGTTAAGAAGTAACAAACATACAAACACAAACACATACACACACACTCACAAACTTTCGCCTTTATAATATTATTATGTTAAAAAAAAAAGAGAAAACATTTACAAAATCTGACGGCGCAGCATGTGGCGCCGTTTAGTTTTACTACGAAGTACCTGGAATCACTGAAAGGCCGGATATAATAAATAATAATATTAAAACATTTACTTCAGGCTACAAATGCCCATATACGTAAAACAAAACTTGTGTTAATAAATATAGCTTAAAACTATGTTAGTTCACTTCACTAGCTTGTCCTTCCGGTCGATTCTGTAAAAATCTCACCGTGAAAACTTAGGTGAAGTGAGTTTGTTTTTGCTAGGAATTGACACTATTGACAGCTCACTCCACGCTCACTTCACCTAAGTATTCACGGTGAGATGTTTATACAGAATCGCACTGCTTGTGCTATCCTGTGGTACTTGTCCGCGGAAGCTACGGAACACCACGTTCTGCGGCCAAAAGTCTTCTTTCAAGACGATACGACAGAACGACGACGATATGAGTGACTCTGGCTGGTGACAGTCACTCTTATGACGGAGATGAAGTCAGGGTAGCCACTGTCGAACCACGTCCACGACGAACTGCTATATTCCAGCACAATCGTGATTATATTGAAACTGCTGAACTGCTAATACGATGACCACTTCTGGTAAAGGCTATCCAAACCAGTAAGTCTATTAATTGCTGTTGAATTGTACATCAAGACTTGACGCGAAAATAGCACCGAAATAAATAAAATCTGATACTAGGTTGTGGAGATCGGAAATTATTCCACAGGAACATACTACCGGGATAAAAAGTATCCTATGTCCTATCATGTATCATGGTCAGGTCATGGTCTATCCGTGTGCCAAAAATCCAAATCCGCTCAGACGTGTAGGCGTGAATAGGCAAATAGACAAAGTCAGTTTCGCATTGTTTTAAAATGTTAATATTGAATATCTAAAGTATGTACCTATTTTAAGTATGTAATGTATGTGCATGTGTATGTGTGTGTATGGATAACTACTGCGTTGCGTCGGCAATTTATGGCCGTCTCCAAAATGTTTTAGGTGAAAATTTAATGAAAAGCCTGTTTTAACCAAATCAAAAATACAAGATTAAAGTATTATCGCTATCACTAGCACCCCTCCTCTCACCTCCTCCCCTCACTGTAACACCCTCGGGCTTCTGATATTAGAATACGCTTCACAAAGAATATTCGGGCGATACAGAGCAAGTCTACACATACAATACAAACGTTCATTTCAGTCTTTATTGTACCTATTAGGTATATTAATTCAATTCTCCCTTTTGTAACGTAAGATTCGCTGGGTAAGGTAACTAAGCTTATTCTGTGCGTAAATGAGAGAAATGTTACACATAATTTTTAGCCGACTTCCATATAGGAGAAGTTTATATTATGTTCAACTTTATGAATGTTTTTTTTTTTATGTATGTGTGGAGTCCCGTTGAGTAGTGTATGTGTCCTTGATGCTGTGTGTGTGCCTTGGGTAGGGAAAGTAATTGAAAGTACTTCTTAATAAAACTTCGCAAAAATGTTTACTGTTCCAACTCAATACAGACACGATTAAACTCTTATTTTGGAACACACTTACGCTACCGCATACAATGGTTCCGCTTGTCGCTTGTCGCGTCAGCTCCCACAATATTCCCCCTTTAAAAAAAAAAAAAAAAATTACATATAAAAACTGCAAACTATCTGCACATTATAGAATTTCATCAGTTTCGATACATCATTACTTATAATTTTACAATAGTATAAGTGTCACCAGGGCGCTCTAGTAAGGAACAAACAAAGCGTCAGCACATTATTCGCTCGTCACCATCGCCCTACCTGCTCGTCATACGTCATTTGGTTGCTACCTTTCGCCCTTATAGATTTCCTACGCAGCAGCTCTACTTAGCATGTAATGTACTAACAGTACGACAATTATTCATTCTGAGCATAGTACTACACCAGCACACTGCACTTCCTTTTGACCCGGTGCCTACCGACAAGAGAAGGAAGGACTTGGTTTGCATAAACCCTCAAACAAAACATGCGTTTGCCAACCGATTCTATGTATTTTTAGGACCTTTTCTGTATAATAGGCTCAACAAGGTGCTGAGCCTCTATAGGGTAAGCTATACAAAATGTAGTATTATGTTATCAGAATATTTAGCGATACTCAATTACACAGACACAGAAAAACTTCTAGAAATTTTGTCATGATGATAATTTTATTCCCTTGTCAGTGTGAGTTCACTTTTGTGTATTTACATAATTATGCTAGTTTTAGATATTTATGTATCAAATATGCTTTTCTCATAGTTGTTAATAGATTATTATCGGTTTTACTTAAAATTTTAATGTCCAATGTAATTTGACTGTAAAGTGATGGCCTGAAACACAGGTTTGTTTAAACCTAGATCGGGCGGGTCGCTACCTATTTATTGTTCTAACTCCAAACCATCATTACTTGCACCAGTAATAAAAAATATTTTAGCTTTAGTTTATTATTAGGAACTTTATTTGTATAGCAAAATTTTATTACTGTTTGGCTAAATGTACACTTTTTTGTAAACATTTTATTATTAAATAATTTTTATTTATTTTTTTATACAATTACGAAGTGTTATGAACCTGAATCTAAAAATAAATTCCTATTATCTAAGCATTGTTTTACTTACTCGTATTTACTTACACATTCCTCTCTTGTGGGGACGAAAAATGTAAGACAGTTATACATGGTTAATATAGCGTTATCGCTATTTTTAACTATAGAATCTTTCTTTAACACACTGTAACGTTAATTCAAACGTTGGACACAATCACCAATAATGTATGCTTGAAAATCACTGGGCCAAGTGCTCAATAATGCACTGTAACTGGTTGAGCGTCTGGCTGAGCTGCTGCTCTAGCCACTTGAACTCCACGACCTTCCTCGATACTTGTAATTACTTTCTCAATCACTTTGCCGTGCACTTTTCTTCCAAAAAACCGGCAGAAAATAAGTAAACCCATTTCACTGATTAGTACTACTATGCATAAGGTTATTAAACTGTAATATTCCAATTTCCTCTCCAACTCTGCTTGAGCGTGGTTGCCTGCTCCACTCTGTGCTATAATTATTTCAGCATTTTTAGACTGTTGCGAGCCCATGTTTGCGAAAATAGGCATGAGCTACTTGTTACTCAAAGTTATTTAAAGTAATGTCCAATGATTGAATTTCTACATCTCATATTCTTATTTTGCTAACAATTTTTTAAATGTTGCTACCTGAAAACATGCGTTGTTTGCATTTCTAAGTTTACAGTTGCTTACATCTAGACTTAAGTAAGACGCACCGGTGGCTTGACCGTTCTGCCACTGCGTGTGGTTCTATGTTCTATGTTATAGGATTTGGTTTCCGCACTTAGTCCTTCATGTGGACCATTGTGTGTGGGCCATGGCGGCCGTCGGTGCATGTGGTATAAGTGACTTCTTGAGTGACGTCTTGTTTTTCACGAGTTTCTTTTGCCTCGGACTGTCTAAACTGCTTGGATTGTACTAACATATAGGCTGGTTTTAACCTTTCTATTGAAATATTAACTTGCCTATTAGGAAGTTGTATCCTGAAAACTTTGTTATCCCTACTTATGACGCTGTATGGGCCATCATACGTGGGTACTAATGGTTTCTTAACTGCATCATTCCTAATGAAAACATGAGTGCAACTGCTTAGGTCCTTATGCACAAATAGTTTTCGCGAATCGCCTGCGCTTCGTGACTTGGGCCGGAGATTGTTTATAATTTCTCGCAATCTTTCGACGTACGTATACTCGTCGCCGTTGTACTTTGGACTTATCTCACTGTAAAATTCGCCGGGTAAGCGTAATGCCTGACCTAGAACTATCTCGGCTACGCTAAAGCCGGTGTCACACCGACTGGCTGCTCGCAACCCGAATAATACGGTGGGTAACTCGTCATCCCACGATGTGTTTTCCGATAACTTGCTGGACAAAGCTACTTTTAGAGAGCGTTGCCATCTCACTATCATTGCGTTACTTTGGGGATGGTACGGCATAGTTCGGATTCTCTGGACTCCTAATAACTTTAACAGATTAGCGAAAAGCTGACTCTCAAACTGCCTACCTTGATCGCTGGTCAGTCTACTTGGGCAACCGAACCTGCATATCCAATTTTCGTATACGGCTTTTGCCATTGTCTCTGCAGTTATATTCTCCACAGGTATAGCTTCTGTCCAGTGCGTAAAGCGGTCTATGATCGTGACACAATACCTGTTCCCATGTCTCGTCGTAGGTAGTGGGCCGACGATGTGTATGTGTAAATATTCAAAACGTTGGCTGGACTCAAATTTACCTACTCCCGTTACCACATGACGACTTACCTTGCTTTTCTGGCATTGTATGCATGTTTTTGCCCAATTACCTATTTCTTTATTCATACCTGGCCAGTTATCATGCTACGAGTCGTTCTCACGCCTGGATGACTGATATTGTGTACCAATTCGATAACGATTTTCCTGAACGTCGGTGGTACATACGGTCTTATGTTCCCATTGGCAACTTCGTAGTACACGCCTTTGTTGACGTTGAGAATATGTACTCGCCTTAACTGTACCTGTGTACCGATTCGATAACGATTTTCCTGAACGTCGGTGGTACATACGGTCTTATGTTCCCATTGGCAACTTCGTAGTACACGCCTTTGTTGACGTTGAGAATATGTACTCGCCTTAACTGTACCACAGTAAATATATTTATTTACTGTGACTGTACGCTGTTCGATATGGCTCCACTTTGTAGTAGTTGTGTAATTTGACCGTCTCCTTCCTGCGCTGCCGCTAATTCTTCGTAATCTATGTCGGTTGTGCAAGCTATGGTTTCAACACGTGACAACGCATCAGCTACTGGGTTATCAGTGCCGTTGACATGCTGTATATTGCTAGTATATTCGCTAATGTACAGCAGTTGCCTAATTCGCCTTGGGGTTTCTTTGGTTGAACTTATCTTTGAAAGTGCGTATGTTAGGGGTTTGTGATCAGAATACACGGTTAAATTTCAAACCTCTACCATGTCTTTAAAGTGCATGCTAGACATATATATGGCGACTAGCTCTCTATCGTATGTACTGTAATTTTGCTGAGTGTCTGCTAACTTTTTTGAAAAATATCCCAGTGGTTGCCAGGCGTTGTCAACCCTCTGCTGCAGCACGGCGCCTACGCACGTACTAGAGGCGTCGGTCATTAATGATAACGGAGCTTCAGCGACAGGATGAGATAACGTTTACCGATTTCTCCGTCAATAATTGTGAACTGATTTTGAAAATTCTTTTTTTGTTTATGTGCAGACAGGATTTAAAAAGGGAATGGGCTGTATGGATCAGATCTTTTCCTTAAGGTACATAGCCCAAAAATATCTGGCAAAGCGCAAGAAAGTATAATGTGCTTTCGTTGACTTAGAGAAGGCCTATGACAGTGTGTGGAGGGAAAAACTGTGGTCAACACTATCCATGTACAGTGTGGACTGGTGCTTGGTACGAGCACTGAAATCTTTATACAAGGATTCCAGTGCTTGTGTTAGAATAAATGGGGCATACACGAACTGGTTTTTATCTCGACGGGTGTTAGACAGGGTTGTGACACGTAACTGTGGCTGTTTAACTTGTACATGGTTAGTTATTTGACAGACTTGAAAGAAGATTAGTGCGGATTGAGGATGAATGAGTTGCCTGTCAAATGACTTCTCTACGCAGATGATCAAGTTCTACTTATATGGATGAAGCATTTATGATGAAAGAGATGAATATAAATGTGAATAAGACGATGGTCATGGAGTTTGAAAGAGAAGAGGATGTCTTGGTGCTTGATGTGAAAATAAATGATAGGGTGTGGAGCAAGTAAGTGATTTGTATATTTGGGGAGTCTGTTTACAAGGGATGGAAAGATTGATGAAGATGTGGAAAGGAGGGCAAATGCGGGAAATTAAATTAATGGTGTTATACATTCGATTGTGACTAACCAGTTGATGCCCAAAAAGGCTCGACTAGCTGTTCACAATGGTGTGTTAGTACCTACACTTATGAATGGAAATAAATGTTGGGTGTGGCAATAGAAGCATGAAAGTTGAATAAATGCTGTAGAAATGCGTTCCTTGCAAAGCATGTGAGGTATGACTATGAGTGATAGGCTGAGGAATTATGTGATAAGGCAACGGTGCGGTTTAAACGAAGATATAGTGACAAACATTGAAAAGAGTATGCTTAGATGGTTTGGTTATGTTGAAAGGATGAATGAAAGGCGTCTATCAAAAGGTATTACAAGGCAGATGCGTAGTACTCGCAACCGGCGTGCGTGTATGACCAGATGTATGAACGTAAACGAGGCGAAAGGAGAATTTAAAGGCCGTAGCAGGTGGCGTTCTTAGTTTCTGCCTACCCCCATGGGAAGAAAGCGTGACTTTATGTTTGTATGAATTATTGTATGTTCTTAAAATGGCAGGATGTCTGCAGACATTGATAGTCGTTATCAAGTGGGTATAAATAAACAAACCTATCTGAACTTTGGACATCCGGCGATAAAGCAATGGATTACATACCTACAGCATGTTTTATTTTTGTTTGAGTCTATAATGTGGTGTTATGATAAGTTTTAACTTCATAAACGCAGCGCACTTTATGTACCAACATTGATTATTAAGATCGCGAGGTCGTCAACATATCTCCTAAACAAAGCTCGAGAGTCATTGAACTCTGATGAGGTTGTTAGTAACTTTGCAGATTAAAGGAATATCGTCGGATAGCATTGATGGCACCATTTTTGAAGGATGGGTGTGTAGAACCTCTAACTATCACTGTGTCCATAATACTCTCTGGGGTTGTCTTAGAGCAAGATCCCAAGGCCGCCAGACATTACTTATTTTCTGAATAACAAAATGTGTGGGATAGAGTAGTATGTACTTTGAACGTACGCATACCCTAGTTTGGGCCGATGTAATTTTCAGGTATCAGGTACTATAGTATATTTCATTACAAGTTCGGAAAGGCTGTCATTGCAAAGAGTTCCGACAAATGTCGACCCGAGCCGAGGCGCAGCCGAAGGCGAGGGTTGACAGTCGGAACAAGTTGCAATGACGGTTCCGTACGTGTACTGAACGACTATTTTTAATACAGTTGCGAAAAAATTAAGCAATTTAATAAAATAATAAAAACACAATAAACTCAACTAACTAATCATTTAATTCTTATAAAAGTTATAATTCACATATACATTGACATTGGTACAGTTTTTTATACTAACTGGGGAAGTTTTAGGTTGCATATTTACTGTTTGAGACAAACTATTATTTCTTTTGGCATATTACCAAATTTGTTTATCCCGATTGTTTGAGCTGTACACTTCCCTTTTTGGTAATTTTGAAAAAAACGGTCGGTTTTTCCTTTTTGGGACTATTATATTCATATATTTTTGCACTATTCTAAGAAAATCTCCATCAACAACAAAGCTTCTCGGTATCTTATTTTTTCTGTTCGGAATCTTGATTAGTAGCATTTTTCCATGGGCTGTAATATCTTTTAAAGTAATATTGGCTAACTCCTCTCTGCGGCAAGCTCCAACAACGCCAAAAATCACAGCAACCTACAAAAAAGGGATTTGATTAATATTTGTTTTAAATAATGTATTGACTGTATTTTGCGATTTCGTAAACTGAATACTAAAGAAAAATATAAGTACTTATTAATAAATTACCTTTGTGGCTAAATAACGATCATCGGGAGCTTCGTTCAAAAACCTTTCCACTTCATTCGATGTTAATATTTTTGACTTTTTACTTGTAAAACCGTCTGATTGTCGTTTTAAGAAAGCATTTAATTTTGGGTATTCACTTATATCCACGTTGTTCCTTATTTTCAGCATACTTTTTATCATCGAAAACCTCGACCATAATGTAGAAGGTTTTAATTTTTCTGAGAGTTCGAAGAAGTATGCCAACATAACATTTTCTGAAAAACTACCTATTTGCTTTTTTCTTTTCTCTCCACGCAATGAATTCATCATATGTAGATATGTAGCGACTTTTTGACTTTTCCGGTAAAATGTTCTCCGAAGCATTTTGTGCAATTATACTGTGTTCCGGTGGTGTTAATTCAAAAAAATTAAGGTCGAAATTACTCATTTTGTGCAACAAACAATTAAACTCGAAAAGAAAATTTCTAGAAAATGGCGCCAACCGTAGAATATAAGAAGAGATTTTTTTTTTCTTCACCTATTCTGGTAGGCAAAGGGAACTATGCCCATACAGCCAAGTCTTCAGTAGAATTTTTTTATTGATATGAAATTAAAATGAAATTTAATGAGATGAAATGAAATGAAACCTAACCTAACTCATTCAATCAAATCATTAAATCTGATATAGAAACAAATTAGTAGCTTCTTTTTAGAAATATACGTATTTGCATGAATCATAAAAACTTCTATAATTTTTTTTTAGTAAAAACTTCATGGTTGGTTTTTCTTTTTAATAGACATTATTTTGACAGTTGGGAAAGAGAACGCACGAGTTCGGGAAAGGTAAAAAAAAAGCACGAGTATGTAATAGCCCACATCCCGAACGCTATACGTCCCTGCAATACGCCACTTTTTGAGCAACTGTATTAAAAAAACTATTACTCACTTTTCGTAAAGTCTGACTGCTGATTTTTTAAGTTTTACCGAATATTGTTAATATTCAATACTGTTAGATACTTCCCGTCGGAGGTTCTTTCCGCCAGACGCTTTAAAGCTCGCAAAAAATGTTGTCACCTTACTTATAGTTTGAGTCTTAATTAGGGTTCCGTACCTCAAAAGGAAAAAAAACGGAACCCTTATAGGATCACTCGTGTGTCTGTCTGTCTGTCCGTCTGTCACAGCCAATTTGCTCCGAATCTAATGGACCGATTTAATTGAAATTTGGTACACATGTGAACTTCTGTGACCCAAACACGTACGTACGGGTAAAGTAGATAAATTAATTTTGAATATGGGAGAACTTACTTTTGGGGGGCAAATAATAAAATAAAATAAAAAAGTTTTGCAAACTATACCGTGTGCATATCAAATGAAAGGGCTTACTTACTTAAAGGGTATCAAATATGTATATTTTTTTATAATTTTAAAATAAATGGTTTTAAAGTTATTTAAGTAAATAGTCAAAAATGTACCACCCTTATCTCCGAAACTACTGAGCATAAATTTTGAAAAAAAATGGATTTTTACCTGCAAATTACAGGAAAACCTATAAGAAGTCTGTGGTCTTAAAATAACATGGTAAATCTCTCAACATTGTGATTACAAACTTACATTTTCAGTTGGAATGTATGGGAGAACATCAATCTGCCTAGCCTTTTCCCAACTATGTTGGGGTCGGCTTCCAGTCTAATCGGATGCAGCTGAATACCATTATTTTACATGGAGCGACTGCCTATCTGACCTCCACAACCCATTAACTGGGTAATACGATACCCCTTGGTAAGACTGATTGTCAGACTTTCGGGCTTCTGACGACTCGTAACGACTGTCAAAAATCCACGAATGACAGCCGGGACCAACGGCTTAACGTGCTTTCCGAGGCACGGAGGAGTCTCGGTATGTAAAGATGGTCACCCATCCACGGACCAACCCCGGCAAGCGTAGCTTAACCTGATGGATCGACCCGTGCGGCTGTTAATACTTAGCCACAAGCTCCTCATGGAGCTCCTCGACATGGAAGAACATGTCAACTACAATGTTAAGTTTGTTCTTGGGATAAATTCATCCCAACTACGGAACCCTTCATTGTGCGTGGTCCGACACGTACTTGGCCAGTTTTTTTACACTTCTGGACACATCTTTTGGCCCACCTTGTATTTTCAGTTTCGTTTGGTCCTAGCTAAAATTTTATATTAGGTCGAGCAAAAAGTTTTTATGCAGTTTTGAACCTGGCACATTCACAATTTCATTCAATAGTCTTTTTTTGAATTTCGAACACAGAATTTAAAGAAACAAAAGACAATTTGGAGCCTGTTTGTTGATATCAAACAATCGAATACTAAGAAAACTTGGTTTTATTGGTTTACTTGGATTTAATTCTTGAAAAAGTGATTGATATCTTTGGTTTTGCAACAAACATTACTTATTCTTAACATTAAGGTGAGGTTCTATCATTAATCTATGGATACTTCACCTGAAGTCGCCGCCCAAGCTGTGGCACTTATTCAGGCCGGACACAGCCTAAGAAACGTGAGTGCTCAACTTAATTTAAGTCGATCTGCGGTCCGAAATGTTTATCGGAGGTACCTAGAGACTGGCGGCTTTGTTCGTCGCCAAGGAAGGCCACGATCTCGGGTCACAACTGAAAGGCAGGATTGATTCATCGTGACGACCAGCTTGAGAAATCGTCACCTTACCTCCATTGAGATACAAAACCAACTTCGCGACTTCCACGGAGTATCTGTGAGCGCTCGAACTGTTCGGAGAAGGTTAAAAGAACGCGATATGGTACCACACAAGCCAGCTAATGACCCCAAACTAACGCGAGCCCACCGAACAGCGCGCCTTCATTTCGCACGCAGTCATTTAAATTGGACACAGCAAGATTGGAGCCGTGTACTCTTTTCTGATGAGTCTAAAATTGTGTTACATGGCAATGATGGAAGGAAGAAGGTCTACCGACGTAAGGGAGAGCGTTTCGCACAATGCTGCTTTGAAGAGAGGGTTGCTTATGGCGGTGGCTCATGGACTGTCTGGGGCGGTATATCCGCGAGCGGCAAAACTCAACTTGAGGTTGTTACAGGACCACGGCTGCCAACATTAAATGCTGAAAGGTACATTCGTGAGTGCTTAGAACCTCACGTGATACCATACGCGGACTATGTGGGCCCAAATTTCCTTTTTATGCATGATAATGCAAGAGCCCATGCGGCCGGCATCGTCAGGGAATATCTTCGGGATGTGAACATCACAGTTATGGACTGGCCAGCCAGAAGCCCAGACATGAACCCCATTGAGCACATGTGGGACGAGCTAAAAAGACGTGTTAGGGCTCGTCAGCCAGTTGCCCAGACGATGCAGGAGTTGAAAACTGCCATAGAAGAGGAATGGGAGATGATCCCTCAAAATTTCATAGAGCGGTTGATAAACTCTATGCCTAATCGTATGAGAGCTGTGGTAGATGCCCATGGAGGCAACACGCGTTATTAAATTAAACCTTTATTTGATAAAACATGTTTTTTATTCAAAAATCAATTGCCTTTAACAAGGCGCATATCCGACTTGTTAGGCGTAGCTCCATGTCGTATGGTATTCTGAATTCAAATTTAAAACAATACGATCGAAAAAGATGGTGAAATGTATCAGGTTTAAAACTGCATCAACAGTTTTTGTTCAATCTAGCAATCATATTTCGGTAGGGGCCATCGAAACCTAAACTCTAAGGTGGGCCAATAGATGTGTCCAGAAGTGTATATAATGATACTCGGGAACTATTTCAATACTATTTGTAAGCAGCCAGACCAATAGTAGCGGTTAAACATCCAATGTCTGGCGGAAGCTGTTGCCCCCTGACAATTTTATCGAACTATCTGAAAGCCTTCATCAGGGCAAGCGTTACCATGTCCAATGTATGTTATTATTTTAATTAGGCCTGTATTTTCTTAGTTTGAGATTAAGCCGATCTTAATTATGTAAGTGTGACGTAGCCCAGGCGTTTGTGATCCGCCGCCGGGGTCGCGGGTAGTTCGAAAGAGATACCGTGGCCCCGGCACGGGCAGCTGAAGGAGCATGGGTGGGTTTTAGTCAGTAAAAGTCTGACACGCCCTCCCGCTCTGCCCAGAGCGGGAGAAGTCATTTGATGATTTCCCATCCACAAAAAATAAAAAAAAAAATAAAAAAAGGCGTTTGTGATCCATCGTTTTATAGTAAATTGTTTGGCGAATTTTACTATCAGTAAAAATAATTCTGTTTTTCAGTAGGTTCGCTCACTCGCTATTATTTTATCCCAGTCAGTTTTTCCTATCATTAATTACTTACCTTATAATATAATTCACTTTTAAAATATTTTAAATTAAGCATGTATGAATTTTTCGACATCATATTTTAGTTTTAGTTAAGTTAGGTTATAATTTTGTTATTCTTATTAATTAATTAGAAATAGAATTTAGTAAAACGCAAAACAAAAAAAAGCATGTATAATATATAATTGGAAGTCAAAATGGCGGTGCTTGGGGGAGGCCTATGTCCAGCAGTGCATGTCTTTCGACTGAAATGATGATGATGTACAGACATGTACAGTACATGAGGATATACCAAACTGTCCAATTTCTCCAAATGATTTTAAACCTTAAAATATTTACGATTAAGTTCAAAATCTTAACTTGACCTGCTGCCGTGTGCACATAGTTTAACATGAGATCAACCTAGTACGAATCCACTGACTGGCATTGAGCCTCCAAACATTCGCATGGCCATAGCCACCCGCATCGAGAGGGCAAAGCTGACTCACGTCACCCAATTCACAACTACGTCTCAATGCCCCAGAGGCTAAAAAGCCGTAAAAGGTTCTTGGGTGCGTGAGTGCCATACAGTATACTTCTTAAATAATTTAAAGCAAGCATGCAATTTAACATGAGATCAACCTGTATAACAAAAGCGTGTATATATGCTTTATTCCTGGTTCTTACCCGACCATAAACTAGAAATATTTTTTATTTAGTTGAGTATAAATGTAATGTGGGCTAATCAAGCTCGTTTAGTACAGTGTGACATCTTATGCAAAGATGAAGTGCCTTATTTTCGCTGTCTTTCTGTTATGTGAGTATTTTTTTCATAATTATTACTACGTATACTTTCTTAGTTTATCTTGAACATCACTGACATCGGTGAAGTCAGTATAATAAATAAATAAATAAATACCAAAAATAGCTGTAGTTACTGTATTAATCATTGAAAGAAAATACCTATTTTAATGACTTACGAGACACGGAATGATGAACAAGTTTTATAGCTCCTTTCGTTTCATCAATCTTTGTAAATATTATCGGGAGCCCTATATTCTACTGGAATGTAATTAGAAATTTTATAATTTTATTTTAAATTTTTTTTTTTTTTTGTTGGTGGCGTGGCTACTCATCATTCCCCTGCACTTATCCCAATCTATTTGGGGTCAGCGCAACATGTCCCTTATTTCCATACTTCTCTATTATTCGTCATCGATTAGTTTATTATTTTAATTTAAATTAAATTTTATTTAAGTAGTGAAATAGACGATGATTTATAACGAAAACGAGCGCGTACAATTTCATAAACAGACTTTTGGGCGTATAAATATTATAATAAAAATACTAGATATATTTATTCAAAGTAAGGTTTTTTTTTAAATTTTTGAATAATGTATCAAAAACATGTGTATGTGTGTGTGTATCAATTTGCCATTTTCATACACCGCGAGCTATTTATTTACGCCCAAAGATGCGTTAAAATTAGTTTTGAAATATGTTAGTTTCGACGCTCTTAACTGCCAAACCAATATTTTTTTCCAATTCTTACAGGGCTAGATAATGACGATACAAATTGATATAATTTTTAGTTCTGAACTTACATCGTCAAACTGTCGAGTAATCACCATACTACATTCGTATGGAACAATGACTGACTAGCGTAACCTTAACGTAAGTTCTTCGATATTCAACGCAATTTTATATCCACAGGTATAAGCCTGCCTGCAACATACTCTCGGCATGTACAGTTCTATAGAAAAGACTATAAGTACATTCAGGAGTTCGACGCCTTTTACAAAGTTCACCTCCCAGTGATCGTCAATGGATCTGCTTGGAGCACCGCCTTTTTAACTTGTGATGATGAAGGAGCTACTCTGTTCTACCCACAAGCCCAGGAAGAGTGGACTTTAGTGAAGAAATTGACAGATCAAATTAAAGAATTTCCTAACGTGACAGGCATCTTAGTTGGATTGCACGACGAATTTAAGTTGGGAGAGTTTATTACTGTTGACGGTAAGTATTCACAATTAGACACTGTAAATTGTCATCTCACCTTTTGTTTATTTTTTCTTGTAAAACGACAGCTTAAATGTAAAATAGTTACCGCGACTTTGAAACCCTATAATACAAAGGGATTGTTCATGCGCTGCCAACTAAAGTTTAGCGCATATACATACTGTTAGGCAGACAGACATACAAAAATGACGGATCCGTGGGGTCGGCTGTCTGCTACGTGTTTAGAGACCCAGGCCACACGCAATTTTTTTAATAACTTTTTTTAAATTTTATTCTAAAATCGTCGTTGCTCAAATTTAAAAACGTCAATAATTTCATTTAAAAATAACAAAACTGGCAACATTTTTTTCATTCTTATCTAGAATAATTGTAGAATGTTATAAAGTTGAATTTGATGCAGATGATTGCTAGAAAATTAAATACAAGCCCTTAAACAACGAACAAGGCTTAGTGGGCCTGTATTTAATTTAAGTCTGACTTTGAACTGCATTAAAAAGAAACGAAGAGTGATAGAGTAGTTCTAATTCTAGGAAAACATCTTTGGTTCAGGCCCGTTCTAACCGTATGCCATATGCACAATATTCAAAAAAAAAACTGGAGTAATTCATCAATTATATAACTGCCCGGCCTTTTTTCACGGAACTCTACCGTACTTTTGCGAAAAGTGAAATTAATTGCATGCAAAATTTTTTGCATTTTTTTTTTTTTTAAATTGTTAAAATGGTTTAAGGAGTGTGAGGTGTGACGAAATTCTACTATTGCGTAAAGTGCATAGCCAAAGAAATACACGTAAAGTTATAAAAAAAATTTGGATCAATTTAAAAAAAACTACACGATTTTTTAGTTGCAAAATGTTACTATCACATTAATAATTATTTAAATGAAAGATGCTAGGCCTACTACATCCGATTTATTATATTAGGGAAAAATCGTTAGCATATATCAATTCATAATCATGAAGATTATGAATTATCAATTAATTATTTTCAATTTGATTTGTATTAGTTTTAAATCAGACTGTGATGTATTATTTTGAACTGAACTATACTGATACTTGAATTACATTATTTAGAATTTAATTCATATTTACTAGTAATTTAATTTTTAATATTTTTTATTTTACTTTGACATTAAATTTTTTATGGACTTTTTATTTTATTTTGACATTTATTTTTTTATTGATTATTTTATTTTAATTTGACATTTAATTTTTTATCGATTTTTTTATTTTTTGACATTTAATTTTGTATTGATTTCTTTATTTAATTTTCATATTTTAATATTACTATAATAATTTCATAACTGTGACTGTCAATTTTTATCCTGTACCTTTTATCATTATTTGCATACCCATGTGATGGTTAAACATGGAGAACTTTATTATTCATTTAAAAACAAAACATCGATGTATATTTTTACCCATGTTTGCAAATTAATAAATGATTTAATGAATTTAAAAAAAAATGGTTCAAAAAATTCATCAATTTTTTGAACCATTGTTTTTTTTTTTTTTTGTAGATATACAAGAATACATAAAGATTAAGGATACTTTGGTTGTTGGTAAATATCTCACGGGAACGTAGATACTACTGGAATACAAAGTATCCTATATCCTAACCCAGGTTATGGTCTATCCCTTTCATCCAAATCCGTTCAGCCAATAAGGCATGAAAACGTAACAGGCCGAGTTACTTTGGGTGAAAAGTATCCTATGTGTTAATCCAGGTTATAAACTATCTGTGTGCCAAATTTCGTTCAAATCCGTTCAGCCGTTTTTGCGTGATTGAGTAACAAACATCCTAACACCTAAACATCCAAACTTTCACATTTATAAAATTATTAGGATTAGGATTAGGATGAAAATAAAAAATGTTGCCAGTTTTGTTATTTTTAAATGAAATTATTGACGTTCGAAGTTTGAGCAACAACGAATTTCGAATAAAATTTTAAAAAAGTAATTTAAAAAATGCGTGTGGCCTGGGCCTAAACACGTAGCAGATGGCCCCACGGATCCGCCATTTTCGTATGTTTAACCATCTGCCTAACACCTTGTATGTTATTGCAGCCGCATAGAGCCGTGGCCCAATGTGTCACACAAAAAAGTGCGTAGCGGCAAGTGTGTAGACACGGGCCGCAACGCATTTTGTGTAATTTATGAACCACCTCAATATGAGCCGGTTCATAGATAAAGTATGAAAGTGATGCAGGAGGTTTTTTGCAATTCGGTGTGGCCCGCCCAAATCTGCGTCAGCCTGTAAGAGACAAAGTTGAAAAACAAAATGTCATTTTTAGTATTTCCAGCATTTTAAGCAACAGTTTCGGGCATGATGACGAACTGCGAGTAGGCTCGGCAGACGAATTGTCTCATGCAAGTCCGAATGGTAACTCATAGTCTCTCTGACCGATCTCTAGCGTCCACTTGATCATATATTATCACCTAATCTTATTCTGAAGTCTTATAAAAAAGCTGCATTCGTGGCCAATACCTAGTGACTAAGTTTGTACTTCATTGAATAACAAAAATCTCCTCTTTTCAGGACACTCACCGCCATATCCGCTGCCTGCTTACAAGAGTCTACTGCCACATCTCGACCGTTGCATAGTTATGAACATCGATACTGGAAAGTTCAATGTGGAAAGTTGTTTGCCAGCATCAAACAAGCCGTTACCGTTTGTCTGCAAGAAAGTTGATGATGATGTTGAGCCGTGTCCAACTGTTGACCACGGTATTTGGTCTTCTGCTTAGTGTATCGATGGTGAAATAATAAAGTTCAAATATGCTTGGCCCAAAATTCAGCAGCGCGATGTCCGCTCACTTACGCAATCATATAGTTATATATATATATATATATATGTATATATATTTATATAATACGTCGTGTTCGTGACATAAACTTTCACCATTGATTCAGTAAAAGAATAATTTGTCATTTAAAAAAAAAAAATTGATGATCTATACAAAAGTGCAGTAGCTACACGATCGAAATTATTGAAACAGCTGATTAAAAACTACCGAAGAAAAATTTCAAAACTGGGTGTCTAGAACCATTTCTGATGTCCGATTTCCAATAGCTATTGATTCGACAAAATTATCTATTTAAGCGAATTCCTTTCTTATGCTCGGTTTTTGAGGTCCTCAGATAAACCCTCGATAGTAATTCACTCGACTTAAATTCTACCATGACGAAGTGTTCAGAAAAACGATATCGAACCAATAATCATTAATGAACGGATAAACTCTGTTTAAAAACGTCAGAAACTGGGCATTAATCCATCATTACACTTACCACTGTCACACACTGTGATACATTTCAAGACTGGGGTCTAGAACCGTTACTGAATCCATACTCCATTAAGGGCGAAGCGCCAGGACAGCCCGCGAAATTCAAATTTTCTTACGTTTTTTGCAAGTTGTAAGTCAGTCTTAGGATGTATGTTGATTAAAGTATGATTCGCTACCGTAACAAATATGTATTTACGGAATTATAATCATGAGAATCAGTAATACAACTCCTTAAGTTAGTGCAATCCTGAAATGTCAAGATTTCATGAAATAGTCATTCAACAGGATTACCTGGTCTTAAAGAGTTGTATTGATGACTTTAATGATTATAATTCTGTAAATACATACTTGTTACGGTCGCGAATCAAATTTTGATCAACATAAAACCTAATACTGACTTGCAAATTGCAAAAAACATAAGAAATTTTGAATTTCGCGGGTTACCCTGGCGCTTTCGCCTTAAGTACATCTACCACCGTGATAAATGCGAATCAAGTTTCTGCCTGTCCCCATGAGAAGACGGAGTGAATTTATGTATGTTCATGTATGTAAATGCGAATCAAATTATAATTTCAGGTTACAAATTCATAAAGAAATCTAGAAAATGTTACAAAATAAATAAAAATCCACAAAAGTGGCAGGGAGCTATGAAAACCTGCTTCGTGGAGGGAGGAATATTGGCGGTAATAGAAAACATTGAACAGGCGCAAGAAATTACAGATATTTTACCACAAGAAACATATTTTGTCGGAGTTAAAAAGCTATTTCCTCGCGGTGATTATTACACAGTAAAAGGTAAAGATACAATAATATTATTTTATATTTTCCATAAAACAGTCTATTATTTTTTATAAGCCCCAAGCTAGTTCTCCAGCTTTACATATTTAGATTGATCTTAAACATTTTTTACAAATACATTAACCGCAAACAGAACATACAAAATTAAATTTTCTTTGTTATATTTTTATTGATTTGGGTATATGTGGATTTAGGTTTCTTAATCAGATTTTCAGTATAGCCCCTCATACGGTTCGTCCGTGAGTAATTTGCCTAATATTGTGCGTGGTATGGGTTCTATACCGGGAAAATATTTTTTTATTATTAACGTTGTTCCATCACTATTAAGTAATAGTAAAAAAATTACTTAATAGTGATGGAACAACGTTAATAATAAAAAAATATTTAAAATCTCACGGACCCGATTCACACCGAAACCGTATGAGCGGATATGTACTGCTACAAACTTTATTCCCTTTTCATCAACTCAGTACTGAGACTCTTACTTTACTTATGAACCTACTTGTTTTCATTTACAGGTCAAAAATTCAGTGACATGTATCAAAGACCGTTCAACAACGTTCCAAATCCGAACCAAAACGTCCAAAGAATATACAACAACGGGCCGAATGAATACGGCTATTACCCGGATGTAAACGGCAACTACCCGGATGAAAACGGCAACTACCCGGATGAAAACGGCAACTACCTGAACGAAAACGGCCAATATCTGAACGGTAAAAAGGTCCACGCCCACCTAAGTACTGACTGTGGGGTTGTTCGTAATCAGGGCAATCTGTACACTGAAACACGGAACTGTGATGAACCTCTACCTTTCATTTGTGAAATGGAAGTTGGTGTTTAAACTGTTACAACAGTAGAGTAAAACATGAGATTATACGAAAAGTAAGTTAGCGTAGTTAACGGTATTGAATTTGGGTAAATTCGATTTTCCAAAAAATAAGTGTAAATCGTTTATTTGGTATATAATAATAATGTATACCTAGTATACGTTTTGTATTCCATGTTCTGCAATAGTCCTGCACCAACCGGGGGTTGTGCTTGGGTGCACTTGCATAGAGGAAACTGGGATAATCGTCGGTTGGTGCCTTAACTCTTAAAATTATCTAAGGGGCTTGTACGCGTAGGCTTCGGCCCCTCGTATGCCTTGCAAAGGACCGGGAACCCAGGGTCCCGATATATGTAAAAAATATATATGAAATACGAATTAAAAAAAGCCCAACTATCATATTTTTGTCCAAATCAGACTTCTATATTTAGGGTGCCTGATATACATTAACATTTATAAACCTATTCTATATAAATTTTCATGTGTCAATTGCCATTACATGATTTTCAAATTGCTTGCAAGACAAAAATACCGAAATAAAAAAGTATAGGTACCAACCTTTAAATTACATCCATGGGCTTGTTGTATGGCCCAGGGCAGCCATATGGTTTTTTATACTGAATTTTTATTTTACAAAATGATGTGTGACTCTTGTCTTTGCTGAATAAATGAATATACTTTCTTTCTTTCTTTTCTTAAATTATTGAAACTGTTAAACACAATTTGTCACCAGAATTACAGGTGTTTCCAACAATTATAATATCTGTGCCAACAACGTTTCCCTGTAAAACAAAAATAGCCCTGCATTCGCATTCCTTCATAAAACCAGCGTATATTCACGTGTCTATTACTCCTGGCTCTTGGTCCGCAAAGAACAGAACTGGGTCAGCTGGCCATTTCAACAGATATCACACCATTTCACCCGTTGTTAACTGAACATGGCTTAGCTTTGGTCCCTATGGATCAAGTTGAGTTGTGAAGGGTGTTTTCCTAAGGAATTGAGGAAAAATGTTGGTCTTTGCTGATATATAAGGGATTTTGGGGTTGTGGTGTTGACAAAATCGCTGCATTACGGGAAGTATTTGGCCGTAATTGAGTTTCACCGTGTGCAGCAGCTAGTTTTCCTTGTCTTGTCCCTCGGTGCGGAGGCAGGCCAAGCGATCTCCGCATTTTAGGAAGCTACAAGTACGCGGGGGGCTCAACTTGTTGACACAATTCAGTGTAGGCTGCCGCGCACTGGCCAGCTCGCACGTTATTTCGATACTTGCTCACGTGCAGCGTCGTAAAAGAAGACAACCCTAACGAGTCAGAAGGTATAAGAGCTACGCGATAGAAAGAGGAGTAACTTCTGAATTGCACTTTATTGTGTCATAGCAAGAGTCGCTATTTATTTAAATGATTTTGCGGAGAGAATCTTCTGTACTTGTACTATTATGTATTCTGTGGCGGAGGTGAGAAAACTAAGGTCCCGTCAATGAAAAAAAAAGATGCCTATATTGCCGATATTCTTGCTTCTAGTGTACCCAAAAGAAGAAAAAATGTATGGGAAGTGTTTTTGCATAGGTAGGTAACGCACAGAAACGGTTTTTTCAATACACTTCCTCGAAAACTGGTTCATATCGCACCACGATTAGGTTCACAATGCAATATATTTCACACGCGTGCGATTTTTCATTTTCCAACACGTGTGCGGGAATAAAAATTGCCACACACACCGTCTCTATTCGGAGGTGAATGTTTTTTTTTAATCTCGGCAAGAGTTTAAGCGTCTTTACGGCGTTAATATTTTTTGAATATTTAAATGTTTATAAATAGATTTTCATCAAAAACCATGATTGTTAATTCCGCGAATGCAATAACAAAAATTCTCCACTTGTATCAAAATGTACTATTATGTCTCTAGTGCAATACGAGAACTATTTGGCCGTAAATATAAACCCGTACCGCACCGAAAGTTCGCACGCGCAGGGTTTTAGTTAGCCGTAGTGCTGTACCATGTTTCCATTTCTCATTTCATAATATTACTTTTTTTTTTTTTACTGTCGAGTAAAATAAATAATTAATAAGGAGAAAATATTTAAATTAATTTTTATTGAATTAATAAAATTTTTATTTTATTTTATTTTGTCCCCTAGGATATTTTTTTTTCTTTCGCCAGTAATTAAACTTATATCATTATTAGAGGACTTTACTATAATATTATACTACTAAAACTTTATGTAAATTGTTCTACCAGAATCGCGTCGCAGCGTCGCGTTGCGTCGCGCCTGTCTGCGGGAGCCTTAACACGTTTTAATTAAGGACGCTGTTACAAATGGGTAGTATTAGTATTTTATTTATTATATTTATTTAGTATTTTCTCAATAAACGTACCGAAGTAAAAATTTTCACTCCGGTACATTTATTAAGAAACTCTACCTATCTAAAATTATATTTATGGTTCAGAATCGTACCATGCACAACTATCAACAATTTGGCCAAAAAACATTTTAATAATATAAAGCATTTTATTTAATAAACATACTTTTGTGTAAAAAAAGTAATGATTTGACTACCCATTTGTAACAGCGTCCTTAATACTCCGAACTGTAATCATAATCATAAATCTTTATTTATCTCAACATCAGTATTACAGGCTAGATAGTATAAATGCACAATCTTAAATAGAGAAAGGTGTCAGAAGTAGGAGGGCCCTGAGTTACAGATCACCCGGCTCATTTAGATAGGACATGATTGTTAATTTACAAAACGGTTAGTCAAGATATTACATAACATAAGTCTGAAATCGCAATTAGGTAAAATAAGAACCTACAAAATTAAAAGAAAAATTAACAAATTTACATATTAAGTATTGTGTTTGTAATGAAAATATGGAATTGGAGAAAATTACAAATTATATTGTCTGGTACATAGATTGTCTGATACATATATTATATATCTTTGAAAACTGTATTTACAGTTCGAAAAATTCAGAACATAAAAATATAAAAATCAGAGAATAGCAAATCAAACATAAAATTCAAATGTTCAAACAAATGTTCAACATAAATTCAAATGTTCAACATAAAATTCAAAAAAAAAAAAACAAAAAATTGGTAGGTATTATAATTATTATCACTGTATATATATTCAGTGATACGTTCTTAGGTATCTACAAAACAAAATAAAATAAGAATGAGCTTAACAAAAAATGAAGAATGGAAATGAAGAATGTTGAGTGTATGAATGTTTGTAAGTGTAGGAGTGTGAGTGTAAATGTGTGGGTGTTAAAACACTGGTTTTAATAAATTTTCAGTGGCAATGTAGTCCAGATTTAAAAGCCAAATGCGTAATTTTCTTTTACAAATAGCTTTTGTATGTGTGTAGATAGATATTTTGTTACGAGTATTAATTGAGTTATAAAGAAAAGTGCCAAGAAAACAGAAAAACTTTTGGGAGAAAGCAGTGTTAAATCGGATGATTGAACAAACATTTTTTGATCGTCTATTTTGTGTTAAAAAATTGTGATTCATGGGCAGTTCTGAATGTTTCTTTAGTACTGTCATGAGTATGAACAACTGCCGGACAGTTAGCACTTGGCAGTGTTGGTAAAGTTCTAAAGTTGGATAGAGCCTTGGAAAAAAGCAACTAACTTTTAATAAAGCTCTTTGGGCTCTCTCAAAATTTATCATATAAGTTTTTGAAGTACCGCCCCATATGGTAATGCAATATACTAGTAAAGATTGGCATAGTGCAAAGTAAACTGTCTTAATAACTGATGTATCAGATATACGTCTTAGATTTTTAAATATGTAGATTAATTTTCGGATTCTTTTAACTAGGGTTTCAATGTGTTGTTGGAAGCTGAGACGATAATCTATGATTATGCCAAGATATTTAATAGAATTAGTTTTAATTAACACGGGACAAGAACAATGGTTGATAAAATTACATGAGTGGGCTTTCAAGTTGAAATTTGGTTGGTCCTGGGGTCTAAGGGAATATGTCATGTGTTTTGTCTTATCGACATTGAGGGTAAGTAAATTGGAATGTAACCATTTATAAACAGTATGAAAACCTTGTTGAACATAACTTTTAACCTCTGAACTGTTTCTACTTCCATCAAATAATGTTTCTCTACATCTATGTTATAATAATTTAAATTTGATCAAGCGGTAGTTGTTTTCACCAGCTGCGGTTGTGACTAGGTACATGTCAACAGCAGCTACAACTTTATTAGCTGCTGGTATTTTAGAAGATTTCAATAACATAGCACAAATGTAGACGTATTAAGGAATAATGAAAAGCCACTTTTACCCGACTATGGCGAAGCAAAAAGGAGGGTTATGATGTGCTGCATCAATTGGGTACTCCAGTTGTATTAAAATTTTAATTAATAGTACTGTATACTGTAGTATGTATTTAACTATGTATGTTCATCTGTTCCCTCATAACTTTAAAACTACTTATCATAATTTGACAAATGAGGTATCGTTGGAAGCGTCTTGATTGTCCGCTGGTTATATGTTATGTGACGTCACATTTAATTGAATATGACGCCCTCTAGAGGACATAAAGACATACTTAGACTAAAAAAACAAAAAAGTGCCGTTTTGGGTAACAAATGAAAGAGCTTAATTAGCACATTTCAAATATATATATATAGTTAGCTAATGCTTGCGGCTTTGCTTGCATTTGCATGCACCCAATAATTGGTAATAATTTCTAAAATCACGCCTCAGATGTTAGCCAAACATATTTTCACGCCAAACCTACCCAAAATACATAATAATATAATTATTCCTCTTTAAAAATGTAAAGAGGCTCTGCAAATATTTATCACGACATTATAACCCCAAAATAATTTATATAAAAAGTGAGTTTAAAAATTAAAACCCGACGACTGAAAAAATCCGGAGTCACACGTCATATAAATAAATCGAACAGATTACGTGTCACTCCTTAATTTGTCAGTCTTTTTCTAATTTCAGATGAGAACATTTTCTTGTTTCATACTTTTTAGAGCGTGATTTTTCAGTAGTCGGGTTAATTTTTAAACTTACTTTTTTTATTTAATATAGGTACTTATTTATTTTTATGTGCAATATAATTACTTATGAACATCTTTATTATACCGCCTCATTGCTCTAGTGGACGCAAGCGCTACTGCTGAGGATATTTTTGTAAAAAAAGTTATTTGTGCGCTAATATCCCTTTGATATTATCTTGCCAAAGCAAGGAGTGTTTATAAAGAAGTGGGATGCTTCAAGTATAAAACATTATCCGCTATCTTCGGTTTCTGAACTCTCGTGGCCCTCAAACTTCTGAACTCCACCAAAGTGCTTTGTATTCACAAAACGCAGAGCATTTTATTATGGAAACTTTTACGAATAGCTAATGCTGATCCCAGACCAACTTGTTCACAGTTTTAATGCAAAAGTTTTATACAAGACAGTTTGACAAAATGTTCGCGAATGGACTGGACTAGAACAAAAGTTGAAAATACTAGGCTACCAGGAAGATTTGAGAGGTTTTACTTGGGTTTGACAGAAGTTTCTCAAAAGGAGCCCGGAGTCTGGATTCGTGCTCGGTTTGTGGCTCGTCCTTATAACATCACATTATGTGACTGGTGAGATGTGTATGTACAACCGCGGACACAACTACTTTTCCTTATTATTACAGTAATAAGGTTGAAACGTGGTTCGCCTTTAATGTCCGCGATGATACAGTCGGAGGCAAAAATCCATGGACAGTACAAAAATAAAATAGTGTGAAGCGAAACTAGATGGCGATCTAAATTTTGTTAGTCGGCTAACAAAATTTAATTATGCTGTTACTAGATGGCGTTGCTTTGCTTCAAATGATAAAATATTTTTCTAGTTTCTTTTTGTCTCTTCAAACATTCAAATAATTTATAATTAATAGTAACTTTTGAAGAAAATGGTTCCTAACTATTATTTTAAAATTGAATATCAATTTATTTATAAGTATCTGATTTTGTTTTCATACTTGAGATGGTAGTTTGAATATGGATTTATAAATAATTGGTAGTAAAAAATTAATAAAAATAATTAAATAATAATTATAAAAAAAAAAAAAATAATATATATTATTTATTTATTTTTTTTAATTGGTGGTTTGGTTGGTGGTTGGTTGGTTAGTTTGGTGGTGGTGGATTGGTTGGTTGTTAAGGCCGCCCATTGTATATTTTGTAGTGTTTGATTATGTCTTTTATTTGTTATGTATTTTTGTGGTGTACAATAAAGTATATATAAATAAATAAATAAATAATAATTAGATCGAAGAGTTATTATCACTAAGCTCAATTGATTGTTCGTTATGTTCATTTCAATTATCTGGTTCGAGTGCCTTTTGTTCAGTTTTTATTTTGAATCTGGTGAATTAATTATTTTACCAAAATGAGTACTTACGCGTTGTAATATTGGTTTTGTTATTATAGATCAAATAATTGCTTTGCATAAGCACGGCAAGAACTTGTCAGAAATAGCCAAAGAGACCAGCGTAAACGTAAGTAGTTTTATTTTTACACTTTTTTACTTACCACGTAATAATCATTATTTGGTAATATATAATATATTTCTGTTTTATCGTTGCAGAGAAAAACAGTTGTTCTATGGATACGATGATTTGAAGAGGAGGGTTCTTAGCAACACCATCAGAGAACTGATAGACCATGACGTAATAGACACATTGCAGCGTCAAACCATGATGGGAGTATGAAGAAAATGGATTTCTGTCTGGAAAATTTTCTCAATAAATGTACCGAAGTGAAAATTTTTCCATTGGTACATTTAATGAGAAAATGTACCTATCTAAAATTATATTTATAGTTCAGAATCGTACCATGCACATCTATCAACAATTCGGCCAAAACTCATTTTAAGAATGCAAAGTATTTTTTTTACTAAATATACTTTTGTGAATAAAAGTAATGATTTGACTACCCATTTGTAACAGCGTCCTTAAACTACTCTGTTCTTTTATATTTCTAAGCTACGTATGCTGCACTAAAGCTTGCATAGATAATTAGATAAATGTATTAGCTGTGTAACACCTTACTTAATCCTACCTCGTACGTTTCTTCCTAACTCCTTACTCTTCGATTGCCATGTCCAAGTCATTCTCATGAAGTAAGGGTACGTTCTTCCTTCCCTAGAGAATTTCGTAAGTAAATATTTCATTCTTTAGAGGTTTATATTATTTCGTTAAAATAATGGCGAAGTGATACGGGACTGAGGTTTCAGGTAAAGCGGGGTTTATTTATTTTGTTTGAAACTCTTCAGGCAGAAATCTAACGCGTGCCAACTTGCCGCTTTAGAACTTTTCGACTTTGGAGTCGTGATTCACAAAATTTGGAAAGGCGAAGTTTTCCGTAAATACATTCTTTTGCAACTTTTTTGTATTTTGTTTCCTTTGATTTGTTTCTTGGCTTGACTTTATTTATATTTCGTGTATATTGGTGGGTAGTTCAAGCTGTAGTGCAAAGTCATTCGTTTCTCTTTCGAAATCTAGATTTTACAGGTTTCACAATTTTAAATAAGAACAAAATCTCATTGAGTTCAATTAGAACCTCGTTTACTCTACTATTCTTCTTTAAAACTGAGATAAAATTAAGTTTTAATTCGTAACTGCTAGGTTATTTGAATCTAGCTAGGTTATTGAACTCAGATCTTTAGCTATTTAGATATTCTCTGTCAAAGTTAAACTATCTAATAGCATTACACAAACCACTAACCGTACCTTTGAGTGTTGCCAACACAATTATTCAAAGTATAACTCGTAGAGAACTCCTCAAAGAAAATTAAATCAAGTTCGCCAGAAACCATCAACCCTATTAATGTCCTAAGTACTCTACGATGTGAATCAGACAAACCGCATATTACACACGCCCGGTCAGCTGTCCGGTCGACGGTCCGGCCAGAAGCAGCAAATAGCGTTGTCCGGTATCCGGACAAGTAATTAATTTAACACTGACTAGAGATATTAAACGTCTGTCGGGTGATAATTATTTTTGAAATTGGATTGGATCGTCGCAGCTCGTGATTTTGAAAGATCTAAGTATTTATGGGGTTTGAATCAGACATAGCTTGAATGTTAAATTCAGATGGTTTTAAGAGGTTTGAAAATATTGGAATTTTTGTTATTATTAATGACTTTACCTCTCTATAAACACTACGCAGGGACTGTCACCAACGAATAAGTCGCCCTATACGTTCGTGAACAAGCGCTGTCAGTGAAGGCTGGGCATACCTTAGCGGCCACGGCTTATTTTAATTTAATTTAAATATTTGAATTGTTTTTTTTTTAAGGACGCTTTTAACGTTTTGCATCGTTCTCACATGTGAAATTTCAACATGAATGATGTAGCCATTATTTTGTAACCATATCTTGATTTAAAAGAGTGTCCGTGGAGTTTCTTGCCCGTTCTTCTCCATAGGTACCTACTATGCTTTGGAATGGGCGCCTAGCTTCATCTTTTTGACTGACCGACCCCTTGACAATTCAAAAGTGCCTGTAATTGGTTTAATTGAAATAAATGCTTTGAGTTTGAGTTGAGTTTGAGTTATAATTTTATGTCACTGTCCACGCGCGGACTCAGGTCCCGCCTGAGACGAAGGCGGGGTGCGCGAGGCGCGCGGGCTGACGACGCGGCGCGAGCCAATCAGCGAGGGCCACGCGAGTCTGCGGCGGCTGCGCGGCCGCGCCGTCCGGCGCGCGCCCCTGACCTTCTCTGCACTTCAAAATTCCATCTAACAGCGACCGGTCGCTGTCCGTCATTCGTCTGCCGATTATTACATAGTTCTGTTTTTCTTTACATTTACCATTATACACTTGTTGAACAGTCCACTAGTTTTATTGAAGAGTCAAGAACACACACCAACAGTCACTAATTTTGAATACCAGTATTTTACATGGACCAACTGCCTATCTAACCTCCACAACCCAGTTACTGGTTAAACACTATACTCCTTGGTAAGACTTTGCCAGACTAGGGCTTCTGACTACCCGCGTGACGACAATCAAAGATCTACAAAAGGCAACCGAGACGTGTTTTCCAAGACACGGAGGGATCTACTCGGTATGTAATGGATGGTCACCCATCCGCGGACCGACCTCGGCAATCGTTACTTAACCTTGAAGATCGACCCGTGCGGCTGGATGAATGAAATATATTTTTTTGTTTACCATGCTAATCTTAAGTTTAAGTTACACAACCTGGATAAGTTAGTACTTAGACTAGTTTAGTGTCTACGAAACATCACAATACAACACAACACAACCACAACAGGGTAACGGCAGGAGAATAATGATTATAATGACACAGCATCTGATTACCTACTGGTGAAACAAGATACATTTTTTTTTAACTGACGAAAAAAAAGGAGGAGGTTCTCAAGTCGACATGTATACCTATTTATTTACTAAATCGAGTTGAAAATGCAGTTACATTTACATGTAATTTTTTACGCGCTATCTACTGGTAAAACCTAAATATAAATTCCAATGGCTGCAGAGTTAATTAGTTTGTGAAAGTGATATCTTCTCACTTTTTGAAAAAAAAAAATATAGGTATCAGGGTAACATAATAAATAATCTTACGTCTTAAATCCGTTCCAGTTTAAAAACAATAACAGTTATAGCTTTTTACATATTATAATAAATTTAAATAGTAAAATGGTAAGAATTGTTCTGAAAAAAGGTCATAAACGCATTTATTATTATGAACAAGTTATGAACCTTATAATTTTTTTGCTTAATCGAATCAAAAAAAACTTTAAAAAAAAAAATACAACCGACTTCCAAAAACAACACTACAAAGTGAAAAATAACTTTAATTTCGGAAGTCTGTGTCTGATTAAATGTATTTTCGGTTTTGCCACCGACTTCCGAAATTAAAGTTATTTTTCACTTTGTAGTGTTGTTTTTGGAAGTCGGTTGTATTTTTTTTTAAAAAAGTTTTTATTTTTCACTTTTTAGTGGGTCTGTTTATAATTTGTATAAGTTACAATAGTCTAATGTCAATTGCTCATCACATGTTACAAAATATTGCTTTTCCCGATGCTGGGACGTTAATTGTTGAGGAGTTCTGCTGTTAAGAACCAGGAGAACTCCTCAACAACCACTCACCACACGCATTGTGTGACGAGCGGAAATTGCTTAGCAAACATATTAAAGTAATCGAATCGCAACCCGTGAAATATTTATCATTGAGTAGTTCCGGTAGCCATCTCTGGTCTTCATCATCAGTTCCACTTCACCAAGTGGTGCTTTCCGAGAGCAAATGCACGAGCTACTATAAAAAATACCCAAATCGCTATAGGTGTGCCTATAATATTTGAAGAGTTCCTTCGATTTCTCCAGGATCCCATCATCAGAACTGGATTTTGACAAAAATGGGACCATTTGGAAAGTATAACCTTTCCAACAAAAAAATAATTTTTCAAATCGGTTGGCAAGCGACGGAGTTATGCGCGAACAAATATAAAAAAAAAAAAAAAAAAACAGACATCCGAATTGAGAACCTCCTCCTTTTTTAGAAGTCGGTTAAAAAGAACCGGCCAATTGAGTGTCGGACCACGCACAATGAAGGGTTCCGTAGTTGGGATGAATTTACCTTAAGAACAAACTTAATATTGTAGTTGAAAAACATGTTCTCCCATACATTCCAACTGTAAATGTAAGTTTGTACTCACAATATTGATAGATTTACCATGTTATTTTAATACCACAGACTTCTTATAGGTTTTCCTGTGATCTACAGGCAAAGATCTATTTACTGTATTTTTTTCAAAATTTTAGGCTCAGTAGTTTCGGAGATAAGGGGGGGAATGGTAAATTTTCGTCTATTTTCTTAAATTTATAACAATTTATTTTAAAATTATAAACAAAATATTTTTGAGACCCTCATAGTAAGTCTTTTCATTTGACATGCCACATGGTGTAGTTTGCAAAACTTTTTTTTTTTTAATTTTCTTATTTGCCCCCCAAAAGTGACCTCTATATTCAAAATTCATTTATTTACTTTACCCGTCCGTGTTTGGGTCACAGAAATTCATATGTGTACCAAATTTCAACTTAATCGGTCCATTAGATTCGGAGCGAATTGGCTGTGACAGACGGACAGATAGCAGACAGACAGACAGACAGACGGACAGACAGACGGACAGACAGACAGACACACGAGTGCTCCTATAAGGGTTCCGTTTTTTTTTCCTTTTGAGGTACGGAAACCTAAAAATGATTAAGATACAAATAAATTATTTCAAAAAGTACAGATTAGAGCTCATTCACACGAAGACGAATCGTGATTTTTCACGAATCGTGTTTTTTCACGATTCGTTATTTTTTTTGACGGGAGCAATGCTTTTTATATACCCATGTTCACACGCTTCACGAATCGTGAAAAAAGACGTAGACGGATACGTCGGTCACTACGGTCATTAGAATGACGATTCGTTAAAAATCTCGAATCGTGATTGGCGCTCGCGCCCCGCGCGCCTGCCTGCTCCGCCCGCCTGTCTGCCCCACCCGCCGCGCGCCCGCTCAATTCAGTACATTCCTTTGACTTGTTAAAGACGTGTAGCGCTGCGCTTCAATAAAATCATGTCGAAAAAAGAAAAAGAAAAATTGTATGACCAACAAATAAATCGCGAAGTTTTGATTGCTGCAATCAAAGACAGGCCAGTGTTATGGAATAAATTTTTGGAAATTTATAAGGACAAAACCGCTAAAACAGCAGCATGGCGGGAAATATGCATAATTTTGAAAGAAGATTTTGAAGAAATGGATCAAAAGGACCGACAGTTGTTTGGTAAGTTTTTATTGAGAAAATTTTAAATACAAATCTATACTGCCTATATTTTGTTGTCTTGCCATGGTACTGATCCAGTTTCTGATAGAAAGTAGGTCATAAATTCATTTCTCATTGAATTGCCAGTTCCGACACTCGGTGATACTTCCTGGGGTAGTAAATTTTCAAAATTAAATTCTTTTTCTAATTCAATTCCCTCCTTTTTTATAATCAAATTGTGGAGGACAGTACAAGCTTTCACTACTGAAATAGCTGTTTCTCGTTTAAGGTCTATGGGTCTATGTAAAATTCTCCACTTATTTGCTAGAATGCCAAACGCACATTCCACGTATCTTCTCGCTCTGGTTAAACGATAATTAAATATTCGTTTACCTCTGTCAAGATGCGTTCCACCAAAAGGTCTTAATAAATGTGTGTGTAAACCAAATCCCTCGTCGCCAATAATTACGTAAGGAACTTGAACTTCTGATTCTGTAAATAAAGGCCTTGGTTCGGGTATATTCAAACGGCCTTCTGTCAACATTTTCCAAAAACTTGACTCTTTAAATATTGATGAGTCGCATTCTTTTCCATAGGAACCTACACTGACGTAAACGAATCGATAATCTGAATCTACGACTGCTAATAACACTATTGAAAAGAAATCTTTGTAGTTCATATATACTGAACCACTATTTGACGGCTTTCGAAGCCTAATATGCTTCCCGTCAACTGCTCCAAGGCAGTGAGGGAAATTGGCCTTTTCATTAAATCCACTTGCTATCTTTAACCACTCTTCTTCCTTATTAGGAAGTGGCATAAATTCTTCATATAAATTATTCCATATACTTTGCGTCACTTCTACTACGATGGTGGAAATGGTTGATTTGCCAATTCGATAACTAAAATGAAGATCTTCATAGGAAAGTCCTGACGCCAAATACCTAAAAAAATATTTCATTAAAACCAAATTAGTGGGATGAAGAAGTCTTATTTTCATTCAGAATAAGCGTTCCCACTAGGCACCCAAACGATTTCATATGTTTGACTGGCTGCCTAGTGGGATAGATTAGTCTAAATGAAAATACAACTTCTTCAAGCGCTTCTTCAATTATACAAATTCAGCTTACTAAGCATCCTCTTTTTACGAAAGCAAAAACCGTTATAAAACGTATGGGGCGTAGCCCGTACAAAACAACCACAGATCAGGTCCCTGTATATTTTATTTATGTATAATAATTCATAAATACACAGACGGACAGCGAACGGCGTTTGTGAATAGATATTCGCCCGACAACAGACCGCTCGTCTTGTCGTGACGTGTTTCGAAACCGTGTCCTTATTATTACAGTTGTTTTCTAGTATATATATATTCATCTGTGGTTGTTTTGTAATATTGGGAATAATGCGATGTAAATAAAAATCTTCTTATAAAACCGTTCATACAGTTTTATGAATTATTGTTTCAGGAAGTTCAGTGATTAAAAGGTGGACACAATTGAGAGACACTTGGAGGAAATCATTAGATGAAAACAAAGAAACAAAAAAATCTGGGTCTGGTACAAAATCTAAGCCCTACAAATATAATCAAGAGATGAGCTTTTTGAAGCCAATTATTAAGCCAGGTGAAACATATGACAATAATCCAAATACAAGAGATGAAGCCCAAAGAGAAAATGCAGATCAACAAGAAAATCAGAAAGAGAAACACTTAGAATCATCATCAAAAAAGAAAAGAATGGATAGTGGCAGCGTATTGGATGATAAAATGATAAAACTTGTTGATCATCAATTAAACACAATTGGAAGTGATGACCGTAACATGAATTTTTTTAAGGGGGTTCTGCCATCCCTTCAGCATTTTGATGATGATCAAATACTGGAATTCCAATCTGGGGTCATTAACCTAATACAGAGTATTAAAACTGGACGAAACTATTCGAATTGGCATCAAAATTATTACAATTCACATCATCACAACTATAATAGTGGTGGTTATTATACTAAGCCTCAAGAATCACCGGGAGGAACGTCTAATAATAATAATACTCGGCCTCTTCCTGAAAGTTCATCGATAGTAAATGCAGAAGTGTCTGCAGAAACGCCCACCCCTCTACAACCTGGAACATCGCTGATCCATCGCGATGATCCAAGTGCATCACCGGCACTATCTACAGCTCTAAGTCAATTAAGTGATTATCTGGATCTATCAAATTTCTAAAAACATGTTCTAAATTATCATAAATATAACCAATAAATAAGAATAATAAATAATATAATTAGTTTTTCTTGCCTTATAGTTATCGCCAACTTTTCTTCAGGGCTAATGGCCTTTCTCATACATGTATCCTGTTTTCTCAAATCCGTATCCAACCTTTGGAGAAGGAAGTCAAAGGTATCTTTAGACATTCTAAAATAAGTGTAAAATTTGGTATCATCTTCTCGTAACGAGCTCATCAAAGTATAAAAATCCCCAACACTTTGTCTTTGCCTTAAAATTGGATGCACCCAGTGTATTCTTCTTGTTTTTCTTTTTTTAGATCGACGATAATACCAGTACAAAATTAAAGTATTCACGTCCATTGTCTTTGGTAGTTTACTCTCAACTGAACACAATCACGAAACAACATGTGAACAATTTTGACGAATCGTGAAAAAACACGATTCCGTATTCAATGTGAACATCTATCCGTCAAGGCGAATCGTGTTTTATACCGAATCGTCAAAGACGTATCCCGTGTGAATGCGCCCTTATGCACAAAAATGTTTCAAAGAATGTCAATAATATTAAACTGTCGAGATGTCACACATAGGATCATTCAAAAAATTCAATTAACGAATAATAACATCTCTATAATATCAAAAAAACCTTAAGTTTATTTTTAAATTTAAAAAAAAATCTATATCATCATCTTTAAACTCCTTAAAGGAGACAGTCCCGGAATGTGACATCTTTAATCACACACTCAAGGTGGTCATGTGAAACTGTCTCATGTTATGTGAAAGCTATGTCTGTTAGGTAAATAGATTGTATGTTGTTATCACTTTATTCTGTTTTATATTATTTTATTTCCTCTAGTTATTGTTAAGTATGTTTGATCTCTGACTTGTGACTTGTTATTTGTTTTTGAATTGTTAATTATGTTTAGTTTTATGTTTAGTTTTACCTATTAATTACTGTCATTGGCGCAAGCCGTTGTAATTAATTATAAATAAATAAATAAATAAATAAATTGAAATCATTGAATTCGGAAGATAATCACATTTGTTCAGTGCAGGTAAAACATGTAAATTGCGGTCCCCTTTCAATCTAAATCTAATTTTCTAAGTACTGTACAGTTTTTACTAATACCAAAATTATATAAGCCGACGTTCGCACGGACGTAAAAATATCGCGGCGGGATTTTATCGCGCACTGGATTTTCAACTCTCGGTGTTGAGTCGAGCATTGAGAATCCAATTTCACAACAACAGAGTGCATTCTAGCGCGTCGAAAAAATACACTGTTGGATTTTCAACTCTCGGCGCTAAGCAAAGCGGCGCTAAGAAAATCCAGTGTGCGATAAAAAATCGCTGTGATATGTTTACTTCTGAGCGAACGTCGGCTTATATATTATTGGTATTAGTAAAAACTGTACGGTATTTATAAAATTAAATTTAGATTGAAAGGGGACCGCAATTTAAATGTTTATTTATTTTTACGTCCTTGCGAACGTCGGCTAAGAGTAAATCTTAAAAGAAGGGCAACATTTTGTTTTAACAGTTTAAATAGATCAAATTAAAACTTAAACTTTGAAAAGTCATTTACTCGAATTGACACTAACAGCTGCACTTATTATTTTTTACCCGTAAGCAGACGACAGGATGTCTGCAGACATCAAACATTGATAGTCGTTATATGTGGGTACAGACAACAGCTGATCAAATTATTCCAAACTGTCAAATTTCTCCAATGATTTTAAACCTTAAAATGTTGACAGTTCAAAATCAAATGAGAAAATTTAACAGTTTGTACTAACTTGACCTGCTATGTGTACAACAAACAAAACAAACTTTGCTGTATTTAAGTACCATCTTTTTATATGAACTTTGGACATCCGCCGATAAAATAATACATTGCATTTACAGCATGTTCGAGAAATAATCATTATTTGTGTTGTGTTAAGTCATCTTGTACAGAAGTAAATAACTAAACAGTACAACTGATAAAAATAACAAAACAATAACAATAACAAAACCATAGACAGCTAGACGACCAGTCATCACAAGCAGCACCCGTTCACCAGCATAACGCAAGGATCAGCCATACCCCCCTCACTATACTTCAGGGGAGCAGGCAACCCGACCCCCGACGCTACCACAAGCAGTGACATCTAAGGGAGCATGACGAACTTGCTGCCTGTTGTTCAGGCAAGAATAATGTGATTAATTGTTGAGGTCGCTAGCTAACCACATATTGCAATTTATCTGTTCTGTGGCAATACAACTCAAAAAAAACTTTGTAATGAATCCTACTGATATTATAAATGTGAAAGTTTGTATATTTGGATGTTTGTTACTCAATCACGCAAAAACGACTGAATGGATTTGGATGAAATTTGGTATACAGATAGTCTATAACCTGGATTAAGACATAGGATACTTTTCATCCCGGTAGAAGGTTCTCGTGGGATAATTTCCAACGTACACGCGGGCGAAGCCGCTGGCAAAAGCTAGTAGAATAAAAACAATAAATTAAAATAAATTGACTTATACGGTAATAAACAACAAATAGTATATGAACTCATTTCACCTGTCAGGGGTAAGCTAATTCTGGAGAAAGAACATAAACATTGTCTTGAACTAATCATAGCGACCATCGTCTAAGTAGTCGTTGACAGAATAGTATGTATTTCATTGATCAATGATGCCTTTGAACAAAGGTTGGATTTTACTTTAGCTTCAAACATATTTAAAAAAAAATCTTTTTTACAAAAAAATACAACCGACTGCCAAAAACAACACTACAAAGTGAAAAATAACTTTAATTTCGGAAGTCAGTGTCTAGTTAAATGTATTTTTGTTTTTTGCCACCGACTTCCGAAATTAAAGTTATTTTTCACTTTGTAGTGTTGTTTTTGGAAGTCGGTTGTATTTTTTTGTAAAAAAGTTTTTATTTTTCACTTTTTAGTTGTGTACCTACCCCACACAAATTCAAATACCACTACCTGCAAAACAAACTAGACCATCATCCATATAAAAGTGGGGAAAAAATACGTATTATTGAAGCTAACTCAAAAACTACCAAAGCAAAGTTAATCAATTTTATATGGGACTAACTGTGATGTATACACTCTCGAACAAAACAAAAAAAGTCCAAATCGGTCCAGCCATCTTCGAGTAATCGGGGACATACATAAAAAAAAAAAAAAAAAAATAAGGTTCCGACGAATTGAGAACCTCCTCCTTTTTGAAGTCGGTTAAAAAGAAGTTTAATAAGAACAATTTTAGGTATTAAACATAACAATAGACACGAAGAAAGCTGCAAAAGTAAAACACTGTGGCGCAGGTATCGACGCCCATAGGGCACGCTACCATAGCGGCGGTAAGACCCGTTGTGAGGGAGTGGCTGGAGAGACGGCATGGCGCCCTTACTTTCCGGTTGACACAGGTGCTATCCGGACATGGGTGCTTCGGAAAGTATCTGTGCCGCATAGGCCGGGAACCAACACCCTGTTGTCACCACTGCAGCTGCCTCGACGACACGGCGCAGCACACTCTTGAGGAATGCTCTGCTTGGACAGTGCAGCGTCGTGACCTCGTCGCGGCGGTTGGTGCTGCGGACTCTCTCTCGCTTCCGGGCATGGTCCAGTCCATGGTCAGAGGTGAGAGCGCGTGGGACGCCGTCGCCTCCTTTTGCGAGGAAGTGATGGTCGCGAAGGAGGCGGCGGAAAGGGAGAGGGAGGATACAACTTCCCTTCTAATCCGTAGCAGACGCACCGGGTGGCGGAGGGCGCGAAATGATCTCCAGCCGCCTTAAGGTGAGGCCTGCAGGCAAGAGACTGGGGGAGTTTGTTGCCTGACCAGTGAAAGGCCCGAGACGGCGGCGCGCCGTGTTCCGCGCGCGCCTCTCTGGAAGATTGCGGCCGTATAAGGCCGCTGAGGGTGACGGGGTCCGCATGAATTCATACGGGCCGACACCTAGCCGGGGGAGCGTGACGAAATGCGCAAGCACTCCAGCACCCCGGCTAAAGGTAGCAGCAGAACATTGTGTGGTTTTAGTCAGTAAAAGTCTGACAAACCCCTCCTCCTGCCCCAGGGTGGAGGACATCCATGAGGATTTCCACACGATAAAAAAAAAAAAAAAAAGGTATCGACGCCCATCACAAAATACAAGGAAGACATTTGTGTTCCATACTTTCACATCTAGTACCTAGTGATGTGGAGTGGAAGTGAGGTTGAGAGTTTTTGCATGTAAACTGGTACTCATCTGCATCCGATTAGACTGGAAGCTAACCCAAACATAGATTTAAAAGGCTAGGCAGCTTGATTTCGGCGTTCTGGACATTTCAGCAGATCATACACCATTGTGCCCGTTGTTAACTGAACATGGTTTAGCTATAGATCAAGATAGCTGGGTTGTGGTAGTATCTTACTTTAACCCCGACAAAAAAAAAGTATCTTATCTTTTAAGTTGTTCCTAAAGAGTTGAAAGAAGCAATTTTCATTTTTGGGCCTTATGTTCGTTGGAACGGGCAACTCTGAACATTTTTTTTGTGAGATGTCGCATTCATGATTTTAAACATCATTTTAAAACTTAAGTTTCACGTACTGACAGCAACAGAAGTCAGTTAACATTGCTACTTTTTGACATCATCTAAATTAACACAAAATGATTCGATAAACTGCTTTTTTTCGTTTAACGATAAGAGTTAATGTTCTTAAAATTTTAAGTACTTTGTTCTGATTTGAATTAAATATTTCGCTTAATAATTAAAAACAAAAACTGCAAGTGTTAATCAATTTTTGTTGCTGACTGTACCATCTTAACTCTCTCTCCTCTTATTTCTCATATATCTCTCGTTCTATTTGATTCCTACAGCTGGTATTGGTTCAGGATCGAGTTGAGTAGAAAAAAAAGGGAGACCTTTGATATTGATCGAAGCAGATGAAACTATCAAGCCATGACCACCAACAACGTAGGTAATCATAACCAATAAAATATTGATTAAAAATTCTCAAGATTTATCGGACATTCATTTACAAAAGTTTGAATACAAAAAAAACATTCATGTGTTTTCGTGTTTCATAGTACAAAGCAGCTTTAGCTTTTCTTGATGTTATAAACTATTTACTGATTAATATCTATGGTTCGCAGCATAGTTTGATTTGGAGCCGGCAGAAGACGCGGCGCCTCCACCATATTTACCTTGAGAAGCTAATCCGTTAGCCTGGAATGAAAACCAACATAATTATTATCATCATTTCATTCAAAAGAGTAGGACATAGACCTGCTTCAAGAACAGCATCACATGGGCCTTTTAATCATAGCTGCTAGTTGACACTGCCAAAATAATCACGGAATGTTCTTTCAATGGTTAAGTGCAAAGTTTATCTAGTTTAGTTTTGTTTTGTTTTAGTTTTAGGTTTTTAGTGGTTTAGTTTAGTTTTTTTTGTTTGTTAACCACATAAAGGAAATTTCCTCGACTTCTTTTTATGGTTCCGTACTCAACAAGGAATCCTTAATAGTTTCGCCATGTTCGTCTATCTGTCTTTCCGCGGTTTAACTTAGAGACTCCTTACTAGAAAGCTGTAATTTGGTCTGGATATACATAATAACAACGCCGACGAAGTGGTAAATTCTAAATTTTGAAAATAAAAAAATTGTCCGCTACCTCCCTTGCACGTAAAGTGGGGCTGATATTTTTTTTCTCATCGAGTATGTAGTTGGATAGGCCATTCAAAATTATTGCGAGTTTGTCAAAACCATTTTTCGATTCAGGGATCCGTTTGAGTAATATTAAGCTATTTTTATAACGTTTATGACAGTTATGGCAATAGTGTGGTAATCTCTTGGATAAGCCTTTTTACAAGAAACTGTGCTCATGCCAGGCTCTTGCTGCTTTAAGAAGGTATGAATTTTGTGGTATTAAAAATACTACCTTTGTCCTCTTCAATAGTTCGAGTTGAGCAGCGTTGGTGTTAGCATCCTTGCCTGCCCAGGTCTTCCACACTGATGCTTGCAGAGCCCTGCCGTAACTGAAGGTCAAAGCCCAGGGTTTTTTCAGGGTCACCTGGTTGATAGCGTTCAGATATACTGTGGCTTCCTCTTCGGTCAGGCCACCGGAGAGGAAAGCGATTCCTGAAAGAATTGAAAAAACACTTAGTTATTTGTTTAGGTCGAGCGCTGAGGGCTGATATAAAGTTTAAAGGCAGAAACTTTTCTTTTTTTAAATGATTTTACCGTTTACCCATCGCCAGTTTGTAAATAAGCAAAGATCTTGTAGCGATTCTTACCATAACTAAGATGTCTGTTTGTTTGATATTATATTTATTATTAAAATTGCAATGCGAAGGCCCTAGTACTGAAATGTAAGAGGGCTTGACATTTTTTCTTGTACCTGGAACTGCAGCCGGCACAGTCCTCCGTAAAGCAGTTACAGTTGCAGCAGCGATCTCCTGTGGAGTGTTCTTCTTTGAACATCCATGACCTGGCGTCACCTGGAACATAACATTGAACTAGGTAATAGTAGGTAACTGCAAAGTATAAGACCTTTCTGCATGATACCGTGATCGTCATGTTTTCTAACTGCATGTTGGCGATATAATTTTTGGGTTCTGTACCCGAAGGGTGCCAAACGGAACCCTACTACTAAGCCTCGGCTGTCAGTCTGTCTGTCTGTCAGCGGGCTGTATCTCACGAACCGTGTGCCGTGTCAGGGCCACACCATTGGGATATGCCGTTGATTATCGCGATGATGGACGTAGTCCGTATAGGTGTAGCCACAACTTATCGCGATAATTTTAAAATGGCATTCACATTTTCGATTGACGTGGCGATAACTCAGTGGCGGTGTTCAAGTGTAGCCACTCAATTTATCGCGATAGTTATCGGAATTATTACCGCGATGTTTATGGCGATGATGGGCATTGACGTTGATGTTGTTGTGGCCCGGACATAATAGGTAGACAGTTGAAATTTTCACAGATTGTGTATTTCTTTTGCTGCTGTAACAACGAATAATAAAAATAAATAAATTAAGTTAAAAATTAAAGGGGGCCATACAAGAAACGTGTTTTTTTTAAACTGAATTAAGTATTCTTTTTAAATATTGTACGGTGGTACGGAACCCTTCGTGCGCGAGTCCGACTCACACTTGGCCGGTTTTGTTTTAGGATAACCTCTTAAAAAATTGAGGAACTCTAAGCAGACGACTTTTAGAAAGACAAGCTGTTCTATTTATTCAGTGCCATGGCATGGCAGCACTGAAATAGCCTACTCACAGTAATTATCCCAGATCCTCATACTAACAGAAAAAAACTCTAATTTATCTTATAGAAAAATCCCACAAAAGAAGCAAATAAAACTCAATAGATCGGGAGCACTAATTATGCGAGATCACGTTCGCTAGGAATAAAGAGATGGGAGCTTTAGTTCCCCAGGCTGTAAATAGGGAAAGGGGGTGTAAATAGGGCAAAGGGGTGCTAAGCCCGTTCGCCTTCAATATGGTTTTTAATCCGAACGTTAAGACCGACCTATTTCGCTTTGAGCTCGTGCGCTAATCCTGGTGTTCGCACGAACTGTGATCGTGTAATCACGCTAAATTTGGGCAACTAGGCGTTGCCTACATGCACATATAGAAAGAATAGTAAGGAGGTACATACATATTATGTCAAAAAATTTAATAATGGTGAAACAGCCGCACAGATCGTTCCATCAGGTTGTGCTACGCTTGCCGGGGTTTATTATTTTTTTTTTTTTTGTGGATGGGAAATCATCAAATGACTACTCCCGCTCTGGGCGGAGCGGGAGGGCGTGTCAGACTTTTACTGACTAAAACCCACCCGTGTTCCTTCAATTGCCCGTGCCAGGGCCACGGTATCTCTTTCGAACTACCGGCGACCCCGGTGGCATAGGCCCAATTGACCCCGTCACTGCTGACATCTCTTTGAGGCGCGCGTGGAACACAACGCGCCGTCGACCCGGGCTTGGTTCTTACCGGACGGCGAGCTGCCCATTACTCGTCGTCCGCAAGCCCGCGCCTACGGTGGCCGGGAATCGGCGATAGATTCCCGCCGCCCAGGGCGTCTCCTGCGGCAGCTAGGGGCGCGAGGGCGCGGCTGTTGCCTCTCCCTCACGCGTTGCGCTTCCTCCTTCGCGAGCATTACTGCTTCGCAGACGGAGGTGACGGCCTCCCATGCACTCTCGCTCCGCATCATGCCCTGGACCAGGTTTGGACGCGAGAGATCGCCGCCGCCGATCGCCTCCGTGAGAACACGGTGGTGCTCCGCCCCAGCCGGACAGACCTCCACGACCATCGACCCATTACCATGACCATGGGTGGGTCGATCCATTAGGTTAAGCTACGCTTGCCGCGGTCGGTCCGTGAATGGGTGGCCATCTCTACATACCGAGACTCCTCCGTGACTCGGAAAGCAGGTTAAGCCGTCGCGTTGGTCCCGGCTGTCATTCGTGGATCTTTGACAGTCGTTCCGGGTCGTCAGAAGCCCGAAAGTCTGACAACCAGTCTTACCAAGGGGTGTCGTATTACCCAGTAATTGGGTTGTGGTGGTCAGATAGGCAGTCGCTCTATATAATAAAATACTGGTATTCAGCTGCATCCGGTTAGACTAGAAGCCGACCCCAACATAGTTGGGAAAAGGCTAGGTAGATTGATTGGTGAATCAGTATTGGGTGTTGCAGCAGTATTTGGAGTTTTAGTGATAATATTGTGTCCAGTTTCAAGGGTCGTGTTCTAAACTGCATTAAAATATTCTTTGATCAGTGTGCATCTCTAAAATGCGGTGTCTTCGAGAAAGTTACAGCTATATTTTTGTTTTGATTAAATCATTTATACTAACCATGTTAGGTTTCAACAGCGTTCCTTCTAGGAAGACGTGGTGGTCGTTCAATGCCTTGTACACCGCAGCGAGTGCAGTCTCTGTCACCTTCTGATTTCTTACAATGTCATGATCGCCTGGTAACAAGAGATTTTAATTAATATTTGGTCTGAGATCTATTATGTACTTATGATTGTATGATAATTTTGATGTTGTTGTTATCAGTCGATTAGAACTTATGTACTTCTTAGGTAGAGTACAAATTTCTGCCAATCAATTTAAAATTAATAATTACACTCGACTCTAGACGGGTTGTCTCAGTCACGCAAAGGAAATCAAACTATGAGACAAGGCAAATTGGAACCTATTCAATTAGGCGTAGGTGTACTTATTTAACCTATCAATATTAACGTATTCAAACATGTACTATAATACTTGTTTGAAAATCAACAATTACAACAAAGTAGCGTCAATCCGAGCTATATGTATTACATTCGATCAAGTAATTACAATAGTTCGATTGCTTCGTCTGGTGTTTGATGTCCTATTAATTAAATTAATTGATGAGAATATTATAGTAGGCCTGCCCCGAGGCCCCGAGGTGAGCGTCACTGGTCCGCCACGGTCGCAACGCACGCACGGCACGCAACGGATTTCGGTTTGCTTTGTATGAATTCATTATAGCACTGCGTGTACTACCGGTACCGCCCGCATTTTAATTTGTTCAGCTTAAATCTGCTGAACATCGGAATCCATTATTCGGTAAGATCTTTCCAAGGGAGGAACATGCCATTCACTGCTTTTTAACCTACTTCAAAAAAGGAGGTCCTATATTTGACCCGTATCTATGTTTGTATATATAAAATTATATATATGATTTTCTCAAAAACTAAAAAACCAATGATGATGATTCTTTCACTATCGTGATCTACATACTGTCAGGAAGGTTTTAATATATAATCCATTATGTAATTATTCTTATGTACGAAGCTAAATGCATAAATGTACTGTATCTCCGGCATTTCTAAGCCTATTTTCGATGATTTTTCTTTTCGTTCGTCTTGTACTCGTAATTGTATACTTATTAAACTAAAAATCGAAAAATAAATTTACTTTAAAAAAAAGTAAAAACCGACTTCAAAACCAAAAACGAATAAAATAACTTTCATAAAACACTTAACAGCTTCTGAAGTCAGTGTCTTCAATTCTTCAATGCACTTTAGCTTGACACCGACTTCAGAAGCTGTTAAGTGTTTTATGAAAGTTATTTTATTCGTTTTTGGTTTTGAAGTCGGTTTTTACTTTTTTTAAAGTATTTTTTTTTTCTCCATGTCGGGATGAAGTTACACTCGCGTAGGTACCATCGTGGAGATTTGCGGTGAACCACGTTTGAACCTTATTACTATAGTAATAAAGTCGAAAAGTGGGTACATACAGAAATACATATATTATCTATTAATAGTGAGGCGTGCGCCACGACGGATTCTTCAGGAGTACTTAGGACGTGTGGACGGGTTATACTTAAAGGTAGGTACCTACTTAGGAACTTACGTGGTTAAAAAATATGCCAAGATGTGCCAGATGTTAAGGCAAACATAAACTCTTTTAGCTTTGCCGTAGTTGGGTAAATAGGAAACTGTACCTCTGGAGGAGTTTCTTCAAATAATCAGAAGCTGTTCTTAACAGAAGTGGGTATAAGACAGCGTTGACTTCTACTCACCATCCAAAAGCACATCAGGTTCCACAATCGGCACCAAATCCTGGCTCTGACAGATGGAGGCATACCTCGCGAGGACCTGAGCCGTGTCGTTAAAAGCCTGGACTGAAGGAATATTCTCTCCAATCTTGAGGAGGCACCGCCATTTTGCAAACTTGCAGCCTTGCTTCTTGTACTCGGCGCAACGGGTTACTAGGTTGTCCAGACCTGAAAAAAGAGAAGATTAAGTTGAAAATAGGTTTTGGAAGAGTATTTTTGGAACTCATAATAAAAACCTTAAATTCAATGACAGACAACGCAATGCCTAAAAGCTAGCTCTAGAATCAAGAAATTTTTCTCAACAATTCCTTTTGTAACGAAAATGAGCACTGAGGAAGCATTTTTGATAATTCATCCCCTAAAGGGGTTAAATAGGGGTTGAAAGTTTGTACGGAAGTTCGTCATGTTTGTCGATGGGAAAACCATCACACACACGGCTTTTTATTTTAAGTTAAAACAGAGACAATTGAGAATAGAGGCGAGGGAGGCCTTTGCCTTGCATTGGGACAAATGAATACAGGGGAGGGAGTCCTTTGCCTTGCATTGGGACAAATGAATAGAGGAGAGGGAGTCCTCTACCTTGCATTGGGACAAATGAATAGAGGGGAGGGAGTCCTTTGCCTTGCATTGGGACAAATGAATAGAGGAGAGGGAGTCCTTTGCCTTGCATTGGGAGAAATGAATAGAGGGGAGGGAGTCCTTTGCCTTGCATTGAGACAAATGAATAGAGGAAAGGGAGTCCTTTGTCTTGCATTGGGACAACATAGGCTTATAATAAAAAAAATAGTGATTAAGTACTAGCTTTGGCCAGCGGCTTCCCCGTGTGGATGTCGGGATTTATCCCACGGGAACTGTATATTTTTCCGGGATAAAAAGTAGCCTATGTGCTAATCCAGACTATAATCTATCTCTGTGCAAAATTTCATCCAAATCCGTTCAGCCATTCAGTCGTGATTAAATAACAAACATCCATCCATCCATCCTCTTCATAGTAAAGTAGTAAAATAGAAAAAAACAGCCAGCGTGCACCCGAAAAATTACACCAGGAACTACATCTGCAACTAATCTTGATGAAAATCAGAAACACTACGAAGTACCAGTAGCCTTTACATTAAAAACTGATAGTGACCTTTCTTATAAGAAAATATAGCAATAGCCGAAGTAACTGTAAGTCCAATGTCCTTCCTTAGGCTATGGTCTCCTATAATATAAACGCCGTCGGCCGCGTACAGCGTCATGCCGTATGCGGCGATGCTGTGCATTAAGTCAATCAGAACGTTGACGCTGAAGTCAGACGTTGCGTATACCGTAAAATAGGAGACTAAAGCCTTACCATGTATTAAGGACATTGGACTTACAAGATCCTCATTTGTACCAAGTACAAGTTAGTTCTGACGAAAGAAAATACCTTGAGTAGTGACCTCATCTTGCGACAAGAACAGAGGAACTGCATCCAGGTCCAGCTTGATGCCCGGAATGATGTTCTTCTTCTTCAGAAGCTCAATGAATGATATGCCATCATCAGTCTTCTGGTAGACCGTCTCGTCGAAGAGGATTGTTGCTGATATGTGCTCGGAGAGATTCTAAAATTATATAAGATGGTTAACGTTATAAAGACTTTTCCTCTGCCCTCATGTCGGCATGACCTGGGAGAATATTTCTGGCAATAAGCCAGTTTGGCAACAGGGTTTGACTGTCTCAAGAAACTTTTATAGGTACATTTTGAATGCACCTCTGAATTAAGTCGGTACTATAAACCTCAAAAGTATATTCCCAAATAGGGAATATACTTTTGAGGTTGTTATGGTGATGGTAGCTATGGACAGCTAGTAATTTTGGCATAGATTTTAATACTAACTAGATGCAGATGAACAAAAATATCTTACATGGAGTGTTAGCCAACCTCCGCAGCTAGGCATTTTCAGAGCTTTATGTTACAATCTTCAGCTAATTTAAGTATCGACCCAAAAAAGCCTAAGGCACTGTTTACACGGCACGGTTTCTTTACGGTACGGCGTATAAACCGCGCCGTACAAAAAACGTGTCTATCAACAAGCTTCATAGTGATCCATACAACACTGACGACCGTGCCCACACACAGCGAAGAAACCGTAGTTTTTCACGGCAAGAAAAACGTGTGTGTAAAAAGTGCCTAACACAAGGGATTTATTTATCCCTATTCCACTGACAATTTCTAAAAAGAAATGAAAAGTTTCTGAAGCATACAAACGTTTTTTACTTCCATCTGAGGCGTGAAACATTCATCAGAAAAAAGTACAGGAGTCCCCTGTGAGACATTTGTTCGACAAAACAAAGGCTTTTTTGTCCTTTCAGGCACGTGAGGAAACTTCTAATAGGAAACCCAAACAGTGTGTCCTTTCTTTGTGACAAAATGTTTGTTTTGTTTTGATGTTTAGTGGCATTTTCAACGTGAAATCGTTTAATTATATATAATATTAGTACCTACTAGCTTTCGACAACGGCTTAGCCCGCGTGTATGTCGGAAATTATCCCACGGGAACGTATTATTGGGATGAAAATGTCCTAATCCAGGTCATGGTCTACCCTTGTGCCAAATTTCATCCAAATCCGTTCAGCCAGTTTAGCATGAAAGCGTAACAAACGAACATACTTTCGCATTTACAATATACATAATTAGGATTGGGATGCTTGGCTTCCATTTGAAAATTATGAGTCTGGAGTATAGTTTTTTGCCTGGTCAATGGCAATAAGCTGCCTCCTACCACAAGGGACTGACATTTAAGCGCTACTGTCTACTCCTTTTGGGAAATATGGTGTGATGATGCTGTGGCGGAATCTACATCGCCACGTACTAACTACGCGTCACACAGACGTCACGCAATCCTGCATCGCGTAATCAGAGTTTACCGCGCGACTAGCATATATATATACAACGTCCCGACATCAACCGTCGAACACTCACGACACGGTCGCCCTACCCCGCTTCAGGCTCCGCTAGCTCTGAAAGTGGGGCGGGCGGGAGCCACCCACCCTTTCTGTAGGAACGTCGAGTCCGTATCTCTGTCGCTGGTCGCCTCCTACTGGGCTTCTCTCATGTAGGTGAGAGTTCCAGCTGGTAGGCGTTGACCGCCGCGATACGGTTAAGAAAGCGGCGCTGATTAGCAGCGTCGTGGCGTGCCTACAGACACAGATATAGCAACCATACACAGGGACGCGCATATTCGCGTCCCATCATCTTCGGGCCGCAATAGGCCGATGAGGGGTCAACGGGCCAACGTGTTGCGTCCGCGGGACGGGCTACGTCCCGTGACCGCTCGCCGCACCCCCTGACGGAGGTGTAGCGAAATCCCAGATTATCAACCGTCGGGCAGTTGCCCACCAGACACGACACCCGTCTGTTCGGAGGATCACCCCTTTTCAATAGAGGATGAGTGAACTTTACACCCTGTTCCTCATACGCTCTATAATGCTATGTAAGAAGTAGGAACGTTATAATGTGGCGGTAAATTCAACAGGGCACATTATATATGATATGGTGATACCTCACGAACAAAGAGCACTAACCACTCTTGAGAGCTGACACCGATTTCGTCTAGGCACACGAGTCACACGACTCACCACTTAGCCCGAGGGACGAAGAAAACACAGCGGTTGTGATTGGCCGATGCAACAATATCAGGACGAATGTTCCAAACATAGTGATGCACAAGTCAGTTTTGCAAGAATAATATCGATATCGATAAAATCGACTTCTATTAATTTTACATACATGACCGTTATTCGAAGCATAATTAAACTATTGAGATAGGCTGAACCATGTTTCCTGTGCCTTTTTTCCTTACGTTTCTAGCGCTATAGCTCTGTCTCACTCTCATGACGTCACCAGGTCAGAGAGGGGAGCGCATTTTTGAGCGCGCGCGCTCGGTCTTGTTCATTGGCGTTCTTTTCCTTGCCGGAGACGGTTGCTGCTTAGCAGGTGAGTTATCTATATTTCTTTTTCACAACCGTCTATATTTTTCCTTTCGATGAAAGTTGGCATACTTACCAATTTACAATTTTTATTAAAACAGTTTTTAGTGAATGATAATTATTGATAATACAGTGAATCAACGTTGATATTTTCAGAATTTAACGGTTTTCCGTTCGCGTGTTGTTTATTCTTTTCTTTCCAGTGTGTGTAATTCAATTGTTTTCAGTATAATACCGAATACGTAATGGATAAAGAAATAACGTTGATTTCGCAAGATGAACCGGTCGCAGGTCTTTCGAATACCGCTAATAATAGAGAATCTAGTGCCAAACGGATGCCTTCACATCCGAGCAGCAGCAGTAGTAGTAGCTCTGATAGTAGCGATTCTAGTTCCAGTTCATCTAGTTCTTCTGACCATAAGTCTAAACATGCGCGTCGCCGTCACCGTAAGGGGGGCAAGCACAAGCATCGCCGCTCGAAGCGTAAATTGAAACATAATATAAATAATAGTATACCGCTGCCCGACGACGCCCTTTCCCTTTTCACGGAGGATGATTTAGAACTGGAGGGTAGTCGTCTTATAAATAATTTAGATGTTGAAACTAAGCTTAAGGAACCGGCTGTTCCAAAGACAGACGAGCGTTACTTGATCATTTTAAGAGAAATTCAGTTTTGAATCGTATAACCATAGCATGGGTTTCGTCGAACTCGAGGCAAACGAGGAGATCAGACCCTATGACACACTAAAATACTTAAGTTACTCGGAGAGGGCCTATGCTTCGTTAACTTACGGTATTTTAAAACAAAAGAAGGAACTTTGTGCATTTTTGACATTGGTTCGAGACCAGAGAGAATTAACTTCGAGGCTATAAAAAAGCTGAATGACATCTTCACTTCTGGTGAGTTCAGCAAGGTTTCGGCAGACCTATTGCAAATGATTTGCGGCCATAGGACTGAATCTATACAGATGCGCAGAGACATCATAACTAATGCAGTTCGCGATCCCTTAATAAAAGCGGCAATAAAGAAAATACCTCCATCTGAGGTTAGCTTATTCAATTCTGAGCAGTTAGTTGTTGCATTAGAAAAAGCTGGCGGTATCAAAAAAGCCTTCTGGCCTGCTTCTAGATCGGCTGGTACATCTACAAAATCGGCTTATGGTAATACCTCAAAATTGAGGTCACTCACACCACTCACACACTCTTCTCTTATATTCATTCATTATATATATGAATTCCTCACCCAAGACTTTCCTGATTCTTAAAATGGTCACTCTTATTATTATTGTCATTTAACTTAAGTGGAATTTCAAAATGTGTCGTGAGCCTGAGTCGCCCGTTATGAGTAGTGAAGACTGAAGAGGCTGTACCGGCTGTAGTCATTGCTCACGAAGTATTGATAATCACTATACCTGAATCGCTTTAGCGTGGCAATAGCGGTCATTGCCATCTCTCCGTCGCCGTCGCCTGGTCGAATCGTCGTCTCAGCAATATCTCTCCGTCGGGACCCAAACACAATCAATTAAGTCTGGTTTTTCGTTATTGTAACATGTAGAAGATCACGATAGATCTATACTGATTCAGGACGTTATATTAACGCACTTTATTTCAGTTTTTGAAATAAAGAATGCTAGAAAATGTATGTGGGTCAATGACCACTATTGCCACGCTATAGCGATTCGGGTATAGACTGTAATATCACTGAGTATCACTTGATATATCTCCTGGAAGTTGGAATGGATACTCACCTCAGTGGTAAAAAGCAGCTGGCGGTATCTCCTTCTGTTGTTCTCTGTGTTCTGCTGTCCAATACCTGCCAGAAGTTTGCCGATGCCCTCTGGAAAACACCAAGTTTACCTTTACAGTAGATCATATAGTTGTTGTGATCAAATGCCATTTTGAGACATTGTATTAGCGCCGGAAAATTTTGATTTAGATGGCTTGTTCAAAAAATATCAGAAAAAGGCAAAAAGTGCAGAAAAAGACAGATGAAATGTGGACTGTACAACCACCTACTTTTACAAATGGTAGAAGCTTAACACCTAATTCTGCAAATAAATTAATCTGAATTCCTGATTCTTAAAAAGCTCAAAACATTACTAGAATATGTGTTTTAATGTAATAATGTTTAAATAGTATCCTATCTATACTAAGTATAAACTGTATTTTCAATTTGTTCCATATGTTTTGTTTTAAGAATGGAACGACTGATCGAATTTTATCTGGTCTGGATTTTATAATCGCTGAATAAAAACAAGTGACGATCATTTTACATACCATTGGTCTCATCAACAGCGAGGATGCCCTTCCCTGGAGCCACTATGGCTTCAGCTATGCTCTTCAACTCATTCTGGAGCGCAGGCTCAGGGTATGAGAAGTATGTGGTCATTCTGTGGAGACAAATAGGGAACATTATATAAGACAGGATTATCGATTAAAAAGGGGCCTACATGCAGAGGCGGATTTGCAGTCTTGGCCGCCCTAGGCCCCAGGCCACCTAGTAAAAATAGGTACCAGCCGCCCCTTTCTCAGCACCCATCTTATAGACTGCATAATTAATTTACTGTATTGCCAACTTTTATCGAAATCGAGTTACTGATTTTTTTTTTCGCGATTTCAGGTATGGTTCCATAGTAAAAGTTGTTCATAATGATGAGTACAGTGACCCCTTAAGAGGATATTGGTCAATAATCAGTAACCCTGTATAAACGAGTGATTTAGGAAGATTATTGTTATACGATGCGGTGCAGTGCGGCCCGCCGTAATGTGCGCGAGTCTTTAGAAATTTAGGTACTTTCAGTTAAGTATTTCTTGTTACATCAGTTTTTTGGCAGATTGGCCGCCCCTAATATCTGGCCGCCCTAGGCCCGGGCCTAATGTGCCTTAGGGCAAATCCACCTCTGCCTACATGCATAGTGCAGCATTTTATTTCTTGATCCAGACTATGAATATTGTATATTAAGCTTTTGCCCGCGGCTATCCCCGCGCGGTGGTAGAAAGTTATTCCACGTGAATAAACTACAGGAATTAAACATATTCATAAAATATAAAAAAATGTCCTAACCCAGGTCACGGTTTACCTGTGTCTAATTTCATCGAAAACCGTTCATCCGTTAAGGCATGAACAGGTAAGGTAAACAGACAGAGTTACGTACTTTCAAAAAGAAGGTTAAAGATGCTTTGGTAGGTACAGATGCCAGCACATCAAGCTACCCGAATCTGTCAAATTTCCCAATTGAATATGAACCTTATTACTTTGTGGTAAAGTTGAAAATTCATCAAAGAAATTTGACAGATTGGGGTAGCTTGATGTGCTTACCTCTGTTCCTACCTGTAATTATTATTATACACTTGTTGGAGAAACTTTTTCATCACCATCATCATCGATGATAATGAGTAGCTGTCTAGTGAGCAGCTCGCACTAAACTAGCCATTATAGACAAAATATCGAGGAATATTGTTTAATTAATTTTACAATAATACCAACATAGACGTATAAAAAAAGGCGGACAGATTCTCGCTAGCAAAAAACTGTGTCTATCGGAGTCAGCCAGCTCGCTGTACCTGTACGCACACATTTCAAAAGACATGCTGTATTTTTACCTTTTAAATATACCTTACCATATTACAAATTGTTGACCGATGTGTGAATGTGAGCCTGTAGGTACTATGGACCAAAGTTCCGCATGATCACCTCAAAGGCGATAATCGCATGCACGGCTCACGACACGATCGCACAATGTTCGTTTGTCACTAGCTGCGCTCTCACAGGAATATTTTCTTAAGTGAGCATGCTTAAGTTTTGTCCATAGTTCGGCTGACTCCGATAGACACAGTTTTTTTGTTAGCGAGAATCTGTCCGCCATTTTTTATACGTCTATGAATACCAAATTCCAGCAATTTCCATAATGAGGTTATATTATTCATCAGCAAATAGATTATTTAGTCATGGACTTTGTTTGTGTAATAGATTCGTTATGAATATTAAAGCTCCAATATAAATAAATATAATAAACATGAATTCTCCTGTTTTCATGGTATTCAAACTCAAACTCGAAGCATTTATTTCAATTAAACCAATTACAGGTACTTTTGAATTGTCAAGGGGTTCGTCAGGCAGAAAGATGAAGCTAAAAGAAACGGGCAAGAAACTCCACGGACACTCTTTTAAATCAAAATATTGTTACATCATTCATGTTGAAACTATACACTGAGAACAATGTAGAAAGACGTGCACGTTATAAGTGTAAAAAAAAAAATGCCACTAATAATTAATACAATTGTCATTCTACGCCTGCACAGTGGGTTAGATATACGCAAAGGTCATTCAACGCCCTGCGTGTGCAGTATAACATTGCGTTCAGGATGCTGGCGCGACTCCCACGTTTTTGGGAAAATCTCACCGTGAAAACTCAGGTGAAGTGAGCTGTCATTTCACCTGATGCTAGGGATTGACACTATTGACAGCTGACTTCAAAATCACTACACCTATGTTTTCACGGTGAGATTTTCACAGAAAAACACTCCAGTTTTAAATAAAAGGAAATAATGAAAACTTACCTTGTCTTGTAAGAGCACTTAACTCCGACTGAACATAAAGTACTTATTTGTTTCTGTGATGATTTAGATAAACCGCTGTTAACACATGATACGGGTGGTTGTTTTATTATACAGATTAATTTTAGATAATTTGCTAGTGGAATGTTTTTTTATTAATTATAATATTTTTAATTGGCTTACTTTAATACTCGTATAAATATGCTTAGGTACATAACATAATAATATGATCTTAAATGGATTGTAATAAATGGTCTTTGAATTTTGCTTTTTTTTAATTACTGACTTACTCATACTTAGCACCAGGGGGTACTAGGGAAGTAGGAAATGCTAAGGTCCCCTTCTTTCCTAGAACAATAAAATGGACGAAGAGCAGATATACTTACCTTGTATCAATACCGCTCTTCACTAGCAGTAATAACACAATAATTGACCAATATAAAAATATGAAGCCTAACACATTGAATCGCATCAGCTGTTTATGAGTGCTGTAAATTTTTAGGCTACGATTCAGTTGTAAAGCGGTAACGTATGGCGGTCACCATCTACCCATAGCCTGCAGCAAATAAATAATTTAGACGTTAAAAAATTGCTAATTCTCAGCCAAATTTAATTACCTACTAAAATGTAAATGGACCGCTGTTTCATCTGAGGTATTTAAACGGATTTTTAACCAACTTAAAAAGGAGGAGGTTTACAATTCGTCGGAACCTTTTTTTTTATTTTTTTTTTTATGTATGTTCCCCGATTACTCAAAGATGGCTAGATCGATTTGGATTTTTTTTGTTTTATTCGAGAGGGTATACATCACAGTTGGTCTCATATAAAATTGATTAACTTTGCTTTGGTAATTTTTGAGTTAGCTTCAATAATACGTATTTTTTTCCCCACTTTTATATGGATGATGTTATACTTAGTTTGTTTTGCAGGTAGTGGTATTAGAATTTGTGTGGGGTAGGTCCCACAACTAAAAAGTGAAAAATACAAACTTTTTTACAAAAAAATACAACCGACTTCCAAAAACAACACTACAAAGTGAAAAATAACTTTAATTTCGGAAGTCGGTGGCAAAAAACGAAAATACATTTAACTAGACACCGACTTCCGAAATTAAAGTTATTTTTCACTTTTTTATCCATTCGATAGTGATTATTGCCCCCATAACGTGTTTCTGAACTATAGGTACGTTATGGAAGAATTTAGCCTAAAAATCGTGTGTTTATCGATTACTATCGAGGGTTTATCTGAGGATTTCAAAAACCGAGCATAAGGAAGGAATTTGCTTAAATAGATAATTTAATTTTTATCGAATCAATAGCTATTGAGGGTTTAAACTCCGTTTAAGAATTCTTCAGAAACGGGGCATTAATCTAACTACATTCATTTATTATTTTGTTTTCTTGTCTCCATCGATCGCCTTCCTACTGTGATCTCGACCTAAAAATCAACTAAATGGACCAATTATCAATGATTTATTAAAAGCAATGTGTCTGAGTATCTAACTAACTCAAGTTCTGCTGTTTTGTTCCGCATTCGCCTCACGAGGCTCACCCCACATTATGTTAGTCCTTGTTCGCCCCACATTTAACCCGATTTATTTAGTATCATGCTGTATATATCATCTCATGCTCAACTATACACACTCAAGTTCAACAGCGCTCTTTCATATGATACCCCACATGCCCTAGTAGCCACTTCGAATTTTTAAGACCCCTTTTCAGTCCTTGTTGCAAAAAAAAAACATATATAAGTATTTTTATTTCTTTCTTATTTGCAAAATAGTTGAGCAAACGTCATCTAAAACTGTTCCAAATTTCAAGTTGATAGCATTAGTAGTTCTTGAGATATCCAGCTGTGACAGACAGACAGGCAGACTGAGTCGCACCATACATAAGGGTTCGTTTTTACCACCATAAAAACTTCATTCAGGTGAGGTCAAAAAAATCAACAATAAACCTCCCAGGTTCGAAGCCTTAGCTGAAACTGCTAAGGCTTCGAACCTGGGAGGCCCCGTTTTTCATTCGAGAAAATGTGAACGTTTGTAGTTACACCAAGTTTGCTGTCGTAATGAAAAATAAATGTTTTATGACTCGGTATCGCGAAAAAGTGACGTTTAACTTTATTATAAAATGGTGGGTAGTTAGTAAAAACCATTTTTTTCACTGTAGCTACGTTAGTACCTACTATTATTTATTCTGTGATGTAGCGCAATTTTAAATACACAGATCGAAAGAGCGTGAAAAATTATGAAGACTGCATCAAAAAGTCAATTTGCCCAAAATGGTCTTTACGCCCTTTGTAGCGGAAAATGAGTCGGATAAGTATTTGAGATTTTTTTCTCTACATTTGCGCTATCTAGTGATCATGAAGCTGTTTCGCAAGTCACAGTTTCAGAGCAGCTGCTTGTCATTAGACCTACATATCCTCATATAAACAGTCCTATTAAGGACTGTTTATATGAGGATAATATGTAGGTTGTTCATTCCCTACAACAGGTACATTCCTAAATCCGTGTAGGTAGGTACGCACGAATGAACAAAAACATGGTGAACACGAACATCCAACATCGATACCTGAGTTTCTTGAAATGTTCCGTGATCGATGTTCGTGTTCACCATGTTTTATTCGTTCGTGCGCACACGGCTTTACAATTAATAAAGCAATTATTAAATCATCAAAACTCGTTGCTGGTAGGTATTTCTGATGAAGGTTTATCCCAAAGTCAAAAAAAGTCATGCCGAATATAAGGTAGTGATGGACATGGTCTACACTTTATTGACAATAATCGATGTTTTACAATAAATTTAACAAAATTCGCAATTTTTTTCCATAATATGTTTGTTTTTTCTATAGTGAAAAAATTATAATTAAGTACTTACATACCATTTAAATCACTTCTATAATACGTATCGTGTTCTTTTGTTAGATGTGCTGTAAATAGCGCCATCTAGTGTGGTAATGAGTAACTACATACGTGACATGACGATGACTGATTCCACGCAGCGCAACTAAATTAAGAGACACGTTATCCTGAAAGTTCAGATAACTGCCGCGAGATAGCGCTCCGATTAGTAGGTAAAACTGTTTCGCGAACCACGATATCACTAGACCTTCAAATGACCTTTTGTGTGTGTCCTCTCGACGACTTATTATTTGACAGTACTACCAACGTAGCAGTTCGGGAGTGTCTGTGTTTCTCCGGATAAAAAATTAATAAAAAAGTAAGTAAGTTTATTAAGTTATTACTAACATAAATGTATCATTTCGGTTGAAATGCTCAAGAATGTATAGAAAGTTATTTAATTTACGGTTTGGTTAGTATTTCATCTAAGGTTATACCTACCTACTATAGAATCTGAGTAATTACGTATTGGATTTATATTAGAGGTAATATATATTTTATAATCGTGCCATATTTCCAGTAAACTCAATTCCTGAATTCTTATTAATAAAAAAACATTCTTCAATCTTGACGACACTGTGGCGTCATATTTCATGATATTGCTCATTTTTCATGTGTCCCCTATAATTGAGGAAAAAATAAACCAGTACCGCTAAATTGATCATGAACTAGTAAATCTATAACGTGGAGATGTGGTATAATTATTAGACATTTAACCAACATTCGTCTTAAAATGTTAAAATTTAAAATGTTAAACAATTTTTTTTTGGATTTTAGAGGATCAGTAGGTATGTACACCTATATTTTGAAATTATTTTATCCCCACAGTGCCACTGCATATTTTGCTAGTAAAGTTGAGTAGATAATGGTATATTGTTTCCAATAACCTTTCAAGGTAACCTTTGGGGATCATGCTAATATTGTACAAAGTCAAATGAATTTATTGTAGATAAATTAGTTAATAGATAACTAAGTAAAGAAAAAACAAGCATTTAATTCTTCTTCTGCTTGATTTTGTAATCACATAAGTCATTTATTTTAGTAAGTACTTACTATATTTTTACCATAAAATTAGATCCCAATACATTATGTCTGAAATAATGATAAATTCAAATACCGGTAAAAAGGAGTAGCATGAAATGATAGAATTAATATTGATTCAGTGAAGATTATTTTATTTTAACATAATTGTGGGTCCGGATATTAATCGATATTCGAAATTATATTTATTTATTAACATCACTACCAGATTTGTTTTGATTTTGTCAAAATATGGATAATGTCAAATTGATTGACGTTTGACAGTTTTCCGTTAATAGATAGCGTGATCCAGAGGGCTTCGTAATTTAATTTAAAAACAAATGAATAACGCCGACAGAAATGGTCACTTTTGTCAGGGTGAGTTTTTGATAGAACATAATTTTATAATGTCGAGTATATAGTTTTAAGCTTAACTTATTTCTAAGTAAATTTTTATAAGTAATCAAAATTTTATAAATACAACACAATGGGTGCTAAAGGTAAAAAAAAGAAGGGGAAAAAAAAGGGACCCCCGGAATCAGGATGGTGGCCAGGATTTGGAACGAAGGGTAGGCTACCATTATACTACTGTTATCCTGTTACTTACCTACCAATCTTTGTGCATATGACTTGGAAAACAAGAGATATGAGGTACTTAAACACTCAATTTCGTTTGCCTAAACATGAAAATTATTTTATGAGTGTGGCTGTATGTCTAGGAATCCGCCTCATGTCGTTATCAAAGGCAATTCCTAGCTAGTCACAATTGCAATGTAATAACATTTCCCTCACTGCTATAATTGATCTAAGATATATGGATCTTGCATGTCTGAAATCCCATAATTTAAGTACTTAAATTCCGTAGAATGTTTATGCCAATGTTTCAGGCCAATTTAAATAAATATATTTTCTGTATTTTCTGAATAAGTAACAAAATACAAATGCATTCAATTTCATTAATACACCAATATAGTTGCCAAGTGCAGTGATTATAATGAAAATAAGATAGTGTGTCATCGGAAGGTCAAGTTTAGCGGAGCATTTTCTAGAACTGATTAATTCTGGATTCTCAAAAATGTTATTGCAATGTCTAGGTAAATAGTAGCTATGAATTCATACTATAAAATTAATATTGCTCTCCATAATCATATGGAAAAATAACAATTTACTTATCAGTTTTTTAACAAAAGAAAATGAACATTAAGTAATTAGAGCACAAAGTCTTCACTTTACTGATAATGCCTGGTGGTTGTTTGCTAGACCCATATTCATTAAGTTTTAAAATGTCATCAGACTAATGACTTGTCCATAGATTTTATCGAAGGAGTAAAAATAAACTTCTAAGTAGAAAGTAGGTAATTAGTAGTCAAACAAATAAAATGAAGTCTGTGTTTGTAATTAAATATCAACACAAGAATGTTAAGTGAATGATTATTTATTCCTTCAAAACATCAACTTTGAATAGGTAATTCAGTTTTCCAAGCGCAGTCAACCGTGACTAAGTTTCACCCTCTTTTGTTTTCACTCAATAGTGAAAACAAAAGAGGGTGAAACTTAGTCAACAATTAACAATTTATTGGGAAAACAATAATCAGAACATACATTATTTATTTTACATTTAAATAATAAAATATCTATTTACTTACACTAGGTACTAAATTAAATGACTTAACTAATAATTATACAAATAAATATAAAAATAAAAGGACACCTAGGCTTTGAAGTACATACATTATTATGTTGCAAGTTTCCATTTCCACATCATATAGAAAGTAAAGATTGAAGGCGGTTTTCTGGAAGATTTCCAACAATACCCAGACATAATATGCACATTGACAAGGGACATGTTACACACTTAATAATATAAATGACAGATTTGAACAAACATCTGTGGTCCTTCTCCTTTAAAAGCTATCTAAAGGTTGTCTTTAAAAGATGCTTTTAGCGATAAAACCGCCCATTACGTCACCCTGTCGGTCCAGTCAACCTGATGGTGACCGTCACCCTATGAAAAATTTCTACATTTATATCTGTAATTGGTATGGTATACATAATAAAGAGCATTATATTCCATTCTATCTGTTACACATCTCACAGCCATCCAATCAATCTGCCTAGCCTTTCCCAACTATGTTGGGGTCGGCTTCCAGTATTACCAGATGCAGCTGAATATCAGTATTTATATCCATAATCTCACACGAGGAGCTCGTGGCTAAGTTATAACAGCCGCACGGTCCATCCATCAGGTTAAGTAAGCTACGCTTGCCAGGGTTGGTCCGTGGATGGGTGACCATCTTTACATACCGAGACTCCTCCGTGCCTCGGAAAGCACGTTAAGCCGTTGGTCCCGGCTGTCATTCGTGGATCTTTGACACTCGTTACGGGAAGTCAGAAGCCCGAAAGTCTGACAATCAGTCTTACCAAGGGGTATCGTATTACCCAGTGAACGGGTTGTGGAGGTCAGATAGGCAGTCGCTCCATGTAAAATACTGGTATTCAGCTGCATCCGGTTAGACTGGAAGCCGACCCCAACATAGTTGGGAAAAGGCTAGGCAGATTGATATCCATAATCTCACAGCCATCCATGCTTGCTTAATTGTTGCAGTTTGTAGAAAATAATATTTGACTTTCAATCTTATCATTAGGTTTTAAGCAAATATAATTAATCAATAAGTCGGTAAGATAGTAACTATGAGCTAGTTTTATCAGTTTGAGTTACAATTTTGTTATTAGGGGTCATAAATAAATAAACATTATAAATTACTTTTTATAAATATTGTAAGTAATTAGGCTCATGTTCGCTTCATGTAAAATACTGGTATTCCTGCATCCGATTAGACTGGAAGCCGACCCCAACATAATTGGGAAAAGGCTAAGCAAATGAATTATAACAGATGTTAGCCTGCAGGGCAGTTTTTTTTTATAGCTTCATACGTGCCTTTCCTTGGGATGAGGTAGCAAATTATAACTGAAAAAAACTAAAAATCACGGGAAAATCCCAACATTGACGTGTTTTCTCCTTAAGTTAATAATTTATAAGATATTTGCACCTAATACTCTGTTTTACAAAATTTGTCCTGTCTCAAGCTGACCTCAGAATGCAGTAGACTGGTCAGAGCTACCTAGCTGAAAAGAGGAAAGGAGTGTCTATGACCACTAGTGTACTGGATGATCTCACCAGTAGTTACCAGCACCCAAATTGCGTAACACGTTATCAATCGGAGTTGCTTTCATTTTGACAGTTCAACAACATTCATTGCGTTATTTACGTTGTCAAGCAGAAAATTTTTTCGAACATATGAAGCAATGGATTAGCAATTTGTTTCAAAAATGAAACCAAATTCGATAATGTTCCCACATCACACATAACAGTCATACTAACGTCATTCTCTTGTTTCAGCCACTATGAGTACCTACTTCCAGTACCCTACTCCCGAGGTGCAGGAGGAGCTGAGGAAGATCGCCCAAGCGATCGTAGCTCCCGGCAAGGGTATCCTTGCCGCTGATGAGTCCACTGGTAAGTTACTCTTTTGTTTTACCCAATATGTCATTACAGGGATCTAGAGGAAAGTTTTGGGTTTGTGCATGGCTGTAGAAGTATGGAAAGACCAAAGATGATCTTATGCTCACTAGGGTATTTATTACAACATGCTGAATTGATACTAAAATGAGGGTATGTCCCACAGGCACCATGGGCAAGCGTCTCCAGGACATTGGCGTGGAGAACACAGAGGAGAACCGCCGCAAGTACCGTCAGCTGCTCTTCAGCTCTGATGCCGTGAGTTATCACAGTCACATTCCTTTGTTTTTGAGGACCGAGATTTGAGAGACCAATCGCTAGCGTATGTTGTAGGATTTGCTGTCCAGCGGGTAATTGCATAACTCAATTACAGTAGCAAAGGGTTTCATTTTGACAGTTTAAAAACAATCATTGCGTTATTTAAGTTATTGAAAAGACAAATTTTTCGAACTTATGAAGCAATGGATATACGTCTGCGGAGTTTCGTTAGCTAATTTAATTTGACCCTGTATTATGATTTTATGAAGCAATGGATTAGCAATAAGTATCCTTCAAAATCATTCAGATTCTAATTGGTAGTGTCTTACGCAATTAGGGTGCTGGTGCTGTTTACATGTTCTAAAATAACTAATTTTACAAGTTTGTTTTTAAATAAGAACGTTTTTTTTGTGGTATTGCTTTTAAAATAATTATTGTCGTAGAAAATTATTTCGGATGCACAGTGCTGTGCGTCCATGTCGCACCTTTGCGCGTGTTAAGTCCCCAGTAATTATCACGTACTCTGGACGCACTATAATGATATTTTGCGGGCGAATGGACGCGAAGATTTTATTTTTGTCAGAAGTAGTGAGAAGGATTTGTGGAAGTGTTGTTAACTTTTACCTGAACTTGATGATTTTATATTTTCTCTTTTATGTGCATGTTGTGTAAGATACAAACTGTGTTGTGTTGTGTTGTAATTGGTCTTATTAATATTTCAATTTGACAGCTTTTTTATAGAAAATATGTCAAACTGTCATATTTATTCTTCAGATAGGAGTTTTCTGACTATTGAATAATTAGGTGCTCTCGTTTATGATCAGAAGGGACAGTATTTTTTTAGGTAAAGGTACTTAATTTGATTGGGGTAATTTTATAGCAATTGATAAGAATATTTCTTACAATTTACTATCAGTCTTTGCTACAGATAATACCGATATTTCATCATCTCGCAATCTCTACAACTATAATGTTTTTATCTACCTACCTAATTATCTATTTGACTGGTCCAGGAAGCAAGTGTAAAAATAAAAAAAAGTAGTTTGTCGTCAAGGAAATCGAGTAACTCCCAAAAAGTCTACGTAACAGAATTTGATTAACCTTTGATACGGATGAAAGGGTAATGAAATTCTGTTACGTGTAAACTTTTTACGAATATTTCGAGGCGTGGCAGTCGTGCCCCCAGAAAAACCGGTTGCCATTTATCCGAGCCATTTGAATATTTAGCTTTGTTATTGAATCGACTGTCGGTATGCTATGACGTGTAACTTGCATGGTTATAGTCACGTCTACAGGTGTTGAAATGAGAAGTATTTTATTGTGTTATTTTCCCCTTGCCATACAACAATTACTGCGTTATCTATACCTAGGCATAATTTCATCTCGGTAAGTAGTTTCTCCTTCCACAATTAACTCTATAAATAAACATATTGTTAGCAGCCCACGTCCCATCATGATCCAGCCTGCCCCGTCTGGCTGCTCTATTATTAGCGACGCTCAGTCATCTAATATTTTACCTTAGTTTTTAAGCCTGGCCGGAGGCTTTAAGTTCGCTTAAAGCACCCACAGGAAACGCTCGGTTAAGCAGTCTCGACCCTCAGTGGTCAACTGCGAGATGCCATTTCTAACTAACTAACTAACTAGCAGACCACGTTGGTCCAACTCCATTATGGGTAAATAATTGGATATCACTGTTGTGTAGCTAATAACTGACACTTTCTATATTTAAGTATCATTATGTCACTTGACGTCTCACAGATGTATAAAACTCCACTTTCTTAGTCAGTCACTAGCTAAGGAAATAATAACGTGTTGGCAAGTGCAATATGACACACTTAGCTTGACGCTTTGCAGCGACAGTGACACAAATGACTCAAACAAAAAAACAAAAGCATTTATTTCAAATAAACCAATTACAGGCACTTTTGAATTGTCAAGGGGTCGGTCAGTCAGAAAGATGAAGCTAGGCGCCCATTCCAAAGCGTAGTAGGTATGGAGAAGAACGGGCAAGAAACTCCATGGACATTCTTTTAAATCAATATATGGTTACATCATTCATGTTGAAATTATACATGTGAGAACGATGCAGAACGTTAAAAGCGTCCTAAAAAAAAACTATTCAAATATTTCAATTAAATTAAAACCTAAGTTCTTTAATGTCGCCATGTGTATTGCGTGCGCCACACAATATTCCTCCTTATAGTAAAGCATGGATAGTAAGGTACACTACTTATATAAATAGGCATAGTTACATATACAGGGTGTCCCGTAAATAAAGGATAACCTTTTAAGAGGTTGTTGTACTCATCATTATAAACAACTTTTACTTTAGGACATACCTGAAATCGCGAAAAAAATCTGCTGTTCCTTACACTTAGACGAGTTACGCGAACATAAAAGTAGGGAACAACTGATTTTTTTTTCGTGATTTCAGGTTTGGTCCCATAGTAAAAGTTGTTCATAATGATGAGTACAATGACCCCTTAAGAGGTTATCCATTATTTACGGGACACCCTGTATAACGGAATATCTTCCTTGATTTTATATCCAACGGCGCTCCTGATATTTGACGCGCTCGCTGTTGTAAGCGTCATGAACTCATGATTGTGGGATGACTCAATATCCTACCTGGAAAAAGTCACGTAGGTGGTAGACCAATGTTAGAGAACGCGTTATTTTGAAAGAGACCTTATTAGAGTTATTTTGATCGTTGGCCTAGAAAAAGTAGTTATTTTTGTCATAGACAATGTTTTGTATGGTATTAATCAAGTGCATCCAGAAAGTAAAACTAAATAAACACGTGAATTGAAAGTGATAAACAACTTAAAATATCTTGCATTCAAGTGTCATGATTCTTCTCGTGACTTGGCTTTGCCTTCTTAGTCCTGTGTAATAAGAACCATTTTGCTTCCAATCTTTTCAATTTGTGCCAAAACACCTGAGAATTATTTTGCCCAACCCGTGCGTCAAAATAGTTTTCCTTGGCAATTTGTCATAGTATTCAATGTCTGTCCATTCACAACAATGAAAATGGCACTTGTTTTTACCAATGACATTATAGTATTTTGGTGTCATGGCGCCTCTAAGCGTCATAATTATGACGCTTGATTTATTTGCTTTCATAAAGACTGATCGCGCCAAATATGGTAGGTACATACGATAGGATAGAAATAAATTACTTTCTATCTTGAATTTCCGGTCGACGTTGAAAGCTGTTCATGATATAACTCAAATTATAAAAGTTTATGGTAGTCCATCAGAGTTTTGCCTTTTTTTCCATATTTGTATCCGACTCAGAAGGAGGGTAATATTTTCTGTCAAATGTATCCAGATTATTTTTCTGGCTATTCCTTCAAGGTCTGACAATGAGTCTGCTATTTCTAAGCAAGACCTGGAAACTCAAACCAAGGATTTTTTGTCAGCGCTTGTACTTTATCGCTACTTGAAGTTGGATATCCTAAATGTATTAGGTGCGATTCATACTAAAACCACAGTTTATCATTTTGACCCCTCTATCGCTTTCAGCGACCTCAAATACCATGAAAATGGCACCTATGTCGAAAAAAAATAAAAATAAACTAAAGTAAAAAAAATAATATTTCCGCAACTTTTTCGCGCAACTGTCCTGACGCGCAAGTGGATTCGCATAAGTATCTTTCGCGGAAATGTCTTTCGCGCAAGTGTCCTGCTACCCTCAAATGTTACTATGTCGTATCTCTGTATTTTTCCGTGTACATAAATTATATAATACTTAAATGAAGGAAATAAATTAAAACAATAATAAAATCGACACGATAGCCCTGAAAATGATGTACCGAGCTACTAACACGGTGGAAGTATGCTGCTCGGTCTCGCGCCTCCCGCGTCTCGCCCCCTGACACCCCGCACGATTGCCCTGTCTAGACGGCTTCGTCGGACGACTGTATGATGTATAGACTGTGCTAAAACTATTAGATACGTCTGCAATTTCACACGAAATGTACGAAAAAAAACTTGCTTTAATCGGAGTACTCGAAGGAGTGCAAAATTGGTGATAACTAAACTGTTGACTGATTAGAACGTAACCGACATACTCACACTGTTAATATCACGTAGATAACAAACACTTAACAGAATAGATACGTAGGTGACGTGGTAAATAGGTGGACTGGAAAATTCATTGGATTTACTGTCACTTTTCATGCCACAGGTACTTAATCGTCATCAACTCATCATTGAAAGTGATGATAACGGAGAGTACCTACTAGGCTACAGACTCTACCCATTTAATTATACCAAAAAATCTACCCCATGTATTGGGGAAAAGCTTTTGCCCAATTGATTGCAATGTGAGAAATACAGTTTTTGCCCTGATATGGTTAAAAACCATGGCTCGTGGCTAAGTAATAACAGCTGCACGGGTCAATCCAACTTGTTAAGCTACGTTTGCCGGGGTTGGTCCGTAGATGGGTGACCATCTTTACATACCGAGACTCTTCCGTGCCTCGGAAAGCACGTTAAACCGTTGGTCCCGGCTTTTCGTGGATCTTTGACAGTCGTTTCGGGAAGCCCGAAAGTCTGACAACCAGTCTTACCAAGGGGTGTATCGTATTACCCAGGTACTGGGTTGTGGAGGTCAGATAGGTATTCAGCTGCATCCGATTAGACTGGAAGCCGACCCCAACATAGTTGGGCAAAGGCTAGGCAGATTGATGGTTAAAAACCATGGTCATCTTGAGATCCGAAATTTATTTAGAAACAATACAAAAGAATTTAAATAATGTTTTAAGCCAAAAAAAAAACAAATATAACTTGGTCTATAAATTGTCTGTTTAAGTAAAGACATAACTGGATCTCGACAATAATGAAGGCAGTATGACTCACCGCTAAATCTCTCTATTCCCAAGTTCTACAACCGTTTCCCTCTTCCAGGCCCTCTCCGAGAACATCTCCGGCGTGATCCTGTTCCACGAGACCCTGTACCAGAAGGCTGACGACGGCACACCCCTAGTGGGTCTGCTGGAGAAGCGTGGCATCATCCCCGGCATCAAGGTCGACAAAGGTGTTGTGCCCCTGTTCGGATCTGAAGATGAGTGCACCACTCAGGGTGAGTCTGAATTGAAGAATTTAGTGCTGTTTATTTTCAGGGTTTTTCACTATCTCGAAATTCGTAAAGACTGAAGCGTCATTGTGTCCTTGCTGAACTTAACTCAGTGTGTCTGAAACACAAAACTGAACGTAAATAGTTTTTGAGATATCGGCAACCTTATGCTGTGTGCAAGAGCGCAAGATATGCAGCCGATGATGGTTATACGAGATCCTAGTTAGAAGGTATGGTTTCCGCACTTAGTCCTTCATGTGGACCATTGTGCGTGGGTTATACGAGATTTCACCCTTATTGTTTGAATTTTTACCCGACTGCGGCGAAGCCCAAAAGGAGGGTTATGTGTTTGACCTGTATGTATGTAAGTATGTATGTATGTCCGTTTCTTTGTTCCCTCGTAACTCCTAAACGAATGAACGGATTTGGATAAATTACACGTCTTTAGATTTGTCTTGGTAGCGCGAGTGTCACTGGCTACATTAAAATATCAAAATAAGGAAAATAGCGGATTTGGGTGCCATATTGTGGAGTGTGAAATTTTTTTTTCTTCTAATACCATCGAGTGGGATATCAAAATGAAGGGTTTCAAAAGGTGATTACAAAAATATTTACTACTTATATGGTGAAAAGTAATTCATAGTGACAAATCGTAAAAAACACAATTTCCCTCACGACTCAAACTCCTTGCAAGAACTAAATCGTCTGCGTAATCTTTCACATTTGTAAACTAAAAAGCTGAAAATAAAAAAAAAGTAATTAAAAAAACTAAAAAACCCAACTGCGGTAAAAAACTGAAAAGTTAAAAACAAGCACATTTTAAATTAAATAAAAGTTGGAAGCAGGCGGGATCCATTCCATTTTTATATTTTCTAACTCAAATGGGTCCCGCCTGCTTCCAACTTTTATTTAATTTAAAATGGGCTTTTCAGTTTTTTACCGCAGTCAGGTTCTTTAGTTTTTTTAATTACATTTTCTTGTTTGAACAAAGCGTGTTGAATCTTGAATGGACGTCATATTATTATGTCCCGCAAATTGTATTGCCTGTAACATCGACCGACGTTGATGAACTTTGTCAGTCCGCGATCGAGATATTACCATGTACCTATAAATGAATGAAAATTTAATGAGACTTGACTGTGTAGACGACATCGCTGGAACATTCTACCGCTTAGTGAACACGAGGCTTTTTAAACTGCGCAGTTCTGACAGCAGTTGCTCCATTTGTAACCAGAAATTGACCACATATTGTTATGGATCTCTTAACCGGTCTTACGTGTTCCACACAATTTAAAAAGCAAGCCTCTTTTTAGCCAGTGACCGGTTATTTAAGTATCGTTCGTATAAATGTGAAAATTACACTTCCTTAACATCGACATTTCGTTTTAAATACACATTGAAAGGTCAGGTGCGTAGTACTTGCAACCGGCGTCCGTGTATGATCAGATGTGTGAACGTAAACGAGGCAAAAGGAGTATGTAAGGATTGTAGCAAGTGCCGTTCTGTAGTTTCTACCTACCCCCATAGGAAGAAGGCGTGAGTTTATGAATGTATGTATAATAATGTCTTATTTTATTGGTTAGCACAGGCACTAGGTAAGATAATTATTATCAACGTAAGTACCACCGACTGTATGATTGTTATGACATTATTATCTACAGAATAGGGGTTCGAGCGGATGACAGCACTTACGAGTATCAACACATCTTTGATGATTTCTGTTGTATGCTTTGTAGGATAAATAAATAAATAGAGCTGGTAGACAAAACAACAAGTTCTTCCTTTGTTATGCCACCCTAGACCTCATTTCGTCTTCTGTTCTCATCCGGTAGAATAGGTGTTTGTTTTTTCTCATATTTTAGCTAAGACTGTTTCTGATCTACCAAACGGGAACTTAAATGAATCAATCTGCCTAGCCTTTTCCCAACTATGTTGGGGTCGGCTTCCAGTCTAACCGGATGCAGCTGAATACCAGTATTTTACATGGAGCGACTGCCTATCTGACCTCCACAACCCATTAACTGGGTAATACGATACCTCTTGGTAAGACTGGTTGTCAGACTTTCGGGCTTCTAACGACCCGTAACGACTGTCAAAGATCCACGAATGACAGCCGGGACCAACCGCTTAACGTGCTTTCCGAGGCACAGAGGAGTCTCGATATGTAAAGATGGTCACCCATCCACGGACAACCCCGGCAAGCGTAGCTTAACCTGATGGATCGACCCGTGCGGCTGTTATTACTTAGCCACGAGCTCCTCCGGGAACTTAAATGAATGATAACCAGAATTTTAGCTCCTTCACGTAGAAGTTTATATCAATGCCACATTTATAGTTATTTCAAGAGCCACGTTATGCAGGAATGTTCGCATTTCAGCACCAGTTAGGTTGGCTTAGAACCACATACCTAAATAGACTCTTAAAATAAAATAAAACAATATTATATTCGATACATAATTACCCCGTCTTACTTTAATCGTGAATAAACATTTTTATCGGCCGCGCTGACCTTTTGGACCCCCTATCTTTCAAGAAAACGAGTTAAACAGCTCCCAGATTGCGTTCACAATCGCAGAGACAATCAATATTTTTCTTACTATAAGAATCAACAATATTCCTGGTGTGGAATTGTGGATCCTAATTAGTAAAAAAAAAAAAAGATTTTCTAAACATAACTATTTCTATCCTGTTATTTTCTGACCAAATTATTTTGTGAAGTGAAGCACTGCTCCAAAAATAAAAATTAAACGAAAACTATAGTCATCAAAATGTTCAATCTAAAAATTTCCATTTCAGTCTGTGGACGTGTATTGTTTTCCTTAGAAACACATTATACATTATATTCTAACGTAACTGTAAAAAAAAAATATAGATTGTGATAATGCTACGCAATGAGGCCGAGGGGGCTCGACTGCTGTTATCTCCTGTTATCTCCCTCTAAAGTTCGTAAACAAGTGATTGCTTAGTGAGAGTAGGCATCGTATGTGATTGGTATTGAAATAATGGCATAGATACTTAAGATAGACAAAGGTCGTTATGACGTCCTGGTATTGGCATGCGTAAATCAGCTCGATGTCATTAGAAAAATTATTAAATTGTTTCAAATAAATGTTTGAAACGGGTGCTCCACATCGCTGTCAATGCGGTGAAGTAGTCGACTGCCTCGGACACCATGGCCTATCCTGCAACAAAAGCGCTGGTCGGATGGCACGGCACCGACATCATCCGTCGCGCTCTTGTCACTGCCGCGCCCCGGGGTGCCAGCTGTTTTAGAACCCAATGGCTTGGCGCGCAACGATGGGAAGAGACCAGATGGAATGACCAAAATGCCTTGGAAGTTGTGTAGGCCTTTGGTGTGTGGGATGCAACCTATGTTGACATCCTCGTGCCATCCCATCTTCGTAGCACGGCGAGCTGTGTTGGAGCGGCTGCTGCAGGTGCAGAAAACCTCAAACGGCGCAAATATGACAACCTTATTGAGAGCTATATGTTTGAGCCGTTTGGAGTTGAAACATTAGGCCTTGGGGTCCGAGTGCTCATCGAGTATTTCGGGACATCGCCAAGCGGTTGGTCGACTCCACATGGGACCAGAGGGCTGGCCTATTTTTAGCCCAAAGAATTAACCTTTTGGGCACTTTTCACACTGACAGCGATGCGAATTTTTTGATGCCCTATGAGCTCAGCCCCCCTTTTTTCTTATTAGATACTGGTGCATAGTATATTTAATTTAATATTCGCTTGTATATTTTAATTATGTTTTGTTCATAGTAGAGAAATAAAAATTTTATGGAATAAAAAAGATCTAAATGAGAAAAAAAAAACAAATGTTATTTTAAGATTATTATTTATTAAGAATTAATTTCTGAAGATTTTTACGAGATTTCCCGGTAAAACCAAATATTTAAAAGGTATAATAAATCTTTGGGTAAAATAGTGAAAACCTATTAACCGTTCGCTTGGTATTCCTGATGAATTTTATTAGTAGGTGAGTTTTAATAAGAATGTTTTCGCTCTCAATTGATATTACTCGCTCTAGTCTCATATCATGCTTGTTGAGTTCATTACACTCGATCAAAGTTAGAGTGACAAGCTTGATGGTCGAGAAATGAAAAAGAGTTACAATAATTGTTATGTTCCCAAAAGTGATTTAGATAACCACAACAAGTTATCGTGCTGTTTTTAAAAATGAATTTGTATCATATAATCCTCATAGTAATCATGTTTTTTCGCCACATCATCGCCGGTTGTTCATTTTGAATAGATAGTAACGTATTTTTGTACTGATATTAATAATTTCATCAGCCAAAGTGACACACCCCCAAAGTAAATTGAAAAACGTAGTAGTACAGTGGTGGTGTGACTATAGGCAATAAATTGCAATTTTTGATGACATGGCGAAACTCTAGTTTAATTATCAGAAAAAATCTGAATCGACTCGATCCTAAATCGAAATACCGAAACTCGCCCATTTATTTGTTAAAATATTTATGGCCCGTTTCATGGTATTATTTTTACAACTGTGGTCTGAAATATAAACCCTCACATAATAGTTTTCAATAATTGTACGTTCTTCCCCAGGTCTCGATGACCTTGCCCAGCGTTGCGCCCAGTACAAGAAGGACGGCTGCCACTTCGCCAAATGGCGTTGCGTGCTCAAGATCGGCCGCTTCACTCCTTCCTACCAGGCGATCATGGAGAATGCGAATGTCTTGGCTCGCTATGCCTCCATCTGCCAGAGCCAGCGCATCGTGCCCATTGTCGAGCCCGAAGTGCTGCCTGATGGTGAGTTAATTTTTTCAGATAATTACCCTAGTATTTTTAGGCTTCCGTACCTCAAAAATTAAAAACGGAACCCTTATGATCACTTCGTTGTCCGTCTGTCTGTCTGTCTGTTTTCCTCTTTGCAATTAATTAGTAAGCTTTCTTAGAAGTAATTTGCTGATAGTGCATCAATTTATCAGGATAAAAAAAATATTTTCTAGGTGAGCACGACCTTGACCGCGCCCAGAAGGTGACTGAGGTTGTCCTGGCCGCCGTCTACAAGGCGCTCAGTGACCATCACGTCTACCTTGAGGGCACCCTCCTCAAGCCCAACATGGTGAGTTCTAGATTTTTGTGCTATAAACTCCTTTGAATAACTGAGGTCCTGGTATTATAGAATGCCCATGTAGCTATGATCAAAAATTTCATAACAAGTTATAATTGCAGACACGAATCGTGAGCACAAATTCACCATAGCTTTAATTGCCCTCGTCAGCGTGCTCTTATATTCTGTTTTCTATCTGTATCTAAATATGCTTGATTTTATTGTTCCCACCCGTGTGCAACCTGCTGTGATAGGAAATAAGATTCGTTAAGTTTAAACCTAACGAATCGTGAGCACAAGCTCTGCTCTTAAGGGTAGAGCTTGTGCTCACGACTCGTGCCGGCAGCTATACTGGATTTATGTTTTTCTAATGCGTGTTGTCCATTGCTTCTCAGGTGACCGCTGGCCAGAGCTGCAAGAAGACCTACACTCCTATGGACATCGGCCGCGCCACGGTCACCGCTCTGCTCAGAACTGTACCCGCTGCCGTTCCCGGTTTGTAACAACTACACCTAAACATTTTCTTTTCTTTCAACCCAATAGCCACATAACAGGCTGTTCAGTGTTCTTTTCTCAGTCTTTAACATATCCAAACCAAATCTTTCCCAGGCATCACATTCCTGTCTGGAGGCCAGTCCGAGGAGGAGGCGTCAGTGCATCTGAACGCCATCAACACTGTTGATTTGAAGAGGCCGTGGGCCCTTACCTTCAGCTACGGACGCGCCCTCCAGGCCTCCGTGCTCCGCGCGTGGGCCGGCAAGCCTGAGAACTTGCTCGCTGGTCAAATGGAGCTGATCAAGCGTGCTAAGGTGACTTGATTATACTAGGAGATTATGAGGTGAAGGATGATTATGCTTTTAAAAGGAGACAGTGCCTATAGATATGATTTACGAGAAGGATCGTCATTTCTCTAATTGTGATACGTGAGTTGATTGTACTAGGAAGATATGAGTTGAAGAATGTGCAGTTATTTTTGGATAAATATAAAGGGTCAATTACATCACTGGGGTCAATTACATATTGTTCGATCAAAGGCACAGTTGACTCGATTGTATCAGGTGAACTTGAGACGAAGGATGTGTAACGAGGCTTCAATCAAAAGTATGAGAAGGCAATTAAGCTAAGATTCGTACGAGGAGTGAATGAGGTGTAGGATGTTCGTCGGTAGGTCTTGAAATACCATACCTAGTGTTTTCTTATAGTCCAAGTAGGAAGGTAAGTTACAAATAAACAACAGTTTGCCTCATGACAAAGTTTTAATAAAGTACGTGAGGTAAAAACAAAGCACGTAACTGTTGCCTGACTAAATAATTATAATTATTACCTACTTACCTCACTATAGTTATGCATGTTCATTTGTGTTGTCCTGTATCTGTCTTATATGTGACTAATTTGCTTAGAATTTAGTATTTCAATGCGGGTAGTGTCAAATGTAACTGTAAATATCCAAGTAAAATAGAGAAATATGTTATAAAATATTTTTTGTTAAAAAACTTTTGTTTTATTGCCATGGAAAATTAGGCATATTGTTTGCACTAGCCGCATAAGGAAACCATAGTAATAGTAGAAGTAGTACTAATCAACGTTTTTTTTTCTCCAATCCTCACAATTCAAAATTGCACCAACGACGCTGCACTCCTGCGCGCATCTTTAACCACCAATCACGTGTCGGCTCGATGATTCTAAATTCAAACATCTAAATCTGGACGAATGTGTTCTCTTGCCAATTGTGACGTCACAGGCTAACGGTCTGGCTTGCGTTGGCAACTACGAAGCCGGTTCCATCCCATCGTTGGCCGCATCTAAGTCCAACTTCGTCAAATCGCATGCATACTAGAATATCTTAAGTAAACCATATACCTTTTACTGTCTAATATAATATCGTTAGACCGATTTTTTTCCTAGATATATAGCGTGTATAGAAAGGTGTGATCATTTATAAGAGTGTGGTACAGACATCACACTAAACAAATTTATTCATGGGACCAACATCGTAATCGCGAAAACATTATCAGCCGTCCCATCCATTAGGGTCAAGTAGGTATTGAAAGTTTTGTATGGGACAGTTGACAGTTGATAAATTTTTCGCGATCACGATGTTGGTCCCATGGAGAAAGTTGTTCAGTTTGATGGCCTGTACCACACCCTTAAATATGACCACATATTTCTGATACATGGTATACATGTTATTTTATAATAATAAGTTATGAATTAAAATCTACTGATAATATTATAAAAGTATGGCGTCTTGTCTGTTTAATATCTGAAATTTAATATTTTGAATATGGCAGAAAAACATTGCATTTGTATAAAACTTTTTACAAGACAAGTCAGTCGCGTATTTGTGGTTTTTATGCTGTACTATTTCCAAATCAAAGTCTGAACAAATATTATCCTAAATAAACATTTTAAGTAAACATCTACTTTTGCGACGAAATGAATTGGCTTAATGTCGTTTTAATTATTATTTGCTACTGGTACTTATTTTTTAGTTTGGACTTTTTACATTCCACAAAAGTTTTTTTATTTTACGAGAATTTTTATTAAATTACTAAAGTTTTATATCACAAATAATATCTCGAATTGTGATCCATGAAATGGCATTTATTTTTTATTCTATAAGTATTGATTTTTTTTTATTATTATATTCGTAAGCTAATTTGTTTTATCAAGAAAAATATTAATAAACAAACTATTACAGAAACTTAATAATATGGACAATTTTCCCAGTTGTATTATTTGTGAAACGTTCATATTCATCATCTCAACAAGGTCAGATATTCGTTTTCATAAAAAAAAGAAGTTTTACAATGATAGTGTTATGATGTCTTATAAATAATACAACTGAACCATAACAACATCCTATACGTAAATTGTACGTTTAAAAACTGAGTTAGAAATGGTTGCTTAACTAATCGCCTCTCGCTCTTCCAAATATGTGCAAGCTACAGCAAAGAACAAATTGTGAAGCCGCCATTTGTAATTCTATATTTAAACGTATTGTAGTTTGCATGTACATGTATCTAATTTCTAGAATGCCTGAATAGTGTGTAGTACCAACACCAATCGCTTTGTGTGCTTAATATTGTTGAAATAAATAATAATATTGTTTGCTTTTGTGTTTATTTCACCTTTTAGGTGTAGTTGCTTGCAATAATAGTAGTAATGTGCAGAAATATTAATATCAACTCCTAGTTTCTGAATGCCTGGATCTCTAACCGTATAGTTTTGTCGAAAAACTCGACTCCAAATGGAGTCGAGTAAATACAAGTAAGTAAAACAGTAGTAGTAGTAGTAGTAAGTGGTAAGTGAATACTTATGATGGACCTTTTAGTTGTAGTTGCGTAGTTTAATGTGTAACAGTAGTAGGTGGTAATTTGCAGAAATAGAAATACTTACTCATAGTTTCTGAATGCCTGGTCCTCTAACCGTATAGTTTTGTTGGAAAACTCGACTCTATTCAATGTCACTTTGTTGCCCGTTTATACTTACACTTGACAACACCTAAATGTAAGGCCTATAATTTTTGCGCTCTAGCATGGTGCGGGTGACATTTGACGAACTGTTCCTTTTCACTCTTGAACGTTATCGCGAATTACAATCATGATTTAATATTTTAGCTGCACCCTAAATATCATAATCGTAAAATACGGATACAGTAATAACTGTAGTAAATTAAATAAATCATCCTGCCAAAATGTTATTATCTACAAATAAAATCAAATTTAAAGAAAAATGAAGCAAAGTGGTAGGCGTGTAACGTAACGCCATAGACATGTTTAGTGATGAGATGTATTGCTATTATGGGTTTTTATCGATAATCGATATATTTTATAGAAAAGAAGTTTACTGTATGTATTTTTAAATTTTTGTTGTTGGACATCTAGAGTTACATTAGCCGAAAAAATGATACCATGAAAAAAAATTTTTTTTTAAATAAATATCGGGTAGTGCTTTGAATGTGATTTTTTAATGTTTTGTATTAAATACATATTTTAAAATAAATTTCATAATAATATGATATATCAAAGACATTTTAAAATTTATTAGGAGAACGAGATTTTTGCTGTAAGAATCGTTATCGATAAAATTGAATTGTGCATATTGCCACTGACCTAATCATGCCATACTACGTGTGTCACCCGCACCATGTTAGAGCGCAAAAATTATAAATACCATTCACCATTGTTTTTGGATTTTCAACTCTCCTCGCTGAGCCGAGCGTTGAAAATCTAACTGTGTTTATACAGTACATTTAAGTGTCGCCTAATGTTAGTGAAAACGGGCTGACGTCATAAGTCTTCTAATGCTGACGAGGTATTTGGCTCTACTGTGTGACTGTGCTTGTGTGACTGCTGGCGTTTGTGACTGGTTGAATGAAAAAACAACAGTGACAACCAATCAATCATGTTGGCATCGTATGCCAACTTACCCACCACTAACTACCACTTATTCACTAAAAAATAATGAACATGCTTCCATTGTTTAGATCAAGTACCTACAATAAAATTAAAATCCGCCACGCCTATTAACTCTAATAAGGATAGGTAGGTAGGGTCATAATAAGGGCCCTTCTGTCCCTTAAATTGGTCTGACACTACCACTTTAAGCCAGGGATTCCCACTGCAGACCGTGGACTTCCGAATCAAATAAAACCTATGGCTTGCGGGGGGCAATTGGCTTTTAATTTTGAGTTAAACCATGCCAATTTTTTCGGTGGGTCTCATCTAACCAAACCTTTGGACTCCAAAGCTTGGAGCCTCAAAACTTAGACTAGCCGTAAAATAACTAATAGATAATTAACGTAGGAATAACACATTATTATTATTTATCATCATATTCATGAAGATTTTAATTTTATGTCTAAAAAACTCGACCTTGACCTTTCAAATAATTGGCTTACATTCATAGGTCGTGTTGCCAGTTAAATTGTCCAATTTTACTTTGGCTACATTTAGTATAAGTTCTGTGCTATCCTACAGTCTGATTTTTAATTCGACGGAATTCTGACAGCTGTAATTTTTTGACACTTCAGATATCATAAACCTTTCTGTCTTGACCTTTTTATAAGTTATTTAGATGACAAAATTTTTTTGGATATAAAATAACAAAAAATATGAAAGAGAATGAGATCAAGTAAACTATATAACAATGTAAGTAGTGTTTGTTCTATGCATTCAATGCACACCTAAAATATTAATTTTAAATGGCTAAATGGAAAAAAAGAGAAAAAGAACAAATTTTCTAAATTTAAATATTTATTTAGGTATCATTATCACTAATGTCATCTCGAGGAGCTCGTGGCTAAGTAATAACAGCCGCACGGGTCGATCCATCAGGTTAAGCTACGCTTGCCGGGGTTGGTCCGTGGATGGGTGACCATCTTTTCATACCGAGACTCCTCCGTGCCTCGGAAAGCACGTTAAACCGTTGGTCCCGGCTGTCATTCGTGGATCTTTGACAGTCGTTACGGGTCGTCAGAAGCCCGAAAGTCTGACAATCAGTCTTACCAAGGGGTATCGTATTACCCAGTTAATGGGTTGTGGAGGTCAGATAGGCAGTCGCTCCATGTAAAATAATGGTATTCAGCTGCATCCGGTTAGATCGGAAGCCGACCCCAACATAGTTGGGAAAAGGCTAGGCAGATTGATTGATTTATCACTAATGTCATCATCGTTGTATGTCTGTAGTTACAAGAAGCGAAGATTTTACAAACAAAAAGGTTTGTAACCTATGGATTAGTGGACAGGGATTCCTGTGAAAGAAAAATAATTACCGTACTAATTATTGTAACTTCAATAATTTGGTAATAAAAAAAAAATTATCAGTCAATTTTTAAGTTTTAGTTTTTCTAATTGAAACCTTAAATTCATGAAAGATTTTTTTTTTCTTTCGTTTAAATGCGTTCCATTTTCAGTAGGACCGTTTTATTATTGGCAACACTTCTGAAATTCAGAATTCCATCGAATTAAAAATCAGACTGTAGTGCTAATCTGGCTGTAGTTCATATTACTAAAAAATAAATTTGTTTACTTGAAAGTGTTTTTTTTATCTGTGACTCGTTCAAGTCATAATTAGACTTCGCTTTATTTAATCAAATGAGTGCAAGGGAAAGTATGAAAGGTTAAAAAAGGCGAATGTGACAGCTATTTTATGAGTATAGAAGTGTTAACAGCTTCTGCAACTATGACCTTCTTAATTTGAATATATGTGCATACCATTCAGTTATTTTACTTCTGACAGTAGCTACCATAGACATAGACAATGGACTGAGCGTTCCATATTCAGTTGTGCAGTGAATACAGACCGGAAAGCACGAGAGAGGCAAAGAGAATTTGCGGCCAGAAGTTTTCTCTTTCTACGCCTTGTCTGTGGCTTGCAGAAGAGACAGGTATTGGCTGCAAAGTCCCTTTGTCTTTTTCTAGAGAGTGGTAATTTTTGTGAGGCTAACGCTCAGTCTATTCTTTGTCTATGGCAGCAACCCAATAGCAACTTTGCAACGAAAATAAATATCACTGATTTTGACAGACTTGTCCAATGGTAGCAACCCAAAAGCAACCTTATTGCGTCGACAGTAAAGATCAATGTGATTTTGACAATGATGCAAATCAGAGGTAAAATAACTGAACGGTCTGTACTGCCACTATTTTTCTAACATAAGCACGGCTACAGATCAAGCGAGTATAAGCTGATCTGAGCTGAGCTGAGTTCATTTCCAGTATAAGCTGATCTCGCATAGGATTTGCTTACAATGAGAGTGTAAACTGGAAATTTATAGCTTGATGTGTGTGTCGACTTTCAAAGTTGCGCAATTTTTTTTTTCACTCGTAGATTATTAAAAAATATTGGTCACGTATTTTTTCCTTTTTTACGTAAGTAATCAAAAGATTACGACTATGCATTGAATTAAAATGTGGCATTACGTCACTCCTTGCTAAATTTTATACGTATTTTTTTAAAGTTATTACGTAGCGGGCCCCCACTCCCCAACTTTAATGCGTTTTATCTAAGTAATTTTTTATTAATATGATATTTTTTTTTATTATACTCTGAACTCTCAAACTCAAAGCATTTATTTCAGTTAAACCAATTACAGGCATTTTTGAATTGTCAAAGAGTCGGTCAGTTAGTGAGAAAGTTGAAGCTAAATGCCCATTCCAAAACGTATATATTATCTGACTGACGCGTCGGTCTAAATAAAAATTTTTTTCTTACCCAGGCATCATCCCTATTAATAATTCAACATTACTTAAACATGTTTTTCTGTTCTTTCCAGGGTAACGGCCAGGCGTCGCAAGGCAAATACGTGGCGGGATCAATAACAGGTGCGGGCGCCGATGCTGGTCTTTTTGTAGCAAACCACGCGTACTAAACGCACAACACAACATTCACTACACTATGTCGCTAGAAACAGTAGTACACCTCGATCGTCGCTACGAGAATATCCGCCGAGCGACACAGAGTAGGCAAAATTATAACACGCTAGCATTATTTTGTATCGGTTATCGCGACGATGATAACAGTCGTTTTATTTGACGTCTGTTGTTCAACCGAGAGTTATTGTCGCCTTTTGTTAAAATTATTGTGCGGTCTTCGCGCCGAGAATGAAGTTTCATGTTTAAAAAATGGCGCGAAAGGTTTTAGAGGTTATAAGCAAAATGTTAGTTTTAAGATACAACACTATATTCTCAAATTGCTTCTTGTATGTTTAAGCATACGTATTTGTAATGAAATTAGACTAGATTTGAAGTTATTTATTGAAAAACATCTTAGAAAATTGTATTTAATAGTCGCATTAACTGTAGTGGTTGACAAAATAAATGTTGTTATTGTGCTATTATGACAGAAATCATTAGATTTTTAATATTAATTTATTTACAACAAAGCAACATGGTATAAAAAATGTTATTTTTAAAATCAGACCATCATGTAAGTTAATTTTGTATTACTTATCTATAATTTTTTAAATATCATTTTTAGTTTGTAAACTATTTTGATATTTTTAAGAGTATAAAATTATATTAATCTTTGATCAGGTAGTTTTTGTTTCATTTCATTAGATGTAACTTAGTAGACCTAGCAAATCCTATAAAGATGGTCATTTAACTTTCGATGAACATCTACGAAATCGTGTGACTGACACTAGCATGGCTATCAGGGATTTTAATTTTGATAACACAAAAAATTTGTCGCTAATTAGTCGAAATTTAGTATCAGTTTACCAAATTAGGTATTTGTCGGTCACTGGTTCAAAAGCTATAAGGGTTCATAAATGGCCGATCTCCCCAGCTTGGCCACATTTATATCTCAAAAACTAGGCCACCTAGAGATGTCGCAATTTTTCGCCAAGTTACAGGTTTAGTCGGGTCTTAGTTTAGAAGATATAATGAGTTCAATTTTAAGGTATAGTACAAGAGCTAGATCGAATTCTTTGATCTAGCTCTTGGACTATACCTTAAAAATTTGGGAGAAAACAGATCTTCGCCAGGTGCCCTAGCTTTTGAGATTCAAATTGGGCCAAGCTGGGGAGATACTCCCCAGGTCGGCAACCTATAAACCCTTATAGCTTGACCAGTGACCGACAAATTATTCTAATATTTGGCGACAAATTTCGACTAATTAGCGACAAATCTTTTGTGTTATCAAAGGGAATCACCAGTTTCGGCTAAGCGTGGACAAGATGCCCGGTAAAAACTATTTTTACTAAACAATATAATTAATTCTGAAAGAAATATTTTTGGACATCACAGAGTAGCCAGGTACACGTATAAAAAGTCGAAAATAAAAAAAGCATACCCATTTGTTTGACGCAGTGTTACCAGCACGGAAATAAAATACCAATTTCAGTCTGTAATCGAATAATCAATTATGGTAACCAAAAAAAAAGTGTTTGTCTGCAAAACGAGTAGACACTGAACAATACTATATGAGAAGATTATTCTCATTTACATTAATATAAACCAATCAGAAACGTTATTAGTATTTTACCATTTTTTTTAGATTAGAATAACGGTTCTATAAATCGATTAATGTCAGATTATTATTTTTTCCTGGCAACTCCTACTGTATCGCTTAGAGATGATCGAACCGGTTGCTTTTATCAATATTCTGTATGCTGCTTCGCAATGGACCATTTCGATCCGAGTAGATAAAATCGCTTTTAATTAATCATTTTCAATATGTTTGCCTTTAATTCAATTCAATTTCTTATTATGGTAAACAGAGTCCCGGTTTTGCCAGAATGATACAGTGTGTGTGTGTGTGTGTGTGTGTGGTCTGAGTGATTGAGAATCGTTTTTATGGAAAATAACGCCCACCTTAATAGTATTTTTCTGAGATTTTATTTTTTTTCTCATTTAAATAAACACACTGTACATAGATCTGACCACTATAATTTTGCAGTACGATAATACAGTAATACGATTATTTTGATCCGATCCTCACTACCTTTAGCAGTTTACAGTAGTGGATCGTATATTGTTGAATCGATGTGAAAATCAATCAAATCCCGTTGTACCGACCTACTTGAGTATCGATATGTATCGAACATCCCTAACGTCAAGTGTAATGACGTCTGACAACAATGAAAAAAGTAAAACTATTCACTTTGCTTTTGTGCACTGTGGATGTTAATTTGTCTACTCGCTGCTTCAAACGTTTGTTTTTCTTATCATGGACTCCGATACCGCTCCTCATGATGACCCGGCCCTACCCTCGGACACTGAATCTGCACCTCACTTTGAACCTGGCGCTATTATGGACCTCGAACCGGGGGGCGTCCCACACTATGCTTACCGATACGCGGTCTCCACCCCAGGACTCTTCTGCTCCACCGGCCATCAGTCCTTCGACAAACATAGCCAGCCCACTGCCATTTCAGCTTGCTTACTCTGCAGGCGACGAGAACTCTTAACGAAGTTTTCCAGACGCTGCCCAACCCAACTGGATTCTTCTGTCGGCTTCTTTCTTAAAGTTGTGTCTACCGAGCTGGATGAATTGCCCTAGGTAGACATGCTCCATCACAACTTCGAGAAGGGCGACCCTTCGATGTGGATTGGACTCGGCAAGACGTTTGAATTGTACATGACTCTTCCTTATCCTAATCCATTTTAATACAAAATGAAGGATATCTTCAAATCCTAAAAATCTGCCTTACCTGGGTTCTCAACGATCGAACTGTAACAGACATCTAAAGACATTTTTTAGTCCCATAGGTAGCTTATCTCGAATGTAGGTACAGTCAGCAACAAAAGTCGATTAACACTTGTGTTTTCTAAATCTTAATTATTGCGAAAAATACTTCATTACAATCCGAACAGATGTAAATTTTAAAGAAAATTAACTCTTAACTAATAAATGAAATGCTAAAACTCAGGTTATCGTATCATTTTGTGTATTTAGATGATGTCAAAAAGTAGCGGTGTTAACAGACTTCTGTTGCTGACCATACCTACCAAAAGTTTATTCAACTCTGACACCAATGCCCCTATTAAGAGCATCTGCCAAATTCTAAGAACCATAGTTTGTGACTAAATTGTCTCGACACTACTTAATGGAAAGTTTTTCCAACGCTTGAACATAATTAGTATGCAGACGAACTATATTGCTTGATGAACCGTTTAATTGAACTACGCTCGAGAGTGGAGCCAGCCAGACGAGTAGGGCCGAGGACTAACTTGCGGATTCGCTAGGTATTTTTACCCGACTTCGGCGACCTACGAGTACGTACCTACGTTATTGTCTCGTTTTTGGAGCGGTTCCATCATATTATAACGGCGATCATGAATATCTAGTTTTTGACACTAGCACTTCCCGCGCGGCTTCGCCCGCGTGGATGTAGGAAAATATCCCGCGGGAACGTACTATCGGGAATTCCTTCCTTATTCCTTGTCTATATTATAAAGGGAGCCTCTGTGCAAAATTTCAGCTTTCTAGGACCAAAGGCTGGGCGTTGATGAGTCAGTCAGTCAGGACTTAATTCTCTTTTTATTTGTATAATAAATAAAGGTGTCAAAAAATGCTTTGTACCAATAGGTACTCGTATAAAGCGGACAGCCACTTTTTTTGACAGCCGTAATAGGGATAATGACAATTTTTTTTTTGGCTATCATTTAATTAGGTTAAAAAATATTGGACACGTATTTTTGACCGACTTCAAAAAGGAGGAGGTTATCAATTCGTCGGAACCTTTTATTTTTTTTTTATGTATGTTCCCCGATTACTCGAAGATGGCTGGACCGATTTGGATTTTTTTTTTTTGTTTGAAAGGGTATACTTCCCAGGTGGTCCCATGATCATCAAGTCAGGATCTGATGATGGGATCCTGGAGAAATAGAGAGAACTCTTCCAATTTTATAGGCACACTTGAAGCGATTTGGATAGTTTTTGGAAGAGTACTTTCTTGGAGTGGTCCCATTTCAATTTGGTGAAGATCTGATGAAGAACTTCTGAGATAGGCAACGGAACTCCTCAATAAATGATAGCAAATGGACTGGGATTGCTGAAATCTCATGTCTGTTTGTTGTTCACACCAGTTCATAACATAACATCACGCCAGTACGCTGTGAAGGGGTAAGCACATGTGAACCACTAAAAAGTGAAAAATAAAAACTTTTTTACAAAAAAATACAACCGACTTCCAAAAACAACACTACAAAGTGAAAAATAACTTTAATTTCGGAAGTCGGTGGCAAAAACGAAAATACATTTAATCAGACACCGACTTCCGAAATTAAAGTTATTTTTCACTTTGTAGTGTTGTTTTTGGAAGTCGGTTGTATTTTTTTGTAAAAAAGTTTTTATTTCTTTTTTTTTACGTATTCAAAAGATTACGGTTGAGTTAATGGCAAGACATCACTGCTTACTAGATTTTATAAGTAGTTTGTTATGGTTGTGACACGTAATAACGAGCCCCCACTCCCCAACTTTAATGCACTGTATGCATGTATTTTTTTATTAACATGCTGTAGCCAAAAATACGTGTCTATTATTTTTTTGTTATCTGACTGACGGACTAAGGGTTGATCCACATCTGTCAGCACGGAACAGCATTTATGCCGTGTGTGCTGCAGCGTGCTATCGTGTGCTTCAGCGTAAGATCGCACGCCGTCGCCGTTGAGTGTTGTCGAATACGATCATGCAATGCAATGGAAGCATGATATCGCGCTCGATAGCACTCGTCAGCACTCCAGCGCCTCTCAGCCATTTTGGCCGTGGTGTCGAGCGCATCGCCGATTCCACCGCGCGGTCTCTATCTTTATCGCTCTAGGAAATGATGATCCTAAGAGATAGAAAAGGATAAAGCACGAAAAAAGGCGATTCCGTGCTGACAAATGTGGGTCAACCCTTAATCGTTTTTTTTTTTACCCAGGCATCATCCCTATTGTGTGACCGTTCACGGTTCAAACCAAAGCTTTAGACAGCGTTATTCTTGCGTCTCCTGCATGTAAACTGACCGCATTTTAGGGAGAGATACGAAGTAAAATGAACAATCAAGTAAATTGAAAGGAGTTGTCTTTTTTTCCGTAAGCGAAGGCCTACCTACTCAAAACCATGAGGTTTTTGTGTAGGCCTTGCCCTCTATTGATATTACATTATTACCTATTAGGTATATCCTAGACGAAAAAAGACTCATTTTTTCTATTCTTATTTTTGATTATATGTCATGCTAGGAGCTCGTGGCTAATAACAGCTGCACGGGTCGATCGTAGGTTAAGCTAGGCTTGCCGAGGTCAGTCCCTGGATGGGTGACCATCGATTAAAGCACGTTCCCTCGTCTCGGAAAGCACGTTGGGCTGTAGGTCCTGGCTGTCATTCATAGATCTTTGACAGTCGTTATGGCTAGTTAGAAGCCCGAAAGTCTTACAACCAGTCTTACCAATGGGTATTGTGTTACCCAGTAACTGGGTTGTGGAGGTCAGATAGGTAGTCCCTCCATGTAAAATACTGATATTCAGCTGCATCCGGGTAGACTGGAAGCCGACCCCAAAATAGTTGGGGTCGGCAAAAGGCAAGCAGATGATGATGATTCTAATGTCACGTAACGTACCTAACCGAAAATGGGCTTTTTAAAAACCCTATGAATCTTATTGATGACCTGCTCTTTCCCTAGGAATTTTAAAAATAAAAGCAAAAAATGTTAGATTAGGTAGTTAGATTAAATCCGCTTCCCGGCAATAACGTTTAAATTTCTTCGTTTCCAGACGGATTAGACTCCACCAGTATTATGCGGTAAAAATGCAGTCCCAACTCCCAAACTTCAGTGTTAATGAGCTATGCGATATACTTGTTACATTCTAAGGATTAAAGGATTCATCCCTATTTTTTACGTCTATAATTTATCTCCGTAGCGTCCACTAGTTTCGTAGAGTCTTGTCCAGTGTGGACTATTCCTTAGAGTGAGGTATCTAGCTAGCCATGTCAGTGCTCCGTTCCCATGTCTGTCACTTTGTGCAAAAAATCTACGGGTTTTGGTAGAATTTTCCATAAAGGAGATAAATATGAAAGAGACTGATTGATTGACATTGATTCGTTCGTTTTTGATATAAACGTGGAAATTTGTACAACCTTACCTACCTACGTAGCGTAGGTACTAAGTAAAAAGACCGTAACCGAAATGATGTCCAAATAAAAATGTCGCAAGGTGAACGTTTTTGTAGCAGGTTCAAAAATGCATGCAAAATCTCCTGTAAATAAGTGTTTGCAAAAGGGATGCTAGATGCCTAAGCCACTAGTGAATAGGTTTTTAGAATGGAGCGTGGCATGTAAGTAGATAGGTAGGTACTGTGAGGGCTCGAACCTCACAGCAGGAGATTTACTGAACTACTAAATAATACGAGAGGGACTCTAGTTATATGGGGCTGATGCCTACTGTATTTTAAGCTTCAGATCAATTATAAATCACACTCCTTAACTAAATTGGTTCTACCCGGCGCCTCCGCCACTATGTGAGAGCTCGAACCTCACAGCAGGAGATTTACTGAACTACTAAATAATACGAGAGGGACTCTAGTTATATGGGGCTGATGCCCTCTGTATTTTAAGCTTCAGATCAATTATAAATCACACTCCTTAACTAAATTGGTTTTACCCGGCGCCTCCGCCACTATGTGAGAGCTCGAACCTCACAGCAGGAGATTTACTGAACTACTAAATAATACGAGAGGGACTCTAGTTATATGGGGCTGATGCCCTCTATATTTTAAGCTTCAGATCAATTATAAATCACACTCCTTAACTAAATTGGTTCTACCCGGCGCCTCCGCCACTATGTGAGAGCTCGAACCTCACAGCAGGAGATTTACTGAACTACTAAATAATACGAGAGGGACTCTAGTTATATGGGGCTGATGCCCTCTGTATTTTAAGCTTCAGATCAATTATAAATCACACTCCTTAACTAAATTGGTTCTACCCGGCGCCTCCGCCACTATGTGAGAGCTCGAACCTCACAGCAGGAGATTTACTGAACTACTAAATAATACGAGAGGGACTCTAGTTATATGGGGCTGATGCCCTCTGTATTTTAAGCTTCAGATCAATTATAAATCACACTCCTTAACTAAATTGGTTCTACCCGGCGCCTCCGCCACTATGTGAGAGCTCGAACCTCACAGCAGGAGATTTACTGAACTACTAAATAATACGAGAGGGACTCTAGTTATATGGGGCTGATGTCCTCTGTATTTTAAGCTTCAGATCAATTATAAATCACACTCCTTAACTAAATTGGTTCTACCCGGCGCCTCCGCCACTATGTGAGAGCTCGAACCTCACAGCAGGAGATTTACTGAACTACTAAATAATACGAGAGGGACTAGTTATATGGGGCTGATGCCCTCTGTATTTTAAGCTTCAGATCAATTATAAATCACACTCCTTAACTAAATTGGTTTTACCCGGCGCCTCCGCCACTATGTGAGAGCTCGAACCTCACAGCAGGAGATTTATTGAACTACTAAATAATACGAGAGGGACTCTAGTTATATGGGGCTGATGCCCTCTGTATTTTAAGCTTCAGATCAATTATAAATCACACTCCTTAACTAAATTGGTTCTACCCGGCGCCTCCGCCACTATGTGAGAGCTCGAACCTCACAGCAGGAGATTTACTGAACTACTAAATAATACGAGAGGGACTCTAGTTATATGGGGCTGATGCCCTCTGTATTTTAAGCTTCAGATCAATTATAAATCACACTCCTTAACTAAATTGGTTCTACCCGGCGCCTCCGCCACTATGTGAGAGCTCGAACCTCACAGCAGGAGATTTACTGAACTACTAAATAATACGAGAGGGACTCTAGTTATATGGGGCTGATGTCCTCTGTATTTTAAGCTTCAGATCAATTATAAATCACACTCCTTAACTAAATTGGTTCTACCCGGCGCCTCCGCCACTATGTGAGAGCTCGAACCTCACAGCAGGAGATTTACTGAACTACTAAATAATACGAGAGGGACTCTAGTTATATGGGGCTGATGTCCTCTGTATTTTAAGCTTCAGATCAATTATAAATCACACTCCTTAACTAAATTGGTTCTACCCGGCGCCTCCGCCACTATGTGAGAGCTCGAACCTCACAGCAGGAGATTTACTGAACTACTAAATAATACGAGAGGGACTCTAGTTATATGGGGCTGATGCCCTCTGTATTTTAAGCTTCAGATCAATTATAAATCACACTCCTTAACTAAATTGGTTCTACCCGGCGCCTCCACCACTATGTGAGGGCTCGAACCTCACAGCAGGAGATTTACTGAACTACTAAATAATGCGAGAGGGACTCTAGTCCGTAGGGGATCTGAAGCTTAAAATACAGAGGGCATCAGCCCCATATAACTAGAGTCCCTCTCGTATTATTTAGTAACTCAGTAAATCTCCTGCTGTGAGGTTCGAGCCCTCACAGTACCTAACAAACCTAGTTACTGTCAAGTCAGAAGACAGACCCGAAAGGAGCCATTTACAAGTTTTGAAGAAAATTTTGAACTATGGATGGAAATACAAGTTTACACCATTCGAAACTTATAAGTATTATAGAAACTATTCAGACGTTGCCTACTCATTTGATGTCTATCACGCTTCGCTTCATATGACACTTTCAATACATTGTAGGTATAGGTACCTAGTTTAGGTACAGTCCGCGAGGCCTAAGCTGAGCTTTGCATTTGTGTGAGTGCACATAGATAGTGTAGGTAGGTGTGACGTCCGGCTTAGAGCGCGACGCGACCATTGCTGATTTTTGGCAATCGGCTTTTGTTCTTTTAACCCGTCGCGCGCCAATTAGCAGACACAATTGAAATTCTATTGTTATCTGTACACATGGTGTACAATCGACATTTTAAGAGTTAATTACGAGAGCCGTTGGTCCCGGCTGTCATTCTTGTATCTTTGACAGTCGTTACGGGTCGTCAGAAGCCCGAAAGTCTGATAACCAGTCTTACCAAGGGGTATCATATTACCCAGTTACTGGGTTGTGGAGGTCAGATAGGCAGTCGCTCCATGTAAAATACTGGTATTCAGCTGCATCCGGTTAGACTGGAAGCCGACCCCAATATAATTGGGAAAAGGCTAGGCAGATGATGAATTACGAGAGGCCATGACCAAAACCATGTCACATCGTTTTACGGCCAAAACCGTATAAAATCGTTAGTTTAGATGATTCTGAACCCGACTCAGTGGGCAGCACCGGTCAAAAACGTTAGTTTTATTGGAGTCTATTTCTGCTATGCCAAAATAAAAATAGGCTGATGGTTTTATCACAATATGTCTGATATTAAAAATGTACACTTGTTTCGTAATTTTATTACTAAAAAGTTTGTTTTCAGACATTTTGCTCGTCACATGTGGTTTTGGTCGTAAAACTATAAGACAAAAATTTTAATCATGGGCCCTCGTACCATTTTGGTGATCACTCACACAAATGCAAAGCTCAGCTTAGGCCTCGCGGACTGTATAGGCACGTATGCTGTACAAAAGAAAATCCATATCCTTTGACAGTTACTTTTGGATAAGGTAGAGTTTCAATGATATTCATAAAATCACGGGTCCGATACCACCGCCCCGGTACCTACCAGATATGTGATCGTCAGGGATAGTAATTGTGAATCAAACTATCATTTCTGGCTGTAGGTCTACATTTGGTGGATAGTAATGGATACCTACCTACACCTACCTACCTTAAATTAAATGGGCCTTTTCACAGTAGCGTCTCTGACCACACAAGGCGTCGCGTCGCCGTCGTCGTCCTAACATATTGATCGCGATTTCGCGCGACCATCGCTTAATATTAGAACGACGCGACGCCTTAAAGAACTCAAACTCAAACTCAAAGCATTTATTTCAAATAAACCAATTACAGGCACTTTTGAATTGTCAATGGGTCGGTCAGTCAGAAAGATGAAGCTAGTTGCCCATTCCAAAGCGTAGTAGATCCTCAAGGATATGTAGGTATAAGGCAGAGAAATAAGGCATAGCGTTCTGTAATCAGCTAAGTCAACTTTTTCCACCCTATAATTATCATACTGTAAGATTTGATAATATAAATGATAAATGATTTTATTTCTGTAAGTATCTAGGTTTGTACAAAAACTTTTACACGTCAATCATATTTTTAATAACCACACAGAATGAGTGGACCTGTCCAGTCAGTGCACGCATTTGGCAGTAATCGTGCAGCTCAACTCAGAACTTATGAGCTCAATGATTCGACGAACAATGCCAAAGAAAGGACATTTGTGTAGGCGCATAAATTACTCAAACTGCCAGACCACGATTAAAACTAGATGTAAAGTTGAATTAAACATTAGGTACTTTTAGCTTTATAATACTTATTTATGAAATAAATTGCTATAGGTGCGTTCTGGTCAATTTCCCCTTCAAAAAGAGGCTCGATCATTCACAACACAACAAAACAAAAAGGCATTGACTTCAGCTGTTTGCCCCATTTCACCCACCTTCGGGGTTGAAAGTTATCGAGTTAATGCTTCAGAAAAGAAATTGCCGAGAAAGGTTTGATAGCCGTTAGGGCATTGTGATTTGTTATGTTAAGGAACTGGTGAAGGTTTTGCCTTTCCGTGGTATTCGGGTTTTAGATTTGGGTATTGATTATCTGTCGAAGAGAGTAGGATCTTTGCAGATAAAGCACCCCACGCTTTTTTCAATGACATTAATTTTCTCGTTACTCACTTTATTCTTATATTGAAAAAAATATTTTTCACTTTTTAGTTCAGTTTAAAGCTATTAAAGCGTGTTTTTTTAGTTTTTTAAACTATAATGACCTTTTTTGTGGGCGCCATACAGTGCTACATTTAACGTGTGTGTACATGGTGTGTAGTGTAGCTATTACCTACCTAGGAGACTCTTTAAGAAAGGCGTCATAACTTCGAAGGGGATTATTATAAGCAAATCCTGTTTGTTGCTTTATTTGCAGCAAAGCGAGAAAATGTCAGTTTCATTGCTACTTATTATTTAAAACTATGAAAATGTTCAAGAAAGAGACTGTCAGCGCTTTTTAAAGCCGTGTCTCCTGCGCGTCTTTTTGCGAAACATTAAATAAAAACATAAACATTTGATTTCACACACATACTCCTGCGTATTCAAATATTATTAGTTTAGTAGCATCTTGTGCAGATGTTGTACCTAATGAGTTTCAACGAGGAAGACGTGCTATCAGTTTGAAAACAGATGTGCGCGGTGCACGCGACAGTTGAAAATAAAACAAATCCATCCCCTCTTCCCCCGCGCGGGGAATATTTTCCATGAAGCTCGAAAAACAAAAACATTGTCTTTTCATACACAAATGTGTATGGCCACGCCTCTTTGTTTCGATGTTTTTGTGTAATGTTTCGAAAAAACACGCGCAGGAGACACGGCTTAAGAAAGACAAGAACAGATAATTAAGCTTTTTTTTTTCTGGTAACACCCCTCTATAAACCTATTCTCATTCCCTATCAAGTCTTCAATCACTCTTTTTGCTCCAACTCTTATCCTTCGTGTAGGCTTGTTATGTAGGCGACTGACCGGTTACGACCGCTTCTGTCCGGATTTATCCATACAATGGCATTAAGCCGGCAGATTTATAGCAGGGTAGATGTACCTGTTGTTGGCTGTGAAAAAGTGATTTATCGTTCAAGTGGACCAGATTTTAAAAAAAATGTGGTTGTCTGCGACTGAGATGTCTTGGTAAATGGTTTGAATTATGTTGGTATTTGAATGAAAGATTCCGTCTTCACGCTAATCTTTTCAGGCTTTAACATCATGTCAAAAGCTTCGATCCTCCATTTGAGCAGCTAGGAACTATCAAAATAGTCTATTTTCAGCAGGCTTGCTGTTCCTTGACTGACTGACTAGTCAGTCAGTCAAGGAACTATGGAAAGCTACCACAAACTCTTATAGCAGGTCAATATTAGACATCTAGTAGGTAAAGCGCAACTTAAATTGTCAGGCGATTTTTTTCCATGTGTCGTGCAACTTTAACCCCCCCTTAACTAGACTCCCCCTGCTTTATAATCACAGGGGAGTCTAAAACCGTAGTTTTATACCGCGCAACTTTCCCAACCATCTTTTTTTATACTTAGATAAAAAGAAAAGTCCTGACTGACTGACTCATCAACGCCCAGCCCAAACCTTTAGACCTAGAGCGCTGAAATTTTGCAGAGAGGTTCCCTTTATAATAAAATAAAATAAAATAATGCAGACAAGGAATAAAGAAGGATTTACGTTCCCGTGGGATATTTTCCGACATCCACGCAGGCGAAGCCGCGTGGGAAGTGCTAGTCTAGAATATATGCCACGTAGATTACTACGCATATGTGGTAATACCTCCCTTGACTAGACTACCCCTGTTTGTAATCATAGAAGAGTATATCAACCAATGGATAAAAGGACATAGCGGATCACTTGGTAATGACGCAGCGGATGAACTTGCTAGGAGAGCATCCAGCACGTCTGTCTGTGGATCTGAGCCAATCGTACCCATTCCCTTCAACCAGTTACGCAGGTGGCTACAGGAGTTCACCCATACACAAGCGGAGAGTTGGTGGTCCTCGACATCAGGTTGCAGGCAGTCCAGGGAGGCCATCACGTCCCTGGATGGTACGCTTACCAGGCGATTATTACGTGTGGACAGGAACGGGCTGCGCCTGGTGACGGGGACCATCACTGGACACTGCTCATTAAACGAACACTTCCACACAATAGGAATAACGGACAGTCCTCTGTGCAGGGCCTGCATGGAGGCTGAGGAAACCTTTTTGAATGCACAGGCGTCACCCAGATTAGAACAGAAACTCTAAGAATTTCCCGATCTTTCACAGATGTTCTTAACAAACCCGGAGATTTGATTAAATTCTGGAGGGAGGTGGGCTGGTTGGTATAAACCCCCGACGGCCGCCATGGCCCACGCACAATGGTCCACATGAAGGACTAAGTGCGGAAACCAAATCCTTTAACTCTTAAAATGTCGATTGTACACCATGTGTACAGATAACAATAGAATTTCAATTGTGTCTGCTAATTGGCGCGCGACGGGTTAACATAGAACATAGAGTATATCAACGTAGTTTCATACCGCACCTGTAACTTTTCCATCCATCTAGAATATTATGCCACGTAGATTACTATGCCTGTATGTTGTCAAACGTCGACGAACACCAAGTGTACGTAAGAGAAAACGTTATAATAGGTTGGGGAAAAAGTTTCTTCGCATTTTTTAAGAAAATTCAAAACATTTTTTAATATACATTATTTACATTTATCTAAAGTATGTAGGTACCATTTTGTTAGATAACTTTTTGCCATCTTGTAGGTAGGGACATGATCCCATTGCTATAGAAATTTTGGGACTTCTGATCAAAATACCGCGACAAGTGGTTTTGGCAGTCCTCTCGTGATGTTAACCTGACACTGCCTAAAGAATTCTGAAGAGACCGGAACAGGTGGAAATCTGAAGGTGCAAGGTCAGGACTATACGGCGGATGCATTAACACCTCCCAGCCAAACTCTCTTAATTTTTGCTGAGTGGCTAAAAATGTGTGAGGTCTAGCGTTATCATGATGAAAAACCACACCCTTTCTGTTGATTTATTCCGGCCGCTTTCTCTCAACTTCTTGCTATAATCTCATCAGTTGTTTGCAGTAGAGTTCAGAATCGATGGTCCTGCCTGGTGGTAACAGCTCATAATGAATAATGCCCTTCCAATCCCACCACACACACAGCATCACCTTGTTGCGAGTTAACCCGGGTTTCGCCACAGTCTGTGAAGCCTGACCGGCCTTTGACCACGACCTTTTTCGCACGTTCTTGTCGTACGTGATCCACTTTTCATCACCAGTTATCAGCTTCTTCAAAAATGGTTCGGTTTCATTACGTCGTAATAAAGAATCACAAATGAGTACACGGTTCATTAGGTTTCTTTCAGTGAGCTCGTGAGGTATCCAAATATCGAGCTTTTTTGTGTATCCAGTTTTTTTCAAATGCGCCAAAACTGTTTTGTGGTCAATTCCTAGTTCTTCAGCTACGTCGTAACTACTGATATGCCGATCTTGCTCGACGTTTTCAAAAATGGCATCCATTTTATCCATAATAGGGCGACCAGAGCGACGTGCATCTTTGACATCAAAATTTCCGGATTGAAAACGCTTAAACCAAATTTGTGCTACTCTCACTGACACTGCACTGGGTCCATAAACATCGCAAATTTTTTTCGCGGCTTGCGTTGCATTTTTGCCTTTTTTGTAGTAAAATTTTAAAATATATCGAATTTCTTCATTAGATTCACTCATCTTGACAGTACGAAAAACAAATGAAAATCACACATTTTCCTAATTTGAATTTGGAATTATGTTCTTTAAAATTTAAACTTTCAATGATATCAAAACCAGCCAGATACAAATAGTATAGCCAAAGAGATTTTATTTTAAGTTCATACATACTATAATGCGAAAAGACTTTTTCCCCAACCTAATATAATATGTATATAAAATATATTTTGGGAGAGACGAAAGGAAAGGGTACTATAGATAGGGATACATGGTGGTGGTCGACAGAAATACAGAATATGTTACAGGATAAGAAGAGAAAGTTCAAGGAATGGCAGAGTGTAGAAAATGAGAACGTTAGTTTGAAAGCAGAAAAAAAGAGTGAGTATGATGCTCTAAAGAAAAAAGCCAAGAAAGCGGTAGCCATAGCGAGAGCAAAGGCCCAGGACAAGCTTTATGACACACTGGATAATCCAGCAGGCCAAAAACATCTATACCGGCTTGCTAGAGCTAGAGAGAGGAAGACGAGGGATGTCTGTCAGATAAAGTGTATAAGGGATGAAACTGGAACAGTTCTTTCGGATGATGAGAAAATTAAGGATAGGTGGAAGGCTATTTTGAAAGACTGATGAATGAGGAGAATGACTGGACTGGTGTGCTTGAGAATAAACCAGTAAATGAGGGGTTAGTGAGAATTATTAGTATGGATGACGTGAGAATAGCAGTTAATGGGATGAAGAATGGTAAAGCAATAGGTCCGGATGGAATACCAGTCGAAGTATGGAAGTTATTACGGGTAGATGGATGGACGTGGTTAGCTTTATTCTTCAATAAGTTGTTGCTGGAAGAAGCCATACCTGACGAATGGTGCAACAGCTCGCTGGTGCCCATCTTTAAAAACAAAGGTGATGTGCTGGAGTGCAACAACTATAGAGGAATAAAGCTAATGTCACATAGTATGAAGGCTTGGGAGAAAGTTATTGAAAGGCGACTAAGAGAAGAGAGTGAAATTTCGCCAAACCAATTCGGTTTTATGCCTGGTCGAGGAACAGCAGATGCCATCTTTGCTATCCGCCAGCTGTGCGAGAAATACAGAGGTGCGCATAAAAACTTGCACATGGTATTTGTTGACCTCGAAAAGGCATACGACCGAGTGCCTCGTGAAGTTTTGTGGTGGGCACTTAAAGAAAAATGTGTACCAGGGAAGTATGTGCAGTTGATTCGCGCGATGTACAGTCGATGCAGTACCCAAGTCCGGTCTACAGTGGGCACTACTGACAGCTTCGATGTGGCTGTCGGCTTGCACCAGGGGTCTGCACTCAGCCCTTACCTCTTTGTGCTGATAATGGATGCTCTTTCTTCGGATATCCAGGAAGAGGCTCCCTGATGTATGCTGTTCGCCGATGACATTGTGCTGGTTGCCGAGAGTGGCTTAGAGGTCCAGAGCAGATTGGAGGTGTGGTGGAAAAGACTGGAGACAGTTGGCCTGAGAGTAAGTCGGACCAAAACAGAGTATTTGTTTTGTGATTTTGGCGGACTCTCCGGTCCTGTGCCCATATCTCTTGCCGGAACGCCCTTACCGATCTGCTCCGACTTTCGGTACCTCGGGTCGCTTGTCCAAGGGGATGGCGAAGTAGACCGAGACATAACGCACCGGATCAACGCAGGATGGATGAAATGGCGACAGGTTACAGGAACAACTTGCGACCCACGGATGCCCCTCAAGTTGAAGGGGAAAATTTACAAGTCCGTGATAAGGCCTGTCGTACTTTATGGATCGGAATGCTGGACAGTGAAGAAGACGGATGAAAAAAAATTGCATGCAGCGGAGATGAGAATGTTGAGATGGATGTGTGGAGTGACAAGAATGGATAAAGTGAGAAATGAGTATATAAGAGGAAGTTTGAAAGTGGCGCCAGTGACAGAAAAGTTGAAAGGAAATCGTTTGTCTTGGTATGGGCATGTAATAAGGAGAGACGAAACGCATGTGACTAAAAGAGTGATGAATATAGATGTTGATGGATGGAGAGGCAGAGAAAGGCCAAAGAAAAGATGGATGGATTGTGTGAGGAATGATATGAAAGAGAAGGGAGTGAATGATAGCGTGACGGTTGACAGGGGAGAATGGAAGAAGAAAACGTGTTGCGCCGACCCCAAGTAATATGGGATAAGGGCAGGAAGATGATAAACGTATATCATATATATTATATAAACGTAAAATACCATCATCCAATGGCGACGACTGCGGGCTTCCCGTAGTTGTGAACCTATGGGGTTCGATTGGTATTCGAGCACACATCCTATGGGGTTCGTATGTAATAAATGACGTTAAAAATAATATGTGATATATACCTACGGCCTTTCACTGGACTCCCCCTGCTTTATAATCATAGAGGAGTTTAACAACGTAGGTTCACACCGCCTAGTAACTTTTCCATCCATCTACAATAATAAGCCACGTAGATTACTACGCACGTATGTTAAAAGCAATATGTGTTAATGTCCGTGCTAGTGCCCTTAATTGCGCCTTCCACCCGTCCTCAAATATAGGGATTTTTTGTACGGCACACGGGTTTATGAAACTGATAATGTTTTCAATTAAATACGTAATGAAAAGCTTGGCATAATGCAGTTAATTACATCATGTTTGAAGCTTTTGTCATGTAAGAGTTTTGTGGCGTTTTGGACTGTTTTGTCGTGAAGTTTTGACTGCTTTTGCCTAGAAACGTGGCTATGCTTGGGTTGGTCCAGTTATGATCCTGGTTAAATGGAACTATAGTATATTTTAAGCAACGGGGCACCTGCCCCACTGTCGACGAGGAAGCGACTAGCTAGGTATCAACTATTTTCTCGCTCAAGAAATTAACATACAATAGATGTTGTTCCCGTGTCAGTAAAAGAGATACATCATCATCTGCCTAGCTTTTTCTCGAGGCGAGACAATAAACTAGATTAAAGCACTTAAGCACGACAATTAGCGAAAAGTGAGTAGAGCTAGCAACTAGAAAGCAGCGAGTGTGTAGTTTTGTAGCTGGGTTATGAGCGAGTTTTACTGACACGGGAACAACATCTAGTTGTTCCCATGCCAGTAAAAGAGATACATCATCATCTGCCTAGCTTTTTCTCGAGGCGAGACAATAAACTAGAAAGCACATAAGCACGACAATTAGCGAAAAGTAAGTAGAGCTAGCAACTAGAAAGCAGCGAGTGTGTAGTTTTGTAGCTGGGTTATGAGCGAGTTTTACTGACACGGGAACAACATCTAGTTGTTCCTATGCCAGTAAAAGAGATACATCATCATCTGCCTAGCCTTTTCCCAACTATGTTGGGGTCGGTTTCCAGTCTAACCGGATGCAGCTGAATACCATTATTTTACATGGAGCGACTGCCTAACTGACCTCCACAACCCAGTAACTGGGTAATAAGATACCCCTTGGTAAGACTGGTTGTCAGACTTTCGGGCTTCTGACGACCCGTAACGACTTTCAAAGATCCACGAATGACAGCCGGGACCAACGGCTTAACGTGCTTTACGAGGCACGGAGGAGTCTCGGTATGTAAAGATGGTCACCCATCTACTGACCAACCCCGGCAAGCGTAGCTTAACCTGATGGATGGACCCGTGCGGCTGTTATTACTTAGCCCCGAGCTCCTCTACAGGCCTACATAAGTATTTGCCCTTACAACTTCGTGGAATATGCCTTTCTAAGGCAGACTTAAGTTTACAGTGATTTTGAGAATTTAAGTACCTACTATAATTATGTATTAAGGCACTCGAATAAATTGTATTGTGATAAATGGTACTTTTAAACAAAAATTTCTAAAAGTTCCGGACTAAGTGTAAGTCTACAAGAAATTGTGATTTTATGGACACAAGAAGAAAACCTAAAAAGATCATGGTTTAATCTCACAGTACCTATAGCTATTATGGTACAATATAGGAACAGAAACACAAATACCTACTCAAATACACATAGATTTTAATATTCTTAAGGTTGATTTAGACCAAACGAGTGAAGCCATAGAATCTACAGCTACAGCGGTTACCTAGGGCCGCTCGGTAGATAAATACGCGTCCGACTGCGTAACGGACAACCATTCGAAATTTGAATTATTTTGAGACAAAGTGCTAATCCATTGCTTCATATGTTCGAAAAATTTGTCTGCTCAGCAACGTAAATAACCCAATGAATGTTGTTGAACTGTCAAAATGAAACAGATTCCAATCGATAGTGTGTTGCGCAATTAGGGTGCTGGTTTATATTTTGATTTCGAAGCGCGTCGTTTTGGCCGTTTTTTATGAAGATAAACTACTGTAACATTATTATACTGTGGTGAAGCGCACATTACAGCCGCAACGGGCCGCAACTTCAACGCATTTTCATACAAAAAGTGCGGTGCGGTTCGCCTGTAGTGTAAGTTCTTAGAAAATGTACGAAAGTGATGAATGGGGATTTTTGCAATGCATTGTGTTGCAGCGCTGCTAGCTCCAATCTGCGTTGGCCTTGAAATCGTTGAATGAGCATTCTATCCCCACTCTACCAAATTGTTTTTGTGTATTATGTTATGTCATTGGCCTATCAATACTAAAATGTCAATAATAACAAGAAAATAATGCTCTTGTTCTGGTTCTATGTTCGTTTAGTTTAAAATGACATTTAAGGCAAGTATAATTTAAAAGTAAGTCAGGAGATATGGAACATTTTGAAATTTCCTGTGTCCGTTTTTGGCGTTAACTGCGATAACTTCGAACCTAGGAGGTTTAGTGTTGATTTTTTTATATGAAAAATTCTACTTCACCTGAATAAAAATGTGTGCATAGGAATTTTAAAAATGTTCCATATCTCCAGACTTATTAATTTTTCAATGGTGCGGTTGCCGGTTAGTGTACTCGCCTTAAATAATAAACAAAGAAATAGGTTTACCTTCTTACCGCAAATTTTCTTGTTTCAGGTTGAAATGAACTTTGATACTAACGCAAGATAAAGTATAAGTACTTAAGTACCTAATTTATTGCTGATATATTTTGTTACATTTTCATTTTATTTTTTTAAGTTCTCGTTGAGTATTAGATAATTATTTTTACTTTTTTATCGTCTGTAAGAAAAATATATACTCGACATTATGATCAAGTTTGTGTTTTATTTGTGTACAAATATCTACTAACAATTAACAGTACACCTAAATCGGTTTGATTTGGTTTGGTAAACCAATAAAAGGATTCTTGCTTAGCAGTACCTAAGTACGCTTTAGAAAACACATCTTTATTTATTTTATTCTGTTTCGTTTCATATACAAATAAAGCCTGATTTCGCAGATCAATATTCAATTTTCAATGGACTGAAATTATTTACTTACACCTATTTAGATTTTAATGTTGCACGCCTTTCTGCACCTATTCTAATAATATTGCAATATCTCTTAAATTAGTATTCTTAAAATCAAAACAAGGCCTTTATTGCTTGTCCAAAGTTTTAAACCCTTGTTAATTAATTTATTTATTTATGTTAAGAAACCAACTAAACCTTATCTCTCAGCTCATTTGATCAAAGCACCTACCAGACTACTAGGAGAGCATAAAACTGGGATAATAAACTTGTGAAAATCTAAGAAAATTTAGCAGTAAACCGTGGCTTATTTATTTCATTACTAAGGTGCCCCAGAGCACTCTTTAAAAGAACTTTGCACTTGGTGACTTAAAGAATCTACGATGTTTTTTCGATACCTATTTAATTGGAGAACGCTCGCACATAGAAAATGAGAAATCCAACTTTATAAGAATTAAAAAGTTGAAAATAATGATAATTTAAACCAAGTTCAAACCTCACACAAGTGTTTTTAAGAAAAAAAAAACAATGATACTAAAATATTGTTATTACCTGAGCTTGAACAAGCTCCGCAAGTTGTAGTAATCTAATCATCTTAGGTACTCTACGTTTCAGTAAACAATACTTACCTACCTAACTAAGGTTTAAAGTTCTGTTGGCAACGCGATCTTATTACTTATATTATATATTATAACGCCATTTAATCATAACCTTTTAATTCAAACAGGGAATCCTGACTCGCAAGGTCGCAAGGAACATCAACTTTTATTGTTCGAAAATCTGTTATCAACACCGTTAGACGAGTATCAACACCGTCATTGCTCTCAATTTTTTGGATATAAAGTACTTATATCGACAATATATTTTTTGAAATTTCTTTTTTTAGGCTTCCGGGAAAAAATGGAACCCTTATAGGATCACTTTGTTGTCCGGCTGTTTTTCTGTCTGTCAAGACCCTTTTTTTTCAAGAATGCGTGGAGGTATCAAGTTGAAATTAATATGAAATACATAGATCTACGGTCGCTTAAATCTCAAAATCAAGCTAAGTCTGCGTTAGTAAAAAAACAGCCATTATTTTATGTCGGCTCACAAATAAATCAAATACGGTGCTTCATGTTCACCTAAAATCATGAAATTTTGGCAAGAAGCAAGGTATCACAGCACAAGTAAAGGAAAATTCAGAAAATCGTACCTACTTTCATCACATAAAAAAAAAATTGCGATTACAAACTTACTACCACAAAGTTAAGTATGTTTTTGAGATAAATTCATCTTAACTACGGAACCCTTCATTGTGCGTGGTCCGAGATGCACTTGGCCGGTTTTTTTTTTATCAATTATCGCTCTCTCAACTAAATTCAAACATCTAACCGCCTACAAGTTTTACTATAGCAATTCCGCGAACATGCGTTAACAATCAATTAATATTGCAGGCACTCAAACGGTTATTACATCGTTATAGTTATTACGCTTTTATTATGCCACTGTGACCTCATCACTGTTTATGAAGTGTGACATCCATTAACACTATTTGTATCCATACCCCTAATTTGTTGTTGCCCGGTTACGATGTCCCGAATTAGTGTAATCTTTTTTGTAGCTTGACATTCCGTGATTGCGTAGTTGTGTTGTATTTACATGAAATGCATGCACGATACCTATATCCATATTATTATATCAGTTAAAATAGGTACTGGGTTCTAAAGGAACCCGTATATTAATCCCTCTAACATTAATTAATCTAAAATATTAATCATAAATTGAAAAAAAAAATATTTTAATTTTTTTTTTTTTTTTTTTTTTTTTCTTCGTACCACTTCATACATAACAGTTAAGAAACTACAATAGATATATTTATATATCAACAACCATTCGTTCAGAAACATGATTTTTATCGTTCAGGAATGTTGACATACCTACAGCCTAATCTTAATTTAATCCTACATATATTATATTCCATATAATTATTAAGAATATATATATTAAGAATATAAAGATATTCACGCGGACGAAGTCGCGGGCTTATAAAAACTTAAGTTACAAGATATTTATTCAAGATAATCGTTTTTAAATCTAATCCTTTCAAAAAGTTGAAGAGTTCTATGTACAAAGTTAGTTTGACAATCGTATTATTTTCCATTCAAATAATTTTTGTGCCTCTATGATAAAGTCGATGACCGATTGCACGGGTTCGATACCCATCGCAATCCTTGAAAATAATAATAAATTGAGAAAAATATTTTTGGAATTTTTCGGTTTTTCTTTTGAACGTATAAACCTAAGAAAAATACAAGTTCAACGTCAATTCTGAAAAGAATTTTATTGAAAAAAAAAAGAGATATGCACAGGCATTAGTATCGAAGAAGAGTAGCTACGACCTGCTCGAGGTAAATATTAATCCGTTTTTTTTGTCATTTCACATACTTCTCCAATACTGTGTACGAAGCATTCATGAAAGGGGAGGCAGAACCGTTCAAACGGTTTCACACACCGTCATTGCACCCCATGTGAGCGAGCCGTAGATAGGTAGCCATACGATATCGGTATATTGATCGGTTCGATACACCTCTCCTCGTTCATGTCCCTCTAGTACATTTCCGAACGGTCCTCCATTATTGGCGATTGGCGATACTTCCAAATTCCAATACACTTCGATCTCGAACGCCAAGTACCCGTGTAGACGACATGTGGAATAACATTATGTAAATAAAAACCTGAAATGAAATGTTAGATTATGTTTCAGGGATAATTTATTTCAAAATCTTAATCAGTTACAAAATTCTAATTACTTAATGAAACTTCAGGAGATTATAACAGATCATAATTATTCATTGTAAATTGAATTTTCTCAACGAAGCAAAGTTTTAGACCATTGAATTTGTTTTTCTCTTCCAACACTAATTTGAATATTTTTTTTTAAAAGCGTTTTTTTTTTTTTTTTTGAAACTAAATAAAGCCAACCTGCAATGTAATGAGCACCTAATCAGCTGAACCGAAGTTCAAAATCGTTCACTGGTTTGCATCGGTTGCCAACACATGCATTGTCTACGAACCTATTAACACAAATGAACCGTGAGAACGCTCATTAGGTCGTACAGGATCGACGTGGGAAAAACACATCCTTCCACATCATGTTTGCCTAGTAGCTCCGAAGAAGTTTCTTCCCGAATTTCTCACGCTCTATCCCCCATTTTTAACAAAACCAAAATAAGTAAAAACGGACAATGTAAACTTTACTCCTTTAAAAATAAGGCTCTAATTCCATCCTATTATACGAGACTTCGGTCTTTATTGTCCGCAACAGGAAATCATCAGATCTTTTCTTATAAATTTTACCTGCATCCTATCCCATGGAAACCAAACTTTCACCTTTATTAAGGTTAAGATAAAACTTAATTTTGAATAACGTTAAAATATCCGAAAGGGAGATAGAAATAGACGTCCCGTTTCCGTCCCTCTCTGTAAATTGGTTCATTGACCGGCGCGACTAGCGAGTAGCACATGAGCACATCCGTAGTCGGGAAGGATAGGTCGCGGCAAAGGAATGCGGGCTACCTGCTTGTTGGGTCTTGTTGCCTGGTACTTTTGGAGTTTTGGAGCTCTGATGCGGAGTTTTTGACTCCACTCCGTTTTGACTCGATTCCGTTTTGTTTGACATGAAGAGATCGCCGATTAGATTTCATTAATTATTCTGTCATTTTCCGTTTTAATGGGTATGTGCTCTCATTATTAATAATCCTTGTCAAAAATTATGCAATAAGCAGGCAATCCTTTCCAGGAGTTAACGGGATCTAAATCTTCCAATTTTCAAAATTATGTTGTTAGGGTTCCGTACCTGAGATACCGTGGCCCTGGCACGGGCAGCTGAAGGAGCATGGGTGGGTTTTAGTCAGTAAAAGTCTGACACGCCCTCCCGCTCTGCCCAGAGCGGGAGAAGTCATTTGATGATTTCCCATCCACAAAAAAAAAAAAAAAGGGTTCCGTACCTCAAAAGGAAAAACGGAACCCCTAGACCCCTTCGTTGTCCGTCCATCTGTCTGTCTGTCTGTCTGTCGTCAAGACCCTTTTTTAGGGTTTTCCGTTCCTCAAAAGGAAAAACGGAACCCCTGGACCCCTTCGTTGTCCGTCCATCTGTCTGTCTGTCGTCAAGACCCTTTTTTAGGGTTCCGTAGTTAATAAGGAACCCTTATAGTTTCGCCATGTCCGTCCGTCTGTCCGTTTGTCCGTCTGTCCGTCCGCAGCTTAGCTCAGAGATTCTTAGTAATAGAAAGCTATAATTTGGCATGGATATACGTCATCCATCACGCCGACAAACTGGTAACATAAAATCATGAATATAAAATTTTTTAGGGTACCGTCTGTACACGTAAAGTAGTGATGTTTTTTTTTCTCGTCTACCCCATGGTGTGGGGTGTTGTTGGATGGGTCTTTCAAAAACATTGCGGGTTTGTGAAAACAATTTTTCGATTTAGGGACCGTTTCTGAAATATTAAGCTTTAAAGTGCTAATTTTTGCTAGAGTCAGGTGTCCCCCTGCCAGCTAAACGGTTAGTTTTGGATGGGCGAAAAAATTCACAGTATTATTATATGTAACGAAGATAAAAGCAAGTACGCTTTTCAAGTTTACGAGTAATAGTCAACCAACTTATAAAATGTACTTCAAAAATAAAATCATAATATTCTTATTAATAATGATTTATAAATTAATTGTGCAACTACGGAACCCACGCGCAGTAATAACTGCGCGTGGCCCGACATGCACTTGGCCGATTTTATCAAGAATGCGGCGGTATCAAGTTGAAATTAATATCAAATACGGTCTATGGTCCCTTGGAGCTCTAAAAAAATCAAGCTTTTATGTCAACGCAGTAAAAAAATACGGCCATATAAGCGACATAAATACTCGCAAGTAAATCAAAACCTAGGGAACTTACCGTTAACCTAGAATCATGAAATTGGCATGAAGCAAGGTCTCACAAGCCACAGCACAACTACTAAAGGAAAAAGTCCGAAAATCGATACTTTGTAATTTTAACGCATAAAAATTTTTTTTTTGGGATTTCTAATTTTTTAACTACAATGTTAAGTTTCTATCTGGGGTAAATTCTTTTCAACTACGGAACCCTTCATTGTGCGTGGTCTGACATGCAATTGGCCAGTTTAAAAAAAAATTAAACTTGTGTTCAAGGAATTTGTTAAATGCTTGAAAAGTAAAAAGTTAAACGAACCTTTTATGCAGTTGAGTAAAAACTTGGGTCATTCCACTTGGGGTACTTAGGAACCCATTGTTTGTTGTTAATTTTGGCGAATCTTAAAAACTTAAAAGGGGAAAGAGAACAAAGAACATAATTAGGGCACTTACTAATTAAATCGGAAGCCTTGTAATTTGGGGCGCGGTAGACGACCTGACTTTGTTAAAATCAAAAATAAATTAACAGAGGAAATAGGTACCTACTTACGTTACAGAAAATAAACAAATCTATCATTGTCACAATTAAAGTAATTTTACACTTGACTGCAAGCATTCCTAGTTTCAGGTCAATGCCTGATAAATCTGATGATCGTTTAACGAAAACAATTTTCAAAGGATTGTAAGGATATTTTTCAGATAGCATTTTATTTTTTAATTCAAATGTTATTTATTCTCATCCCCTATTAAATCCCCTAGAATGCTCCTTTTCTTGTCAAATTGTAATATGGGAATTTAAATTATAAAACTACAAGTGTAATATTAAGCTTTATGGCTCTAATGTATTTAATATTATGTGAATGCAAATGAGGATGGGCGCTGATACCTATAACACAAGATATTAAGTTATCTTAGCTTAGGTATTAGTAGCAACTCTAACATGTAAACATTTTAACTACCTTTTGGCCAATTTTATGTAAACCTGTTTTCTTTATGTTTTATTTTGAAGGTGCAAATAAACATTTTTTATTATTTTTTTATTTTTTATTACATAAGAGAAATACTAACACATATGTAATGTAACTGGCAAAATATGGATGTGCCTACGACCACCACCCGTGAAAATAATTGAATTAAAAAAATAATGCTTTGTAATCGTCGAAAATTATCGTTTTCGTTTCTGCCTAACCTTTTGAGACTTTAGGCGTGATGTTATGAAAAGTTAAACGCGATCAAAGATTTCATAGCCCGCGACTATGCAATTTTCTACGTGTTGTATCTTGGTCGTTATCGTAGGCATCCGCTACGATATTTTTTACACCTACTGATAAAGAACTACAGTTGCGAATACTTTTATTATCAGGCAAAACTTTGAAGCCGTAATAATAAAAATAAATAGGCACTTTTAATATTTTATTGTTGTCGTTACTCGGTTTAAATTCTCAATAACCCTTTTCTCGAAATTCCAGGACATGTGAGGAATGAGCATGAGATTGGCGTTTCGCAAAAGAAATCATTGATTTCCTTCACTAAATTCCTCGGCCCTGTTCTCTTCATGGATCTTCCTAGACAAATTGCGGCGTAGTACTGATCCTAAACATAGAAGGTCATTGACCGCTTTTACCTCAGGCAAATACGGTGGGGTAATCATGTCGTAATGAGAACTTTGACACGGAGACGAGACACATCTTGGTCTTGATAGTTTGTGGATAAAAGCATAAAATGTTGGCAGGTGGGAATCATAAATAATGTTCTATTTTTTGCAAAAGAGTTTGTTCGCGAATTTGTTCCTGTAACAAATTCTGTTTATGTATTTCTGAAATATGGCCGTCTTAACTTTTTACGTTTATCCTATCAGGATTCGCTTTTTGCTGCGAAAGTCAACTAAACTTTATTACCTCTCTAAAGTGTAGGCATTATTTAAAAGTGCAAGGAAATAGCACAGATTTTGGCATAGCGTCAGGAAAACCCAGGGTAAAAAGAGTACACAGGTGAAGAAATCACAGGACACTGTGGGATATACCAGGCTCACATAACCTACAAGAGCTACCGTGTGAACTAAAACCGTCTGTCCCATTTCGGCGTGCATTCTCATGGGAACTTTGCACCTACGTACCATCGAAAAAAGCCAGGCCTTTCCAATTTTGAAACAATTTTGCTTGCAATTTGTGCCGTTCCGACTTTCTATTGTTTTACGAGAACAAAAGACTATAGGGGCAGGGTTACTTCAATGAATCAGTGTATACAAAAAGCAACTTTAAGGTGTAAAGGCGTCCGTTTTATCGATATATCGATAGTACGTACGTACGTACGTACGTCTTTTCTTCTCAGCTAATCTACTTTATAACCCGGCCCAAATGCCTTGAAAACTTTCTTTGCATTGTTTAAATTCAACCTCTTAGTATTATACTCGTATAATTGCATAGCACATGTGTGAGCACTATGTAGCTAAGTACTATTAAGCTACCTTTTACTGGGTACGTCTTTCACTGACTTGAATGTGCCCTGGCGGTTGAGAGTATGTCATACTCACTCAAATGTCTCGCTGGTGGTGGAGTGTGTGCTTCAAAATGGTTGAGCTAATTGCTGATTCATGCGTCATGTTCGTGAACGGGCGCCGACAGTTGGGACTGGTCGTCTCTTAGCTGCCACGGCTTATTTTTAATTTAATTGTTTTTAGTTTTTATCTTTTTATTACGGACGCTTTTTAACGTGCACGTCTTTCTACATTGTTCTCACATGTATATTTTCAACATAAACTATGTAACCAATATTTTGTAAAAATGTTTTGATTTAAAAAAATGTCCGTGGAGATTCTTGCCCGTTCTTCTCCATAGGAACCTACTGAGCTTTGGAATGGGCAACTAGCTTCATCTTTCTGACTGACCGACCCATTGACAATTCAAAAGTGCCTGTAATTGGTTTATTTTAAATAAATGCTTTGAGTTTGACTTTGAGTTTCTGACGTGCTGTGGAATGTTCTCCCATGCTTCCAAGATGGCAGTTTTCAGCTCCTGCAAAGTTTCTGGAGCTGGTTGATAGTTCGAAGACGCCTCATCAGCTCATCCCATAAATGTTCTATTGGATTCATATCAGGGCTTCTTGCTGACTATTCCATTACTGCGATATTAAACTAACGTCATGCAGGATTCTGGAACAATTCTTGCAGTTTGCGCCTCTAAGCATTGACGAATGCATCGGTCGCTTTTTAGTGGTGGTAACCGTGGTCTTGTCACAGCCTCATGGAGAGTTTTTCTTTCGGTGGGAATTCCGTCTCACACTGTCCATGATCCACCACCATAACTCACCTTCTCTTCAATGCAACATTGCTGAAAAACTTATCCCTGTCTTTGGTAGACTTTCCTACATCCATCATTGTCATACAACATAATCTTGGTTTCGTCCGTAAAAAGAACCTGGCTCCATTGACGTTGAATCCAATGCAAATGTTAGCGTGCAAACTGTAGGCGCACCATTCTGTGAGCTCGTGTCAGTTTGAGATCCTTGGCGCTTATGAGGTTTTAGGTCGCGTTCTTCGGGGTTCCTTCTAACAGTTCGAGCGCAAACAGTCAGTCTATGAAAGTCTCGAAGCTGTTCTTGGATCTGTACTGAGGTCAGGTGAAGATTATTCAGGCTGGTGGTAAAGATAAACCGATCTTGTCGTGCTGTAGTGACCTGGTTTCGTAGGCCTCCTGGATGGCGCATGAAGCCGCTAGTCTCCAGGTATTGAGGTAGTCTTTGAACAGTGAACCGGATTACATGATGTTATGCACTTACGTTTCGCTGACTCATGAATTCTTTGGAACAATGGTGAGACCAAACTGCATAAAAAAAAAATCTCTGACTTATCATTACGTTAATGTTTCAGCACTATAAACATAAAATTGCACGGTGGCTCGATTTTGAGAGTCCGGGAGTGTATATTAAGTTAATAGGTTACTTTCAACTAATATGGTTTCCCGTTGGTGACTTGAGAAGCTGGGGTAAGATAGCAAGCGAAAAAATAGTACGAAGAAAAGGTTATGTATGTAGGAAATGTATCCGGATAGCAGAATACGACAACAGTGTCTGATTACTAGATGAAGATTGACCTAAGTAAGCAGTAAGCTAGAGGGAAACTAGGAATATTTGGATGTTTCCTAGTCATTGTAATAAAGAAAATAAATAAAATTATAGTAGCCAGTAAGTGGCTTCAACTAACTAAAGACAGTGTTCACCGAAGGAGTACAGGTACCAAAACTTCGATTGTAAACAATAGAACAATACAAGGGATTGGTTTCCAAAAATCTGTCGATGCAATAATAAATTAGAAGAAATAAGCCTTGAGAGCTTTACCTAATTGGCAAGATCGACATTTCTTTGATAGTTATGTTTTGGTCTTGTAAAGACGTTTATATCAAGGACCTCGTTTTACTTGCCTTTAAGGATGAAATGGACGAATGATGGTCACATTGCAATGCTATAATATGCTATTGATAGTGGTTTTGAGTGACATAAGGTCCAGTTGAAAACCAGCGTCAGGCACTAGTTGTCTGGCATTTATGCTGAACTGGGCCTATATGGCGCTGACGGAAGGCACAAAATACTGTTTCAAAAATTTATTATTTTTGTTTTTGCTGAGTTACCTAGGTCATATAATTATATTTTCTTTCTTTCTATTGGAATAAAACCTTGAGTGGTCTACATTGATTTGAGTCGATTCGGTTTTTTTGCGTGACACCAAAGTCTTCATAATTCGACGCTCACGTTCAATATCTATGGCTTTACTAACTGGCTGGCTGGCTGGCTGGCTTTCAAAATTGGTTATAATTACATCATTAAAATTTTACCGTGAATGTTGACATTGCGCTTAAGCTTTTATAAGCGGGCGGAATTAAATAGGTATATGGAATTATATAGACGCCTGAGGAACAGGGTCTAAAGTTCATCCTCCATAGAAAAGGGAGGATCCTCCGACCAGACGTGTATTGTGTCTGGTGGGCAACTGCCCGACCCGACGGTTGATGTCGGGTTGTTGAATATATGCCAGTCGCGCGGTGAACTCTGCTTCACGATGCAGGATTTGTGTGACGTCAGGTTTTCGATGCGCAGTTCACATGTGGCGTTAAAGATGCACTTTTCTCCGGAGACCAGAGGTCGATAGTGGGCTGAGTCAGAGCATATTGCGATGTTTGACAAGGCCAGTTGTGGTGCCAGTGAGTCGAAACTGTCTGCGGAGATTCCGCTCCGCAATGAGTCGGGGTTGCGCTGCGTTATGCTCCAGTGATCGGATTGTGGTACAGCGCCGGGTTGAGGCTAACAGGAGAGGATTCATGAGCTCTTCTTGTTGACCGGCTGAAAGTGCAGTTTGCTATACCAAGATTGCTGATAAGGCTGAGGGTGACCAGGAATGCGGGTCCGCTGCATGCGGTGGTCAGGATACCTGTTAAAACCGTTGGCGTTGGCTGGCTTTGTGACTCGCCAGTCAAAAGCTTGAGGAAGTGTTGATGATGACAACACGTCGGGGTCACCAGTATAGAGGCATGTGGAACAGGGTGTAAAATTCACTCATCCTCCATAGAAAAGGGGGATCCTCCGACTAGACAGGTGTTTATCCGGTGGGCAACTGCCCGCCGTCGTTTGGTGTCGAGATGTTGTATTATATGCCAGTCACGCGATAAACTCTGCTTGCGCGATGCAGGATTTGTGTGACGTTAGGTATTTGATGCGTAGTTCGTATGTGGCGTTGTAGATGCCGTCACAGATACATCTGATTCCTTCATTAACAAGTGTTTGTATTCTTAAAAAAGCTTTGATAATCGCTTTCAGTATCACCTCGCCTTACCCCAGTTTGTTGTTGCCACTATAATTTGCGTAATATTGTATTAATATTAATGGCGAGTTACGTAACAGAACGTTGTTATTATTAACTCTAGGGCTTATTGGAGGGTAAACGTTATTAAAATATGTTTGCTTTAGTTGTGGATCTCAATTTCTTGGAAGATCCAACCGATTTATTTTGTAAGTTTTTGAAATTAGAAAATTAAGTAAGTTTGCGAAAATTAAAAAAATTGACTTAAAGAATATGGATAGTATCTTTTTTAGGATTAACTTATAATGAATGCTGCTCTACATTTTTTACATCTACTTACACATTATTTACTATTTTTATAATTTGTAATTAATTGTTGTGTCTACTTTGTGTAATTTAAAAAGACTTTATGCTTTAAACTAATTCTGCAGTAAAAAGTAATGTGATGATAGTATATTGCGTGGTTATACTGGCGAAATAAGTCACCATTCTACATTTCCACTGAGTTTTCCCCGTAATTTGATTTTCCACGAGAATGTTACAATTATTATTCTCCTTTGTAACACTACCACCAGCTCATTACTTATGCTCTAGTACACAAACAATAAATTCACACAGTCTGCATGCGGTGAAATGATCATCAGATGTCATTAATTATGTTAGCCTAGTACTCTCGTATCAGCGTGAATGAAAGTATTCCCGAATAATGACAATACAATCTTAAGGTACAGTTACACATGCTAGTTACCAGCATGCTTTTTAGTATGCTCATTAGCATACTAGTTTCGAGCATGCTCTGTACTTGTCTACATTTGCTAGATATAAGCATGCTAGTTTTAAGTATACTCCTGAAAGAGCATGCTCAAAGCAAACACTCCGGTACACATGCCATTTTATAGCGTGCTCTCTGTCAGTTCAAACAAAACCATGGACAATCAAACAGCCATTCGTATGGAGTTGACTTGGATTGGAGTTGAGTTGATGTGGATGGGTTGTACACAGTAGCGATTCCAGAACCGGATCGCTTGGAACTCTCAATTTTTTTTAATTCGCTGTGGTAAACAGACCTCAAAATTTTTGTTTTTATAATTTTCAAAGTCAAAGCAGGATCGTCCATGTTGGTTAACATATCTTGATATGCATTATTTCTTGCAATATTGTTTTTGTATTCTGGTATGCGCGGATTCCATAGGCACTCATTGTTCCGATATAAAATCACAAATTTCAACGATTTTTCATCGCCCCAGCGAGACATTTTTAGCGCGAAATTGTGCACGCGCACCTGCTGCTAACGACTGATCGATACTAGCATGCTCAATAAGCAAACCTGTTCACACACGCTATAAGCACGCCCCTTCCACCCGCGCTGCAGGTAGCATGCCCAAAAATCGCACGACCGTCGATTTTTGAGCAAACTCGAAACTAGCATGCTCATTATTAGCAATGTTTCGACACACGTACCACTAAGTAGCAATTGCTCAATAGTAGCATGCTTTCATGCTACTAACTAGCATGTGTAACTGTACCTTTAGGTACAAACAAGCAAAGCAATTTAGAATTTGCATGACAATCATCTAAGAAAGATAGAATATCTAACAATTTATTTTTAGACTCCGCAAATAGAATTCTGTTTAGTTGCGTTGCAGGACATCAAAGAAAACTCTGCTTTATGTTAATAGCTAAAACACTTTATTTCCATCAAACTTATTTATCCATATCTCATCTTTCCCTTTCCAGAAACAACTTTATTGAATTGCATTCCAAACGAAAACAGGCAGAGGGGGGGTATCATAACAAAAATACACCTTACCTCAGTTCCACCTAGGTACATAAATTACGAGTACGACGCAAATACGTAATAAACATTAACTCATTCCCCGAACGCCTCACGTTTTGAGCAATCCCTTTCATGCCCTAAGTGGTAATCGATTGCCTTGTTTACATAAAACTGTTTTGCTCAAGTGCACACCCTGCTTTCTTTTGTTTTGTTTGTAAACACGAATGGGACAACCCTATGAATCATTGTTTTGAAGGAATGTAGATTTGTAAGTGTATTTGTTAGTAGTCCTATCTGTAAGTGGCGTAAACAAACATTGTTAAACGAAAGCTTACATGAAAATCCTCTTCAGAAATGAAAACTGAACTGGCTAACTTAATAAAAGCTGATCAGTAAATCTGCCGTCACAATAGACTTTCAGAACCCGGGACTTACCTACTTTTATTTTCTTGGGACGGATTTCCTTCTTGAGAATTTCCCGGAGAATAAGAGCAATCAGCTGTTATTTATTAGGCCCTGGTACTAGAAGTCAATTTACTGAGACCGATTGCTCTGGAGCTAGTGGAAAATTAGTTCATGGTAGACTACTCCTGCTAGAAGTCTGGTACCTAAATAAAATATTGTTTATGTAAAACTTGCATGTAATTTTATAGCAATGTAACCGCAAATACAAAGTTTCTTTCGATTGTATAGATAACTAATAATTAAGGAGAAGTTCTTACTAACCTTTAATATAATTAATTTATTAGGCCACCAACCAATATTTGTTTTACATAGCCCATTATAGTTTGATATAAACTACAAACTGTAGATTTATTGATAAATACACTTAATTTAACTTAGTTAACTTTCCTAATTATTGGAAAATTCGTAACGTATCTTCCAATAATACAGTTTTGTGTATATAAAAGTCTGGAATATGTAAACTACCCAAACTTAAAAAAAAAACTTTTTTTCCATGCGTTGATGAGTTGCGATTCGCAGGGCCTTCTTGTCATTCTGTCGATATTGCATCGCGTGAATAAATTAAATGTTGTGGTGTGATCGGTGCGACACTAGTGATCTTCTGCCGCTTTACCTGTAATATAAAATAATAGTACCATAAAACATCCCTATAATGTTCCCACTGATGGGACACAGGCCTTCTCTTTCTGTGACAGGGAGTGGGTGGCTGTAATCCACCACGCGGGTCCAATGCGGGTTGGCGGATGTCACATCTTTCAAATTTAATTTTCCAATTTTCCGCGACAAATTGAACACCAAGTGCGAACGATCATCGATTCCATTCATTCGTTCAATTAAAAGAGATAATTTAGAGATTTTTTGCCAATAAACATTATAATGATTAGGTAGTTATGTAGTTCAGTAATTACTGGCGACCAATTAATTTATTGCTAGCGGCGGCGGCGTAGCGATCCCATTGATCAACAATCGAATGAAAACGATTCAACCGAATCGTATTGGTAGCGTATCGGCGATTACCGATAATGGACAACTGATCGGAAAGTACTAGGCTTACATGATGTGCGAAGAGCTCTTCCGAACCGATCAATATTACCAATATCCCGTGCTCTCCCCCATCCTGTTCACACATAGAAAATTCGACAGGTGGCCGGGTGCATAACGATACAATTGACTTTGCGTTTGTGTGCGTGCGATCGGGAATGAATGGCTAGTGCTCGGTTCGGGCCATAGTAAAGAGAACTGTGCGTTTTTAGTAGTTTTATAGTTTTGATTTGGATAAGTTTGGTGGCATTGTTTCAAGAGGCTCGCTTTGAATATGACTTGAATCTTGTTGTCAGCATCATTTTCGATTTCAAGTATAAAAGCATTTCGCAACCCTAAATAACGATTTATTTTATCGTCATCTAAAGGGAACAAACGAAACGTCTCACAAGTCCACTCCAATCTTTGAAGGTTTCTATCAAGGTTGAACCAGAAATCATGGGGTTTCTGTGGCAACGGCCTTGATGGTCTCCGAATTCGACCAGTAAAAGTCACCGGGGAATACTATACTCGTAAATAGGGATGTTTCACACACAAAAGCCCATGCTTCCCCATGGAGGCTTATGGGAATTCATTCTATAACCACCAGGATAGCAGGCGGAAAGGAAATTACTGTTTAAGCACAGCCGGTGCCCAGTCACCTGTTACTAACAACACCCATGGGAAAAGGTCCTTAGCCTTTGCATTTCTTGGCTAAACCTACTACAAGATACATTTCTATTTCTACTCATCTCCCTAGGGTCTAGGGGTAAAGGTCTTTAAGTGAATTGTTTTATTTCAAAGTTCTACAAGGCTCTTGAACTTTTATTTAAAAGCGTGATAAAGATAAGGAGTTCTCCAAAAGAATTTAATTTCAAAATAAGACAAAAATGTTTCGTTTTGGGAATAAATTGTGACATACGACTTCACACGAGCCCTTAGTACAGAGACAATTTGTGCGACATTTGACATGGAATATTCCACGAAATCGGAAACCCAAGGCTACATTCTGACCTAGTTACGATTGTCCATACTCGTAAGTAACTTTGTAGTTAGGTTAAGTGACACATTTAACACGAGAACTGCGTACGAAGTTACAATACAAATGCCATTATTCATTATTTGATATTATATGTAGCTGTCATTTCAAGTTAGTGATAAAGGTGTCTGGTAACTTCTGGAGTCCTAGTTTCAGATTGTTTATGAGCTTCTTTGATATAATCAGTTGGTGGTTTTTTTTTAGAAAAAAGAGTCCAAGGTTAGGTTAGTTATATTAATGCTCGTGACTTCTTATGAAATGGGAACCTATTCATTCTGCCTAGCCTATTCCCAACTATGTTGGGGTCGGCTTCCAGTCTAACCAGATGCAGCTGAATACCAGTATTTTACATGGAGCGACTGCCTATCCGACCTCCACAACCCAGTAATTGGGTAATACGATACCCCTTGGTAAGACTGGTTGTCAGACTTTCGGGCTACTGACGACCCATAACGACTGTCAAAGATCCACGAATGACAACCGGAACCAACGGCTTAACGTGTTTTCCGAATCTCAGTATGTAAAGATGGTCACCCATCCACTGACCAACCCAAGCGAAGCTTAACCTGGTGTCTCGTGCGGCTGTTATTACTTAGCCACGAGCTCCTCCGAGAAATGGGAACCTAATTATTACTGGTAAATTGAGCTGCTGTCAATACTTCTAATATCCTGTAATAAACTTAAGTACGCCATGGCTATGTTAGAATGACACTATGTACATAGTTTTAACACACGAGAGCCCGAGCTGCATACGAAGTTCGCCGAACTTCGAATGCAGCTCGGGCTTCGTCGGATCACTGCTGTGGTTATATGCTTATTGGGGATTATTTAATGACTGTATGAAATTGATGTTTTCTGAGGCAAATTCAATGCAAGCTAAATCATAAATTATGTATTTTTTGGAATCTTAATTAATTGTGGGCTTTAAAGAATTTTTACTATTTTATTGTTTTCCTCACAAGGATGTGTTTTGCATTTTCCAGGTCGCATAAAAATAGGACATTCATTATCTTACTCCATATTTATGTAAGCCTAGTACCCGAGAGACCGACAAACTAATCATGTGGCAATCATTGCTCGTTCTCTGGTCCATGGTTGTTTGTAGCTTATTAATAAACGAAGATCGTAATAGAATGGCCAGAAAATAGTTACCTAGTTCGTTGTGTTATGTAATCAATCAATAATTAGCTATGGAGAAAACTTTAAAAAACCTAATCATTGAATTCCGATATCAACTGCTTGATGCAATTCAATTATTTCTGATGAAATTCTCTTTCCAATGGAATCGAAGCTTCCCCTTATCATCATTTATTCAATTGTTCATACATTTAAACCAAGTCCAAAGGAAATTAACGTCCCGTAACACATACTCCATTTTACAACACCACATTTTACAACTAAACGCTTCACACCATTTTCCCAAAACATACTTTGTTTACAATAATATTATAAAGCTGAGTATACACTATGTTCACGCACAAACTTATCTACTACTGAGCTCCGAGCATCTGCTTATCTGCTATAACGTGGTGCCACTTTATGCAAATACAAAACAGATGCGCGAAACATAGTGGGTACTCAGCTTAATAAAAACACCATTTTGTCATGCAATGATAGCGGTAGATCGAATCCCATAATATGTTTTATGACGGCTCCTCTTAAGAATGTCAAGGGCAGCTTTTGTAATAAAACAACTTTATGACCCGTATAATATTGAAATGCCTGCCAAAACTAATATGCTCCAATATTTTTTGGTATTGACATAGTCGGAGATAGTTATAATAAGTTGAAGTATTTCTAATATTGATAAGTTTGTAGGTCCAATAAAAAAGATGATTTGTACTTCAGCAGCTGTCTGCTGTTCGGAAATCTATTTAAATGCTTTTGTCTTTCGATACAAAACACATTCTTAATCATCATCATCATTGGCAGCCTTGTTCCACCCACTGCTGAGTATAAATAGGTCTCCTCTCTTTTGTGCCATGCTTCCCTGGTCCTTGCGAGTCTCATCCAGGTCTTAACCGCGATCTACTGTAGGTCGTCCACCTGGCTGTTGGTATGCCAAGGCCGTTCTACCGTTTCTTGGTTTCAAAAAAACACAACAAAACACATTATTAATGTAAAAACAAAAACTGCAAGTTTCCCAAGCGTCAAAATGTTAACAATATGGGTCGTTCTAAAATTTTCTTCTTGCCAATAACGCAAAGTCTGCAAGAATGTTCTATTGCCTGTACTGACGTTGCCATAAACATGGCTATATCAATAACCACAGAGCGTGGGAAGATGTTGCTATGGTGAAATGTGGCTAATGGCTTATTGTGACATCACGGCCGCATTTGATGATGAGGTCTTTATAACATTGTATTTATTTTAGTTTATGTGTGATTCTATAGTTAATAAAGAATCCGTTTTGACTAGCTACTTTCTGAGTTTATCTTGGACATTACTGATATCGGTGAAGGAAAAACATCCCGAGGAAACCTGGACTTATGGTTAACTAGCTTTGGCCCGCGGCTTCGCAATCGTGGATATACGGGATGAAATTTAATACATGTGCCGAATTGAAATGGGAGGTTGTACTCATCACTATGAACAACTTTTACTATGAGAACAAACCTGAAATTGCGAAAAAAAAATCAGCTGTTCAGTACATTTTGACGAGTTTGATTGATAAATTGTACTAAACAGCGGATTTTTTTTTACGATTTCAGGTTTGGTCCCATAGTAAAAGTTGTTCATAATGATGAGTAGGTACAATCTTTTTTTTATGTATTCCTCTCATACTGAGCACCTGCCATCTAATCTCACCACTCTTGGTTGACTGGTAGAGAATGCCTAAGGCATTAAGTCCGCCTTTGTACATTTTAAGTGCGTAAAGTTTAAATAAATAAATAAATAAATAAATCTCCCATTTCAATTTGGCACATCTTATAAATTTCATCCTGTATAATTATGTGTTAATCCAGGTAAATAATGTATTAATTTCGTAATACATTGTTTTCATATCTGACTGATTGACTGACTCATCAACGCCCAGCCCAAACCCTTGGACCTAGAAAAAAAAAAATTGGAAAAATTGGAGATTTTGCACAGAGGTTTCCTTTATAATGTGGACAAGGAATAAGGAAGAATTTCCCGGTAGTATGTTCCCATGGGGTATTTTCCGACATTCACGCGGGCGTTTCCGCGGTCAAAAGCTAGTAAGTAATAAATAACTCTATTGGCTTACGCGGCGCACGCTGATAAAGCTCCCAGTCGGCATGATTTTTCATATGAAATATTTGACATATTCAACAATCATCGTCATATTTCAGCCAATTTACACAAAACCATAATGAATAGGTATAATGCCTAAAAATGTTTATTGTCCGTCTTGGACAAGTATTTTTTTTTACGTGATCAAAAGATTACGGCGATACATTGAGTTAAAATGTGGCATGACGTCACTCTTTGCTAGATTTTATACGTAGCGTAGTTTGCCAGTAACTGGGTAATACGATACCCCATAATAAGACTAGTTGTCAGACTTTGGGGCTTCTGACGACCCGTAACGACTGTCAAAGATCCACGAATGACAGCCGGGACCAACGGCTTAACGTGCTTTCCGAGGCACGGAGGAGTCTCAGTATGTAAAGATGGTCACCCATCCACGGACCGACCCCGGCAAGCGTAGCTAGCCCTAACTAATTTCGCGTCATCCATGAATTAATGCAAGTCCTTAGTTACCATAAGCCTTGACAAGTCAAATAAGTTGTGTTCTATAGTGACCCACTAGTCGACAAAACTTGTAACCCTAACAATTACTATAAATATCCATTACATAGTGGACGAAAATAGAAACAAAGGACAACAAAAGCATGTTACCCACGACGGGAAAAGCCCATTTTCCTAAGTCCTTAACCCTGAACGTATTTTATTAACCTACAATCCAAAGGAGTCCAATGTGGTCGCAGTTCGCGGCCCGGGCATAAAAATAATAAACCTTTTCTTTCCCAATCAAAATATCCTGAAGGACAGAATAAGATTACCTTAGTGTTATGTTGCCCTAGTAACTCAGAAATAATTGTTACGGATGAATGAAGTAACTGTTACAAAGTTAAACGGAATAAAACTGATTAACGGCTTTTAGCCCATTAGTAATGTTTATTATTGATAGAAAACCAATTACGAGTAACTACAATAAATACACGCACGCTCACAATTGCACGCCTCACATTTTTTTTTTCTTTATCCGGTTTGAGTGAGTGATTGATAACTTTGTGAACAATAGAATACGAACGCATTTTTTATTTTTGAACTGTAATAATTATATGGTACCTACTTATTAAAAACATTCCATATGCCTTAATAAGGGGTAGGGGACTACCCCTACCCCTTATTACTTAGTTAGAGATAACTATATCTCTAACTAACTTTTCGGTAGATACCTAACTATTTAGCCACAACTCCACCGAGTTCGAATACTCCATAGGACATAGGAGGTCATAATTTAATTACATACTTACCTACTAAATTACCTGAAACTTCTCAGAAGCTTCTAAATAACTTAATTTCCTTCTATTCGAGTTACGTCTCAAATTTGTCTTAGTAGCTCAACTTGAACTTAGGTGAACTTTTAGTCGATAGGTACTACATGCAAGTTGTAAAGTTCAGGCGGGTTATTCACCCTTGAAAAGTGATGGTCTAATGAGTTCTACCCAACTTATGTCATGTTTATCAAAATAGTAACTATTTACCTAAGCAATACATTGGTAAGTGGATGTCGGATGTCCTCATCGTCATCATCTTTCCATCCATTGCTAAGTAAATATGATCCTCCTCCCTTTAGTGCCATGTTTTCCTGGTAGGTGCAGGTCTCATCCAGGTCTTCCCCGAGATCTTCTGTAGGTCATCCACCCTTGCTCATTGGTCTGCCAAACGCTCCTGTCATATGTACCAACTGTATTAATTATTGTGAGTAATAACATCACACCTGTATTCCCCCGAATTAGTAGCCCAGGCGAGTCTATTGCCGACAACCGGGCACAAATCCATTGGGAAGACACACTGCCAATTTATCCCGCTAGGAGTCGCATCGTCACTGGTGTTGTTTACCTATCATACACCATATTTTTTATAATTTGAGAGCGCGTTTACTTTTTAATATCCTTGAAAACCTTTAACAGATATAGACAGACAGCTGACGGTTACTTACTAGTGATAATGTCGTCATCTATAATTAGTGTTGCCTGTTCCTTCTCATTCCAGACTACGGATTGCTCTAAGAATTTCCTTATGGGAAAACAAATTCCCGTTTTCATTAATACTATAGGCGACGCGTTTATTGAATTTATACTATACTAGTACGCAGAGCTGCGCATTACTCGAGTATACATTCCGATCACAATTGCACGCATCGGTTGCGGATGGAGTACCTGGCTAGTACGCAAAAATCGAGTATATTTTCAAGCGCCGCGTACAAAAATAATAACTGGAAAACATACTTCGTTAGTAACACTGCGCAGTAGATGAGTATGTTTTCCAGGCGTGTTTTGCCCGAAAATATGCTCGATGAGTGGCATGCCCGCCATTTTGGTAGATTGGTATCCCTTTCTTTTGCACGGAAGAATAGTTAAGTACTGACATATCCTGTTTTTATATTGCATCATTCGACACGTGGCAGTTGTAAGTAAACAAGTGAAGTTATGTAGGTAGCTACGATGCTTACAATAAGGAAGCACTAGCTCAACTTATAAGGAAACACTACCAGTTCCTAAGCTAGTAGGTGTCACGACCGCGTCTCAATAATAACTACTTACCCTAATGTTTGCAAGTCACATTATTAAGACAAAGGGCCTATTTCACGATGTCCGAATAACCACTACTCACAGAATAAATTCAAAAATAGAACACAATTTGTATGAATTCCTAAGAGCCTGTTTCACCACCTACGATTAAGTTCCTATAACTTACTTGGCAGATAATTTCATACAAATTCTGTTCCATTTTTGAATGTATTCGGTAAGTAGTAGCTATTCGGACATCGTGAAATAGGCTCTAAGTGTTATGGATCTGTATTTTAATATTTATTTATTTTAAAACCGAAATTGTACCAACACTTATGGCGACTATATGGATTTGATTTGAACTGACTCCACAGTCCACATACCGACACCATACCGCCTAGACTGTGCAAGCGCCAACAAGACGCTTGTGTTTTGATTATAAAGTGCATACATCATCACAGGATCCGACATATACTTTATTCATGTCACGTTAATAAGCTAGTACTTTTGGTGTAATACAACAAATACCTAAGATTAAAATCGTCTTCCCATTTTTATAGCGCTATACAACTAAACCTTTATTCTATAATCTGAGCAACTAAAACTAATTTAAAAGCATGCTTATTATACAATATCTCATTAAAATGTTAAAAAAACGATTATTACTTATTAGTGAAATTGATATTACTAATGAATATTATACCTAGTACGAGTATAGTTTCTGAACTTCTTTATTACCCGATGAGGTGGAAACTATACTGGAGTATCGCGCATAAATCGAGTATACCTTTAACACAAATATTTTATTTTCTCTCTTGAAAGTATACTGCACTAGTACAGTATGAGTGCGTAAAGCAGTGCTATTCTGTACAAATCTCGCCATGAAAACTTATGTAAAGTGAGCGTGCTGTCAATAGTGTCAATCCCTAGCATCAGTAGTGCTATTCTGTAAACATCACACCCATGATAACTCAGGTGAAGTGAGCGTGAAGTGAGCCGTCATTCCACCTGATGCTAGGGATTGACAGTATTGACAGCTCACTTTAAGATCACTTCACTCATGTTTTCACGCTGAGATATTTACAGAATAGCACTACCTAGTAGAATGACAATTCCCTTCACCTAGGTTTTCCAACGAGATTTGTACAGAATAGCACTGCTGTACGCACTCATACTGTACTAGTGCAGTATACTTTCAAGAGCGAAAATAAAATATTTGTGTTGAAGGTATACTCGATTTATGCGCTCGATTGCTGGTACAGTATACTCTCAATAAACGTCTAGGCAACATTACAATGTAAAGCCACGTTGGATTTTCAATTCTCGACACAAAGTCTAGCGTTAAAAATCCAATATCTACTGCGCTTTGTGAAAACGGGCAAGAGATTTGCGACTTGCAAGTGTGTAGGCTATGCAAATGAAAGTAATTAGAATCTTGCTAGGTCATCTTAATTAAGACTGGTATAATAATAGATGTGATTAATTAACTACAACCAGCTCATAGCATAGCATCATAATTAGCCTTTATGTAGGTAATGTTCCCACTGCTGGGACATAGGCCTCCTCTCGGTGAGAGGGAGTGGGCCGTAATCCATCACTCGGGCCCAGTACGGGTTTGGTAGTTGTCACATTGTCTTCGAATTTTTGGTTGTAGGACATACCGGTTTCCTCACGATGTTTTCCTTCACCGTTTTGAGAGCAGTGGTGATGAAATAATTTATACAAAGTAAGCCTGGCTGGGTTCGAACTCACGACCTACACCTCGTAAGTCGAGGCCGTTACCACTAGGGCACCTCCACTGCTCTCATAATCATTTTGTTAATGATAGTGAAAACCGCATCAAAATCCGTTGCGTAGTTTAGAAGAACATCGCGGTCACACAGACAGACACGAAAAACGACTTTGTTTTATAATATTTAGAGATTATGTAGAAGTGCGATTGTTTACACGAACGCAGAAACCGCTTTTATTGAATTCACCAAGATTGTCCCGACTCATTTAGGGAAACAAACAATTAACATGTTAATTCATGTATTTCAAATTCCCTTTTTCACTTCCTTATCTTTCTATTCGCACTTACGTAACAATATCGCGGCGAATTTTTTTTCGCGCACTGGATTTTCAACGCTCTGCTTGCTAGAATGCACTCTGTTATTGTTAAGTTGGGTTCTCAACGCTCGGCTCAACAACGAGAGTTGAAAATCCTGTGCGCGATAAAATCCCGCCGCGATATTTTTACGTCCGTGCGAACGTCGGCTTAGGGTCCGAACACACGTGCCACAACCACATCACAACGACAACACGTGGTCGGACGCTAATTTGTATGAAAATTAATAGTTTATTCACAAGGTCCAGATTTTGCCGTCAAATTCAACGCCAACGCAAGTGCAACCACCAGCGAGACAGCACTTTAGCGGTCGACAACATCCCAAACACAACGTTGCGTCGACTTTTTGCTTTGATTTTGTAGTTACCACAACGCAACCGCACGAAGCAGCGACACTATTCACGTAACCACTGTTTGCCCACATCGTGTCGCTGCGATGTGGTGTGCTTGTGGTAGGTATGTGTGTACGGGCCCTTACTGTACAAGGAAAAAGCAATTATTTTGAACAAGCAAGATGCAAACAAAACAATTAGACGATTTGATGTTTCTTTTCTTTCGATTTGTTTTTAATTTATTTTATTTTATAGTATTGCTGAAGTTAAGCACCATAGCTTTTTGTACAAAACGTTTTCTTAATGCCTAATCAAGGAATTATTAAATGTAGTTCTCGTGAAAAATAGGGTTCACTTGTTGCTTCCCGCAAACCCTTTCCTTCAAAATTTTTTTGTTGGTTTGAATGTTTTTCAGACTGCTGTCAACGTGAGCGACGGAACGGAATCAAACGGTGATCTACAATTTATTAATGAAAGACATCGTTATGGCAGTGTGCGTGTGCTACGCTTGCTACGCTCTACGGAAGTCGTAGTAATGGGGCGGAGCCTACAAGCACCCGTTGATAAACTATCTGTTATCACTTTCACACGTTACTGTCCCAGGTTGCACGAAACAAAGATAATATCTAGTATGGAAACACCTTCGATTTCTGCTCGCCTTGTAGCGAAAAGGGGGCAAAGATAAAGTCAGAGCTACATTTTCCTCACTACTTCCCCGACAGCAGACGATCCATCAATCGGTTCTTATGACGAAATATTTTCACCTGTCGTATCTTGTCTCTTTCTAATCTACCACCCATAAAAATCTCCACTTTCACGGAAAAATCTCCCCGCGCCATGACTTCGGATACCAGGCTTGCATAGGAAGTAGGATATGGAACTGCAGTGAGCGAGAGGGGTTCTATGGACGGACAGGGAAAGCAGAGGGCGAATGTCCGCTTAATTCGGGTGTTCCCGTATTCATAGTGCAATTTTGTTATCTCAGGTGAAGTGAGTTGAGAATTTGAGATCTAAGAAAAAGATCTAAAGAATCTGATTTAGTTTTTCAGAATGTAAAGAAAGCTAGCGTCCTGCATTACTAAGTTGTTTGTTAGCAATTTAATTAAGTTTTTGTTTATCATTGTGGCAATCTGCCGCAAGTTTCTTAAATAAGTTAAACAACATTCATTTGTGTAGTTTAATTTGCTAGACAGTAATTAAAATGCTTTTGTTTCTACTTTGAATTGTTGTTGTTTTGTTGCATTCAATGTTTGTAAAGGGTGTGATTTTATGAGAGTCGGTGCACCTGTTGGTAATATGAGGGCTGAGGCTAAATAATAACAGCCGCACGGGTTGATCGAAGGTTAAGCTACGCTTGCCGAGGTCGATCCGTGGATGGGTGACCATCTATTACATATCGAGACCCCTCCGTGCCTCGGAAAGAACGTTAAGCCGTTGGTCCCGGCTGTCATTTATAGATCTTTGACAGTCATTGCCGGCATGCAGTCAGAAGTCTAAAAGTCTGACAACTAGTCTTATCAAGAGGTATCGGAGGTTCCCTAGTAACTGGGTTGTGGAGGTCAGATAAGCAGTCGGTCCATGTATAATACTGCTATTCAGCTGCATCTGGTTAGACTGGCAGCCGACCCCAACGTATTTGGGAAAAGGCTAGGCAGTTATATTATAAATACTACTCATGTGCTTGTTGAATTCATTCACTACAATCATAATAACCAACTATAAAAATATTGCTTTTTTTAGCTTTAATTGATTGATTGATTGATAGCTTTTTAAGGGTTCTTTTACTTTTAGTTTGTCTTACCATATTTTATAGTTCAGTCCGCGCTAAGGTCTGCGTCCTATAAGTCCATAGGTATACATTTTGTAAGCAGACTATGTGACAACAATCTGAATACTAGCTTCTGTCCGCGGCTTCGCCCGCGTGGATGTCTGTAAATATCCTACGGGAACGTCCTACCGGGAAATCCTTCCTTATTCCTTGTCAACATTATAAAGGGAACTCCTGTGCAAAATTTCAGCTTTCTAGGTTCAAGAGTTTGCGCTGAGCGTTGATGAGTCAGTCAGTCAGTCGAGTCAGTCAGGACTTCTGTTATTATTTATTGAAGAAGAAGAAGATTATATAACTAGGTACTTAAGGCTTACTGTCCAAAAATGGCGCAACTTATCAATTTATTTTATTTTCGAATCAAAACAAAACTTAAACATTGTTTCCCTCCCCTCCCCCTCTCCCTTATTGCCCTTGTAACTAATCCCAGTATTTTCGATCTTCGATCGTGCGTTCTTGAGATCTTCAAAAATGTAGGCGTACCTACCTACTTAGCCTGTCAAGTGGAACATGGTTTTTGGAACAGAACATGCGGTATCGCACTGCGATTTGCCTAGAAAATTCATTGCCACTGCAAACATTATCTTGTCAATAATTATGAGGGCCATAGGCAGCATAATTCCTACTGCTGGGACATACCTAGGCCTCCTCTCGGTGAGAGGGAGTGGGCTGTAATTCACCATGCGGGTTGGTAGATGTCACATGTCTTCGATTTTTTGGTTCTAGGACATACTGATTTCCTCACGATGTTTTCCTTCACCGTTTTGAGAGCAGTGGTGATGAAATAATTTACACAAAGTGCCTGTCAGGGTTCAAACCTACGAGCTCAATCAATATATCAATCAATCTGCCTAGGCTTTTCCCAACAATGTTGGGGACAGCTTCCAGTCTAACCGGATGCAGCTGTATACCAGTATTTTACATGGAGCGACTGCCTATCTGACCTCCACAACCCAGTAACTGGGTACCCCTTGGTAAGACTGATTGTCAGACTTTCGGGCTTCTGATGACCCGTAACGCCTGTCAAAGATCCACGAATGACAGCCGAGACCAACAGTTTAACGTGCTTTCCGAGGCACGGAGGAGTCTCGGTATGTAAAGATGGTCACCCATCTACTGACCAACCCCAGCAAGCGTAGCATAACCTGCTGGATCGACCCGTGCGGCTGTTATTACTTAGCCACGAGCTCCTCGACCTACAACTCGTAGATCGCGGCCGTTACTTCTGGGCCACCAATGCTCTCATAGGCAGTATCATGCTTTATTTAAATTGGCTTTAATACTTTAACAATACACACCGTAAACTTTCCATGACACGTTCTCGTTTTTACGGGTCACTGAAGAAGTTCAAAATATTTGTTTAGGATACGATTTCAGGAAAGATTTGCTTAACCCGATCTCGAAGCGTTGTCAAACAACTTTATCCATAAATCCTTTGCATGGGTAATCCTAGGATGAAAAGTACTTATCAAATGTAGGACACATCCTTTTTAGAGTACAAGGCAAACAGTATCACATTAGGAGTGTATTTTCCGGAAAGGTATCATGTTTGCTAGCACCTTCTAGTATTTTGTATCGATTTAAGAATTGACTTTATTAGGTAGTACTCCTATAGTAAACTTTAACTTTGGGTTACGTCATTGTTTGCACAAGAAAATGTATTAAATTGTGCTTTTATTTACCGCATCAAGATATGTCGAAAGTGTTTACTCTCCTCCCTCGATTGATTTGCTGGCTCCTACTTGATTAGCTGGAAATACACATCTTGTTGATGTCATTGAAGAATAGTTTATTTATTTTAAGTAAAATTGTTAAAGAGCTGTTGATTTTGTGAATAAAAAAATAAACAAATACGAGTAAGTTACACTATCCAAAAATCGCATCTGTAAAAAGACAGTCACAGCCATTCCAAACCTTTCACGCTTTGATTGCTTTCGTCTGATTGCCTCTTCGCAAAATCGCCTCCATTTTAAGGCACCCCAAACATATTCAAGAATGTGGGACACCATTTCGGCAATAACGTAGTACGGAGTCGGACTATCAGGCTTCTTCATAAACGAGCTATCTTAGCCAAGCCCTAAACTGAGGAAACCATTAAAGTGGCCATCGACCTACTTTCCGAGGAAATTACCAGGAAAGCAACGATAGAAAAGGGTACTTTTTATTGTTAGACCCGAGATTTAGGACGACGGGTTACGGCCTTTTGAGGACCTCGATAAACTTGTACAGTAATCGTTTAGGCAAATGTGGGTAAATTTACGATTTTGGGTGTTCTTTTATTTCTTTTGTAAACAGATAATACAGTATATTATCAAGAATTGCTATAATCACGACAAGGACTGGTGATCACGTGACCAGGAATTTAGCATAGTCGCAGAAGTTACAACAATAAAACGTAGGATCTGACGCTGTTCTCAGAATTGCAACCTTATTGCTACAAGTTCCAAAGAACTTGTAATAGATTAACTAATTGATCTACTTTCCCAGACACCCTACATTCTGCCCATCCCTTCTTAGAATGCAGCGTGAGGTTAAGTAATAAGGTAAAAAGATGGCGTCTATCAGTTACCGCTGTTTACCATATAGTTACCTAATTGGTTCTGAGTAGAACGCTCGTACGAAGATATATTATCAATGGGCTCTTCGAGGAAATACCCACGTGTAGGATGCGTTTCCATTGTGAGGATTAGAAGATTTCTAATGGAGATTTTGCCGTATGACTATGAGTTGTCCACTTCAACTGATATTATAGGAACGCGATGTGTGTGAGCTATGCCTAGAACATGTTGTAAGTATAGGTCTATGTTTTGAGCTGATCTTCAGCACCCTTCTTGTACAGGGCTCTTGAGCGCGTGGCCAAAATAAGAACTTGTTTTGACGTGAAAACGTCTTTTCGCTTGGTGTGGTAAGTTCAATATTACTAACCGAAAAAAACCGGCCAAGTGCGTGTCGGACCACGCACAATGAAGGGTTCCGTAGTTGGGATGAATTTATCTTAAGAACAAACTTAACATTGTTGTTGAAAAACATGTTCTCCCATACATTCCAACTGTAAATGTAAGTTTGTACTCACAATATCTATAGATTTATCATGTTATTTTAAAACCACAGACTTCTTATAGGTTTTTCTGTAATCTATAGGCAAAGATCTATTTTCTGTATTTTTTTCAAAATTTTAGGCTCAGTAGTTTCGGAGATAAGGGGAGGGAATGGTCAATTTTCGTCTATTTTCTTAAATAACTTAAAAACAATTTATTTTAAAATTATTAATAAAATATATTTGAGACCCTCATAGTAAGCCTTTTCATTTGACATGCCACATGGTGTAGTTTGCAAAACTTTTTTTTTAAATTTTCTTATTTGCCCCCCAAAAGTGACATCTATTTTCAAAATTCATTTATTTACTTTACCCGTCTGTATTTGGGTCACAGAAATTCATATGTGTACCAAATTTCAACTTAATCGGTCCATTAGATTCGGAGCAAATTGGCTGTGACAGACGGACAGACAGACAGACAGACAGACAGACGGCCAGACAGACAGACGGACAGACACACGAGTGATCCTATAAGGGTTCCGTTTTTTCCTTTTGAGCTACGGAACCCTAAAACAAGTAAGATTTCAACCGCTAATAACTACGAGACTCTTAATGATAGAGTAATGGTTGAGCATTCAAGAGATAGGTCATTATAACAATTTGAAAGGCTGATATAATTTGCGTGTGACGTCACACTCACACTGCAAGTGCACGCGCATAATGCGCGACCCTCTACTTTTCACTATGTGTCAAAATATCAATTCGTATAGCGCAAATACGTGTTTAGCTAGACCAGTTATTCTGGCGTCTTTGTCAAGATTTGACAAAGCACTACCAGGACCTAAAGAGAAACAAGAGAAATATTGGTCAAAATAGGATTAAAAATAAATATTAAGTTGACAATAGCAAAATAATATCTGCTCAGAAATGAAAAGAACCGCAATCGAAGAAAGCTTGCATCAAATGGAATGCAATAAGCCTAAAAGTCTAGTCCCGAGCAAAAACTTAGCTACGGCAGTGTCAGAAACCGTTCTGTTGCAAATACCAAAAAAGATTAAGTTATCGTCTCTTATCGGCTGTAAATCTGCTCAGAACTGAAAAACATCACAATCGGTGAAAGCTTACTTTATTAAGGAATGCAATGAGCGAGTACTAGTACGAGTACTAAGTCGAGTAAACTAGTTGAACTGAAGTAGTGTCGAGCAAATACAATGGTTACAACTTATACTGGGCCCTGTTTAATAAAGCTGACAATCCGACAAGTCCGACATTTATGTCAAAAAGGGACATTTCGACAATTTTTCTGTTTAATAAAACTTACAGGCGACAAAATTGTCATGGTGGAAAATTCACAAATATGTCGGATTGTCACGACAATCTGACATTTTTCTGTTTAATAAAACTTTTTAAGCGAAAGGTGACAAGTGACAATTTGTCGTGAAAAACTTGTCAAATCTGCTTTATTAAACAGAAAATTGTCATGACATATTGACATATTTGTAGAATTGTCCGACAATTCTGACAGGAGCGTTACCCTCTGTCGCGAAATCATATTTTGAAGGTGTAAGAAAGTGTTCTTAAAAGGTTTATTACAAAAAATGGTACTTACATCGAGCAGTGAGAGTAGTGATTTTGAATACTTGGAACAAATACAAACGAGGAGGTAACGACGATCATTTAAAAGCAGAATCAATTTCTCCTTCTCAATTACAGATTTCTGCTTTAAAGAAAAATTTTTCATAAATGACAAATTTTTTTGCAAATATGTCAAAAGTCGACATAATTGTCACGACAATCCGACAATTGTCAGGAATATTTTGACTGTGGTTTTTTGACTAAATATGTCGAGTTTTATCAAACGCGTTTTTACATGACAAATATGTCAAGATTTCACCTGTCGATTTTTGACATATTTGTCACTTTTATTAAACAGCTTAAGCGCAACAATTCTACAATTTTGTAATTTTTTGACATTACCTATATGTCGAATTGTCAGCTTTATTAAACAGGGCCCTGGTTACTTAATGGTCAGAACTACTTTGACGAATAACCAAAATGAATCTTAATAATGGTGTTGCTGGAGGTACTTTATTGTCACCTAACTTCAACATGTTTACTTAATAATACAGTTTTACAAATTTGACTAAAGGCTCCTACAAATAGGTGCGATACGCGACGCGAATCGCACGCGCCACAAAGGCACCTCGTGTCAAGTGACAGGCGGTGTCTTTGTGTTGCGCCTGTTTGAAGCAGCCTTTACTTCTGGTTTTACTAATATTCACCTAATTACTTTGGTAATTAGGTGAGTCTACCTATTACCTTGGTGTGATAGTTATGGTGGTGGTGATTTAAATCTTGTATAAAACGCACACTATGCAGCCAGGCATATTATAAGTTGGGGGATTACATCGCTGACAAAAATGCTTGGCTGAATGCTTGTCCTGCTCCACAAGGACGCATTAATTAATTGATTAGCATTCGGATATATTGTTCGACCTGCTGAAGATTAAGATGAGAGAAAACTTTCTTTGCATTGTTTAGATTCAATCTCTTAGTATTGTATAATTGCATAGCACGTGTGAGCACTATGTAGCTACTATTAAGCTACCTTTTACTGGGTACGTCTTTCACTGACTTGAGTGTGCCCTGGCGGTTGAGAGTATGTCATGCTCACTCAAATGTCTCGCTGATGGTGGCGTGTGTGTTGGATCATTAAGTTCCCTTCAAAATGGTTGAGCTAAATGGTGCTGATCCATGCGTCATGTTCGTGAACGGGCGCCGTCAGTTGGGACTGGTCGTCTCTTAGCTGCCATGGCTTATTTTTAATTTTAATATTTAATTTAGTTGTTTTAGTTATTATCTTTTTATTACGGACGCTTTTTAACGTGCACGTCTTTCTACATTGTTCTCACATGTATATTTTCAACTTGAACGATGTAACCAATATTTTGTAAAAATAGTATGATTTAAAAGAGTGTCCGTGGAGTTTCTTGCCCGTTCTTCTCCATAGGGATCTACTACGCTTTGGAATGGGCAACTAGCTTCATCTTTCTGACTGACCGACCCATTGACAATTCAAAAGTGCCTGTAATTGGTTTATTTGAAATAAATGCTTTGAGTTTGAGTTTGATTTGGTGTTTTTGGTGTTGGTGGTGATGATGGATGGTGGTAGTGGTGTTTGGTGTTTTGGTTTTTGGTGGTGGTGTGAGGTGGCGGTGGTGATGGTGGTGGTGGTTTAGGTTTGGTGGTGTGGTTGGTGGTTAGTCTGAGAAATCAACTAGGAGGCTGCAGCATCTTATTATTATAATTACAAAGGAACATTATAGTATCAAAATCAGACCTGTACGCTACCATCCACATACCACCTTAGATTTATGTTGGCGTCGGCTTCCAGTCTAACCCGATGCAGCTGAATACCAGTATGTTACGTGGAGCGACTGCCTAACTGTCCTCCACAACCTAGTATCTGGGTTAGTAAGACTGACCTCTCCGACCCGGCGGACCTGCTCAGACCTGTACGAGCTACCGTTCTCTATATTTCATACTTCACATTACTTACCATATTAGTTTTATCATTGGATTTTTTTTTATAGAATTCACATTATCGAATCGTCCCCAACAACGGACACATAAATCTATAACGGTAATCTATTAACGGTGGTCAGTACCTATCGATCGGTATCGGTATTGGTATCGGTATCAAGGGTCAAGGGCACTTTGATTAGACGAGGCAATAAGTGAATTAATTCTGATAACCGGCATTTAGTTAGACAAAAAATTAATAACTTAATTGGTGGTGTATTCATAGTTGGAAGTTACAGTTAAGTAAGTACCAGCTTGTCGTTACCAGCACCTGGTTTCTGAAAGCCTAGTATTGAATTTTATCGGTTGAAATGATTTAATTGGCTATTTGTTATTTATTTAACTAATTACACAGCAGCTAAATTAATATGCCTCAGGGCAGGCCCTGAGGCATATTAATTTAGCTGCTGTGTCCGGTTAGTAGTGCACTACTAACCGGATAAATTCAAAAATGGAACCCTTAGGGCCTGTTTCACCACCTACGATTAAGTTCCGATTAACTTACTTGGCAGATAATTTCATACAAATTCTGTTCTATTTTTTAATTTATTCGGTGAGTATGCCTATTCGGACATCGTGAAATAGGCCCTATGGGTCAGTTTCCACCAAACGGAAAAATCCTCGCGGATGTTTGAATTTCACTGAATAAGTAACTGTATCAATATTGACTTTAAGTATAAAATTAGACGCAGACATCAAGCGTTTACTTGGGCATGCCTGTGGTTGCGCGAGTGCCCAGTCGCGGATATCCGCGAGCCCGCCCGAGCACACCAGAAGCAGGCGGCGCGCGAGTGGAGCGCAGCCGCGCCGATGCCGCCAGTCCCCGTGTTTGCGGCAATTTACATGTTCTTTTTTTTCTTCTCCCTCTGCCAATAGTGCAATTACAAACATATCCTTATAGAGGTATGCGGTATAAAGTTCACTCATCCTCCATAGAAAAGGGAGGCTCCTCCGACCAGACGGGTATCGTGTCTGGAGAGCAACTGCCCGACGGCGACGGTTGATGTCAGGACGTTGTATAAGTATATGCTAGAGTCGCGCGATAAACTGTAATTGCGCGATGCAGGATTTTGCGTGACGTCAGTGTGATGCGTAGTTCACATGTGGCGATGTAGATGCCGCCTATAGTCTATCATTTTCAAAAGGCACGCACATCACGTCTCTGTTAACAAGCCAGTGCGAACTGAGCAACTCCAGAGGATTTCAGCGCATAGCCTCGAGCATCCTCGCACAGCTTCGAACATCCTCGAGAATTCTGTTGATCCTGCTCGGCTCGTTCACGTCCGAAACGCACTGCCTTTGGTGTGAATGATCGGCCAGGAGGATGCCCGAACATGCACGAGGATTTTTCCGTAAATTTTTATGTTAATCATCTTTTCTGAAACAGTGTATTAGGTACCTATACTAAAGATAGGGATGACTTCGGCTCGGAGAACATCAAACGTGGTAAAGATTAAATAGTTTGACAGTAAAAACTTTTTTACAAAAAAATACAACCGACTTCCAAAAACCACACTATAAAGTGAAAAATAACTGAAGTTTCGGAAGTCGGTGTCTGGTTAAATGTAGTTTCGTTTTTTGCCACCGACTTCCGAAATTAAAGTTATTTCTCACTTATAGTGTTGTTTTTGGAAGTCAGTTGTATTTTTTTGTAAAAAAGTTTTTATTTTTCACTTTTTAGTTGTGGTACCCACACAAATTCTAATACCACTACCTGCAAAAGAAACTAGAACATCATCCATATAAAAGTGGGGAAAAAATACGTATTATTGAGGTTAACTCAAAAACTACCCAAGCAAAGTTAATCAATTTTATATGGGACCAACTTTGAGGTATTAGCCTCTCGAATAAAACAAAAAATTTTCAAATCGGACGACTCTGTAAAAAGTTATGCGTAGTCAACATAAAAAGATAAACACGTGTCGAATTGAGAACCTCCTTTTTTTTCGTCGGATGAAAATGATTTAGTTTGACATCAATGTGCTAAAATTACAAGCAAATGTAATTAGTAAACTTAATGTCTGTTAAATAATTGCTATGAATATTTTAGCGTTCAAAATCCTACGAGGGAAATTACCTTCAAAGAAAAAAAAAAGAAATTTTTGAAGAAATTTTCTTCAAAATTATCTTGTCATCAGGTTATGTTAATAGGTAAGGAAGTACTGTTTATATAAGTGACAACATAGTTGTCAATGTTAGTCATCACTTCGGGCCATACCCTCATTATTGGGGACACCTATGTATGTGGGTCCAGCGCTCTACATTTTCACAGACTGTGATGAAAAGTTGCTCAAGTGGTTATGATGTCCTATTATGGTGTGCAGAATTCCCTAATTAGTAAATCTAATAATTAATATTAACATAACATCATGCAGTTTTCGCCAGTTATGTATAAGTATGTAATAATTAATTAGAGTATGTTCAAGTCAGGGCTAAGATACTTAGTTACAATGGATGATCGGCAAAAAGATTATACTTATTGGAGCACGTGGCTAAGTAATAACAGCCGCACGGGTCGGCCGGTCCGTGGATGGGTGACCATCTTACATACCGAGGCTCCTCCGTGCCTCGGAAAGCACGTTAAGCCGTTGGTCCCGGCTGTCGCATTCGTGAATCTTTGACAGTCGTTACGGGTCGTCAGAAGCCCGATATTATGACAACCAGTCTTATCAAGGGGTATCGTATTACCCAGTTAATTGGTTGTGGAGGTCAGATAAGCAGTCGCTCTATGTAAAATACTGGCATTCAGCTGCATCCGGTTAGACTGGAAGCCGACCCCAACATAGTTAGAAAAAGACTAGGCAGATTGATTGATTATCAATATCATAGTACAACAATTACCATGCTTGATAAAGGGGAAAATGAGCAGTATTATTTCCGCAAAGGATAACGCAGTTGTCCCCCATACATGAGGTAATCCTATAGTCGCCCTCTTCGTGACAGAAAGGTTACGTGACAGAAGGGATACAGTTTTCTCATTTGTAACGTGTATGAGAGAGCAAAAGGATAAAACTAACCTAACCTAAAAGATAAAATTGGCATAAATAGGAACTTGTTTGACAAGTTTTTGCCACCTAAATCAATCTTTTTTACCAAGAAATATTTGGATAGGCCTAATAAAGAACTCCATAATTTCGGCCCTGGCACTTTCCGTCAAACATTGATTGATTTATGATGATAAGAATTTATTCCCAGAAGCACGGCCCATGACTGGGCGTACAAAAAAAATAAAGTACCTCGTGTTCTGGCAACAACTAATTTAAATTCAATCCAGCCCACGCTGCCATTCACAAGCTTTTTCCAGATAATATTGGCGTGTGTGTGTGACCCACTGTGATCGAAATAAATAGATGATACGAAATATCATCTATACCATGTATGTGTCACAGCCTCGCAGCAAGATGATTGTAGCCATGTTATAGAACTTATATCTCTAGAGATATAGCTATCTACCATATTAAAGTTATAAGAAAACTGTCGGAGTGCTCTAATTATTACTGCAACCAATTTCGACGTAGCGCTCGCCGGCCGCTGCCGCGGCACCGCTCGCTTGCTCGGTTCGTGCCTAGTTGGTCACAGTTCTAACCTAACCAAACCTATTTGGTCGGAGTGGTCTATAACTTATATTAGTAGATCATGCTCGTATTATAGTTATATTCCTTGTAAGATACTTATGAACCGCTTTTATCTATCTATAATTCCAGCAGATAGCTATATCCCACTATATCACGGGTGCAACCACAGAACAGATAAATAATCTTATTGCGATATAGGTATGTATTACTTACCTAGACAAATAGAGGTAAGAAAGTACTATACATATTTTAAGTCTAGACTTATTTGGCCTTGTAGATCCAAAATCAGACACAAAAAAAGGTTTTGTCAGACAGACGGTTAATACCGGCCACGTGTAGATCATGCTGGGAGTACCAGGCTATCATAAAACACGAAGGTCAGACAGTCGTCTCGCCCGCTAATCAGTGATGGAACTTTTCATGAAATTAACTATAGGTAAAAGTGATGTCACTTGATGCACTCGACCTATTTATACTTCATTGCTGAGCACCTTGAATAAAAGTCGTGAAGTTTTATGGCTACCAACTTCAAAGGAAAACTAACAAAAGACGCATTAAGATCTCAATGACATTTGAGATATTTGCGCACATTAAATATATGACAAGGACGATGGTTCAATGGAGAAAAGCAGGTACTATGTAGGGACTAAATCATTTTCGTACTATTTTCATTATGGATGTATTTTCCAACAGAACACTATAAGTCATGAAAGGGGCAGACAGGAAAAAGACACCTACCTATAGGAAAATTCTTAAAATTATTTTTATGTAATAGTTTTGGTGCATATTCTTTCCTAAAGTACCGAGTTAACTGAATTTTGTGATTATTGCGAGCAGTGGGTATCTTGTTTAAAAGATGTCTTAAGCGAACATTATCTTTTTTAACCGACGTCGGAACCTTTTTTTTTTTTATTTTTTTTTTCTATGTATGTTCCCCGATTACTCGAAGATGGCTGGACCGATTTGGATTTTTTTGTTTTATTCGAGAGGGTATACATCACAGTTGGTCCCATATAAAATTGATTAACTTTGCTTCGGTAGTTTTTGAGTTAGCTTCAATAATACGTATTTTTTCTTCACTTTTATATGGATGATGTTCTAGTTTGTTTTGCAGGTAGTGGTATTACAATTTGTGTGGGGTAGGTACACAACTAAAAAGTGAAAAATAAAAACTTTTTTACAAAAAAATACAACCGACTTCCAAAAACAACACTACAAAGTGAAAAATAACTTTAATTTCGGAAGTCGGTGGCAAAAAACGAAAATACATTTAACTAGACACCGACTTTCGAAATTAAAGTTATTTTTCACTTTGTAGTGTTGTTTTTGGAAGTCGGTTGTATTTTTTTTCTAAGAAGAGATGGAATAACTAAGAACAACTTTATTATAACTGGTTGAACTGAAGACCTTCGTCAGTTGCACCACAAAATTCGGTTCTCCCCCTAACATTTTGAACAATATTCGTAAGTCAGTCGTAGATTGCGATCTTCCAAATTGCTATTGTTACAAAGATTGCGATAACACATCCGTTCGACAGGTCATCCAATCATAAGTTTGTAGTTTCTAATTTTAGGTAGTGTTTGTATTTTCCTTATAGTAAAACTAATTCTGATCTACTGGTGCTCCTGAAAATAGAATGATGAATTTTCAAGAGCTTGCTTTGGTGAACTACTATTAAAACTTTTGATAAGTACTAGACAATAATCTTCTATCTGTGCTACTATTTAGTGACTTTTTAACCGACTTTAAAAAAAAAAGAGGAGGTTATTAATTCGGATGTTTATATATTTTTTAATTTATATAGATTCTGGTTCAGAGCAACAGAGGGCGTTACGCCGCGGAATGACGACGTAAGACTACCAGGAACTCAGAAATACAAAAGAAGTCCATTACATGCTGATGAGCTAACTAGAATCAAATATTTAAAAAAAAAACAATAGATGAACGACTTTTAATAAAACTATTGAAAGTAGATTTTCTTGGAAAGATTTCTCTACCTATACTTTTGCTTAATTCTTTGGAAGTCGAAACAGCAAATGGTGTTTATGAACAATTGGCTTCAACCCACGCGTATTTACAAGGTTATAAAAATCAGAGTACCTACATGACGTTACTCTCCATAACGATTATGAAACAAAAAATATAAAGGATTTCGTCATGATGATGGATGACGAAGTGAAAGACATCTTTTGTGCTTAGCTTGGTAAGTGCAACGCTCGTTTAAGAGAAAATATTTGAACACACAATACCTATGTATTGTACTCGTATTTTCTTCGGAAGATAGAAAGAGTCTTTTGTTAATCCCTTTCCTAAAGCGGAGGATTAGTATAATAATATAGTTATTATAAGATAAGTACTGACAGTTTATAAGAGTTTCATAATCTTAGTCCGTAAGACCAACTATGTACAAGCTAAGGAGCCAACTTGGAGTATATAAACAAAAAGTAGGCTCTACTTACGGCAAAAATCTACAAAAAAACTTCAGTTGGATTCCTATAAAAGCCTCGGACAGTGCCTCTTTCACTTTCAGGGAAATACCTTGTCCCAAAGGTGTGATTTTCTAACACCTTTGTACCAGTAAAGCATGATTACTCAGGAGGTGTCGCGTCATCTAGCTCGGCTGCTCTCAGGACATCGGCACGTTACATTTTACTACACACGTAGGTATTAGTTTTAGGTAAGACGTTTTCCTTGTTACATTACGCGTAGGTAATGTAGTAATAAATTGTATATTTTTGTACTTAAAAAACACATTACTTTGACCACAAAACAGATTTGGATGGGTATGGTGACTATCTAACGTCATACTTTGTGTTTTGCATCCAATTTATTTCTAGAACGAATCTTCAACAATTCTATTTTTTAAAAGTTTACTTTCAGTTTCTGTCCTGTTCTGCACCCTAATTGCGTAACACATTTTGGATTGGAGTTGGTTTCATTTTGAAACAAATTGCTAATCCATTGCTTCATATGTTCGAAAAATTTGTCTGCTCGACAACGTAAATAACACAATGAATGTTGTTGAACTGTCAAAATGTAACCAACTCCGATTGATAACGTGTTACGCAATTAGGGTGCTGGTCTGCCCCGCGGCATTTTCTGAAAATTCAACACTTTTTTAGTCATCTTCTTTCAAGTCCGACTCATTTAGGTTATGTAGGTAATAGATACAATAAACAATAATTGTGTAATAATTTATGTATCTACTAGCTGACCCGACAGACTTTTTCCTGTCTTAGCTATGAATAAAGACGTTGTCCTGTCTAATGTAAACGCGCGAAGTTCCCGAAGGCGCAAGCTGAGAACATTTTGAATTGTGTAGGAAAACTTAATTTATATTTTAAGAATTGAACTACGATTTTTTGATGAAAAGTAAAATACCGGAATAAATTTAAAGTAAAGAAGTCAAAAATATGAAAAAAAAAATTATTGGAGCCAATTAATTTGAAATAAAAAATTGTTTTGAGTTTGAATGTCGATGGCTGTAAGAGTAGGGGAAGACCAAAGAAACAATGGATGGACTGTGTGAAAGATGATATGGCTAGAAAGGGGGTGACTACTGAGATGACGACTAATAGAGAAGTATGGAAGAAAGTGACACAAATGTTGCGCTGACCCCAAATAAATTGAGATAATGATAATTACTTGTATCAAATCTCCACATATTTAGTACAGTAGTGTTAGTAAATTGACTCTGTAACAATAAACTGTGTACTTAGAAGTTTCTTCCATACAAACCTTGTCCTGATAATTACAAATACTACAAAAAGAATTAGCCAAATAAGTGCATCCGTTCTGAAGTGATGCGCCTATGTACCCAATTGATGCAGCCCCACTGTACATACATTCGGCAATTGATTTTTAATTATATATAATACTACATAGCTGACGCGACAGACGTTGTCCTGTCAAAATTTCAATAAATCGAACGGCGGGAAAACAAATGAACAACTGATTACAAAATTAATTTGAATTTGGAATTCTAAATAGAATGAAAGATTCGCGACAGACGCGGTTGCCCTGTTCAAATTTTATGTAGGTATGAGAAAATTAATTTTCTTTATATTTTTTTTTTTGGTTAATTTTCCTATGTTTTTAATAGTTATTCTGCTATTCGGGACGGAAACAAATATAACAAATCAAAAATCATGAAAATCGGTCCAGCCGTTCTCGATTTATTGAAATTTTTCGAACAAACCCGACTTTGTTTTATACATTAAGAAGATGTATGTAGAAGGGGCTTGTGGCTAGGTAATAACAGATAGGGGTCGATCGATCGGGTTAAGCTACGCTTGCCGCGGTTGGTCCGTGGATGGGTGGCCCAGACCCCTCCGTACCTCGGGTAGCTGTTGGTCCCGGCCGTCATTCATTGATCTTTGACAGTCGTTACGGGTCGTCAGAAGCCCGAACGTCTGACAACCAGTCTTACCAAGAGGTATCGTGTTACTCAGTAACGAGTTGTGGAGGTCTCGTTCCATGTCCAATACTGGTAAGTATTCAGTTGCATCCGGTTAGACTGGAAACCTACTTGCTAGGCAGATGATGTGCATGTAGGTACAGCCAGGAAAATTAATTGTATATCAAATTTACACACTAAACACGTCAATTTGCCGAGTTAACGCAACAACAGGCTTTGCGAGTTCATACAACCGTCAAAGAATGACAATTATTGTGATTCTTTTATTCGAATATACGGACAATTATTTAAAAACTATGTAATAGAAACACCGTATTCAACGCAATCACACGCGTCCCACGGCACGCAACGTCATCCTGCGATGCCCAGATCGGCATGGGAAGTTGGAGGGGTTAACATGGTATCTAGTCAATTTGATAAACAATTAATTTCCCTGGTTTTATATAACAATATTCTTTGTTTTACCTATTCACATAACAACTAATAATAATTTTATATGTTTGCCTAATTTTAATGCATCATTACTTATTGCAAACATGTCCAGCAGAGGTTTTCCTTATAAATACATGTATTTAATGCTGTAGGTAGGTACAGTCAACAAAAGAGATATCTAGGCAGGGTATACTAACATAATATTTGTATGTGAATTGTTTCATGTTCAATTTCGTGAAAATATACAATTTTGAGTTGGTGTGTTACAATGTAGGAGTATTGCAAAAACAAAGTAATCACATCATCACATTAATTAATTAATTATTAATTATAATATTATAAAGGCGAATGTTTGTGAGTGTGTGTGTGCGTGTGTGTGCATGTTTGTTACTTCTTCACTCAAACAGCTGGACCGATTTGGATGAAATTTGGTATGTAGATAGCTTATACCGTGGATTAACACATAGGCTACCTTTTTATCCCGGTCCAAGCGGGTGAAACCGCGGGGCGCAGTTACTATAATATAAAATTGAACATGAAGCAATTCACATACAAATATGTTAGTATCTTACCCTGCCTAGATATCTCTTTTGTTGACTGTACATATGTAAATAGTCGGTAAACAACCTAATACAGGAAAGTTCTGATGTTTGATAATTGTATATAATTTAGATTTATGTACATACATAGAGATACAACATAATTGAATGTATAACACTCTTTTTGACAAACAAGGAAAATACTCATACATGGGTTGATCCACATCTGTCAGCACGGAACAGCATTTATGCCGTGTGTGCTGCAGCGTGCTATCGCGTGCTTCAGCGTAAGGTCGCACGCCGTCGCCGTTGAGTGTTGTCGAATACGATCATGCAATGCAATGGAAGCATGATATCGCGCTCGATAGCACTCGTCAGCACTCCAGCGCCTCTCAGCCATTTTGGCCGTGGTGTCGAGCGCATCGCCGATTCCACCGCGCGGTCTCTATCTTTATCGCTCTAGGAAATGATGATCCGAAGAGATAGATAAGGATAAAGCACGAAAAAAGGCGATTCCGTGCTGACAGATGTGGGTCAATCCTTAAACTAACACCTTTCCATGGGGGCAGGCAGAAACTACAGAACGCTACATATAGTCCGGGCGGCCGCCGCACGATTACTTACCCCATCGAGTTACTGAAAAATACCACATTCCACGAAAAGTAGACTTAAAATAGGTAGGAAAATGTTTGGTCTGCCGAGGCTCAGCTTGGAGGATCCGTGGCAGTGAGAAGTTATGCTACACACTTTGGACCATCATTTTACCTCATGTGGTTACTGAACGAAACCTTTTCGTTGGTTTTTAACCGACTACAAAAAAAGGAGGAGGATCTCAATTCAGTTATATTTTTTATTTTTTTTTATGTTTGTTACCTCAGAACTCCGTCATTTATAAACCGATTTGGTAAATTCTTTTTTTATTAGAAAGGATATACTTCCAGATTGGTCCCATTTTTATCAAAATTCACTTCTGACGATAGGATCCATGAGGAATTGAGGGAACTCCTCAAAATTATGGGCATACATATAGCGATTTTGGTATTTTCATCAACAAATCAAGCATTTGCATTCAGAAAGTAGTATCTGGTGAAGTGGAACTGATGAAGAATTCCACAAATAGCCACGGGAACTTCTCAACGATAATAAGTATTTCACAGGTGGCGATAAGATATCTCGATTAAGATAGTTAAGCGACTATGACGAAGCTTTAAATAAATGGCTCTGACGAAAATGGTACCATCGAACCGATCTGATGAAGAAGCCGGAAGGTAGGCACCGGAACTCAGTAATAACACAATGTATTCTAGCCGTGTCAAGCTAATTGGAATTGTTATGAGGTGCACTTTGGCTATAAATGATTTTAATGGTAATTATACGCCGCTTCAAATTACGCTACTTGAGTTGTATGTTATGTGTGGTCATGATTGTCAGAAGTCAGATATCGTAGCCTCGTTATCTCTGTCAACATAAAACTACGCCCTCCAAACTTCTGACACGGCTTAGCGCGACGTATATTTGCCTTTTTGCTAAGTTTTTATTTGAGATGGTCGCATATAAATATCTTCAAGTTCTGATGAGTGGCTTTTGAGTTAGCTTCAATCATTTAATACTCGTACGTATTTTTCCCACATAGTCTATGTGAATGATGCTCTAATTTATTTTGCAGTGGTATTCGAATTTGTGTGGGATAGGCACCACTAAAAAGTGAAAAATAAAATCTTTTTACAAAAAAAAAAACAACCGACTTCCAAAAAAAAAACACTACAAAGTGAAAAATAACTTTAATTTCGGAAGTCGGTGGAAAAACTGAAACTAAAAAAACTAAAGACACCGACTTCCGAAATTAAAGTTATTTTTCACTTTGTAGTGTTTTTTTTTTTGGAAGTCGGTTGTTTTTTTTTTTGTAAAAAGTTTTTATAGTGTCTATTAATAGAGTCTAAAAAACTATGTCGGCCGAGCATGGTGTTGGAGGGTTTCGCAGTCCAACCATTTTAAGGGCCACCTCGGGTGGTCTATTTTAATTTGTCTTTTTATATTGTACTAGCTGACCCGACAGCCGTTACCTGTCCAAATTTCATGTATGAGAAAATGAATTTTCTTCATATATTTTTTTTTGTGAATTTTCCAATGTTTTAATACTTATTATCCTATTCCGCACGAAGTTATATCCAAAAACACAAAAATCATAAAAATTGGTCCAGCCGTTCTTGAGTTATAATAAATGGTGTAACTAACACGACTTTGTTTTATTTATATAGATTTTTTATTGTTTTATTCATTACCAATTTCAGTTAAAGTTTATAAGCAATAGTAATAATAAATAGTGTTAAAGAAGCAAGTGATTAATAGTGTTAATAAGTTGTGTAGTGTTTAATAAGCATTAAAAATTTGTGTAATGTATGAATTAAAAAAAACTATTATAGTAAACTAAATAATTAATGTTTCCTTTGAGTAAAATTTGTTATCTCCAGTATTTGGAGTACTTTCCCTCTAGGTGTGGCTAAAAAATTCCACCCCGTATAAATTTGGTTGGACTGCAAAAAGTGCTAGGTTGTAAACTGGCAGACCAATTAATTTTTAAAGGGCAGCATTTTAGCTACTAGGAGAACTTTGTTTCATCCTGTAACGATGAGGTAAAATAGTCCATCCGATGTAGCCCTTAAAATGGTTGGACTGCGAAACCCTCCAACACCGCGCTCGGCCGACATAGTTTTTTAGACTCTATTAATAGACACTAAAACCAACGAAAAGGTTTCGTTCAGTAACCACATGAGGTAAAATGATGGTCCAAAGTGGGTAGCATGACTTCTCACTGCCACGGATCCTCCAAGCTGAGTCTCGGCAGACCAAACTTTTTCCTACCTATTTTAGGTCTACTTTTTGTGGAATGTGGTATTTTCCAGTAACTCGATGGGGTAAATAATCGTGCGGCGGCCGCCCGGTCTAATAATGCTTGTGATCCTTACATACTTCTTGTTCGCGACAACGCATCAAAAAACATGAAAAGTTTGGCGTTTCCATAGTGTCAGCTGCGAGACCCTATCTGGCGCACGCTAGCGCAAGTAGCGGAGGGACCGCCATCGTATAACGTACCGAGTCGCGAGTGAGCTACGTTTTTGTTCGCTACGATGCGTCACCAAACAGTTGTTTATAGCTTAATTTAGTAAAAATAACAGTAAAATCAGTTTAAATAGTGTTTTATAGTTGAAAAACAGTGAAAAATAGTGTTTCCTAAGGAAAACGTGAGTACCACCCCTATAAACTCCAATTAAGTGGGCTGCATAGCTGAAATTATAGTTTAATTGGTGCGTCCAGGTACCCTAGACCGAGACCTAGCCCTGGACGTACCATTATAGTCCTGAAAAGCCTACTTGATTGGATTTATAGGGGTCGGAAACTTTAATTTGCTGTTTTTTGGTGACTCGTTCTAGCAATTTAGGTTTTCAGGGCCTGTCACGCCCTGAAAAATATAGTTGTAATCATGAATTTTTCATAGTTTTTTAGGTCATTAGACCAGCTTGAGATACCTGCTTACCCCGTTGAAATATCTTCTTTGGTTATCGAATAAAATAGTTTGAAAAATAGTTTTAAATCAAAACAATTAACATTTTTGTATTTACACGCTGAAATCTTTTCAGCGAATAAAGTTACAGAAAATGCAGGTGTCTCAATCGCTGGACAATTTAATGACGATTGTAACGGTGTATAATATGATGTAATTATAGCCATTTTTCAGCTGCTAATAAGCACTTTTGTAAAATTTTTGAAATAAAAATAAAATTGAAATCAGGAGACAGTTCGCGGTTCTCGTTAAGGTAAAGTTTCGAGGTACCTTAGCGCGCAAGCGAAAACACAGACTCGTAGCCATCGGCATGGTACCTTATACATCGTTCTGTTCCTGAAGAGTTACGCAAATAGAAAGAAAGAAAGAAAGAAAAATCGTTTATTTTGCACAAATAAAACGCACATTAAAAACTAAAAATAATAAAGTACACACGTTATGCAAAGTAAGCAAAAGCCTCGTATCCAAGTTGTCTACGATCTCAGACCAAAGACAACCATTTAAAACAGTAAAATAACTATGAACTCTATATTGCCTCTACTCTGTGTTGTGACACTAGGAAATGTCATGCAACAAACAATAACAGCAGCAAACAAACAATAACAGATCCGAATTGCATAGTGTAAAAATAATACTTTTATAACAAAAATAACTAAAACACATTAATCCGTGCGTCGTATCTGTGCAAGAAAGGTCGTTGCTCAGCAAAATGCCGTGACGTCGGACGAGCCTATCATCAGCGGCGCTGATTTTCAGCAACTACCTATCGAATGACGTAATGACGTCCCCCTGTGTAACATAATATCTCGGGTAAGTAACTTTATTCACAGAGATACGTGTGAGTTTAGCTGTCTCCTGAAACCTCCTGAAGACTTATCAAAATCGCTGTTATTATTTCATCTTCAAGAAACCCTTCCCCGTCAAGACTTCACACATAGCTACTGGTCGCCAGTCTGCAGTTATCCTGAGCCTATAGGTACAGGACGTCAGCGCCGTCTGGACTAGGAGGCCTAACCTCAAATAGGGATACACCTGGATAGGCATTACACACTCCTTCAACACACCGTGTCCAACGATCACGCCCGTCCAGTACACTTCTTTTGCTTCGTTTACATTTACATTTTTACTCTGTTTAGAAGGAAAATAATTAATCTATTTTATTTAATTATTTAAAAGAGGCCTTATCTATGCAGTATTATTTTTTTAGTGTTTTAATTTAACTAATAGAAAGAAAAGATGGATGGATTGTGTGAGGAATGATATGAAAGAGAAGGGAAGTGAATGATAGAGCGACGGTTGACAGGGGAGAATGGAAGAAGAAAATGTGTTGCGCCGACCCCAAGTAATATGGGATAAGGGCAGGAAAATGATGAATTTAACTAGTAGAAATCTTCTTTATATGGCTGGTGATTTAGTCAATTTACAACCGTCAAGGGGTCACTTCTAACAGTCATACAAAACAACTTTTGCAATGAAACTCAAAATTATCCGACCCCGGAAAAACAAAAAATACTTACCTTTTTTTTTTTTTTTTTTTTTTTTTTTTTTTTTTTTTTTTTTTTTTTTTTTTTTGTGGATGGGAAATCATCAAATGACTTCTCCCGCTCTGGGTAGAGCGGGAGGGCGTGTCAGACTTTTACTGACTAAAACCCACCCATGTTCCTTCAGTTGCCCGTGCCAGGGCCACGGTATCTCTTTCGAACTACCCGCGACCCCGGCGGCAAGAATACTTACCTAAGGATGTATTCTCTGTTTTTCCTACCCGAGATATCGAATTAATAAGTCAAAGCAAAGTCCAAACTGAAGCGTCTACTAATCTTCTTTTTTAGTTCTTTTTTGTCTATCAATCGTCTTTCTTTTAACTTACTTAGGTACTCTAAAGATTAGACAGCTTTGAACTGTAATTAAAGAGTATTAAGGCTCGTCCAAACAGGCGCGACGCGACGCGACTCTGGTGGAACAATTTCTATGAAAACTTCATTGAAATTGTTCTACCAGAGACGTGCGAGCCTTTAACATTTGGACATTAATATAAAATAACTGATCTGAACTTTAATATTTACTCATTAGAAATTAACTTAGTACAAATGTACTAGTTATCTACTAACTAACTTTTGTTTTGTCGAGTCATTTAGTTATGAGCTTTGTAATCTATCTATCAAACGAGCACCTCATTATGATGATGACTAAAAATTTTTTTTGTCCATCATATATATTACTAGCTGCGCCCCGCGGTTTCCCCCGCGTAGACCGGGATAAAAAGTAGCATATGTGTTAATCCAGGGTTTAAGCTATCTACAGACCAAATTTCATCCAAATCGGTCCATCCGTTTAAGCGTGAAGAAGTAACAAACATACAAACACATACACACACACACACTCGGAAACTTTCGCCTTTATAATATTAGTGTGATTAAAAAATATTGGACACGACCTTATTTCTTATATCTATGGACACGACATATTTTTTTGTTTTTTTTTTTACGTAATTAAAAGATTACGGCGATACATTGAGTTGAAATGTGGCATGACGTCACTCCTTGCTAGATTTTATGCGTAGTTTGTTATAGTTGTGACGTAGCGAGCCCCCACTCCCCAACTTTAATGCGTTTTATCTAAGTATTTATTTATTAATATGCCATCATAGCAAAACATACGTTTCTAATATTTTTTATTATCATACTGACCGACTAAATAGATTTTTTTTTTTACCCAGGCACCTTAATGCGTAACAAACACACTTTATACTCATTCAATCACAATTCGACGGATTTTGAAGAAAATTGCTAATCATTGCTTCTTAAGTTTGAAGAATTCGTCTGCTCTACATTGTAAATCACGCAAGGAATGCTGTTTAATTGTTAATGTAAGTGATTAAAGGATCGTAGTTACAACCAACACCTAGGCAGTAGCAGTCTTACAGCCTTTACTCTAAAACGTACACAGTTAGGCAAGTGCCTAACTATAATAAGTAATATAAGTATATTCCCCAATTATAAACTCAAACGTAACACTACATTCCTTTTAACTCACACATACATAACACACACCATACATACATAACTTTTCTTTCACTACACATAACAAAATTACAGAAGCTTATTAGCATCAACACCGTTCATTTCTTGTATTAATTATTTAAAAACAATTATTTGGCCGAACACTGTCTTTTAGAATACAGGCTATCCTAGTCTATGAGACAGGGTTTATATGCTTTTATACAGATTTTGCATTATATGAACTGTAATGTAATGTACATTTTAAGTGTGTTTCTGTATCTTAATTGTGAATAAACCTTTTATTTATTTATTTAGTTAAATATCAGCCGCACGGAACGATCGAAGGTTTTAAGCTATGCTTGCTGTGCCGGGTTTGTGGACGGGTGACCAGCCGTTACTTATCGAGACCCCTACGTGCTTCGGAGAGCGCGCTAAGCCGTTGGTCGCGGGTGTCATTCGTAGATCTTTGACAGTCGTTTTGGGTAGTCAGGAGCTCAAAAGTCTGACAATCATTCATAAAAAGGGGTAAGTTACGCCGTAACTGGGTTGTGGAGGTCAGAGCAGTCGCTCCATGTAAACTACTGGTATTCAGCTGCATCTGGTATCAGCCGAGCCCAACATAGTTGGGTAAAGGCTAGGCAGATTGATTTTGTCATTGTACATAAGTGTGTTATGCATTTATCCCGCTGTATTGTAATAATTGCGTTGAAAAGAGAGGCTGGGAGGCCTTTTCTCTGAAATCGTAATCCTAACCAATATTATAAATGCGGATGTGAGCTTTTTTAACCGACTTCAAAAAGGAGGAGGTTATCAATTCATTGGAACCTTTTTTTTTTTTTTTTTTTTATTTTTTTTTTTGTGTGTTTCCCGATTACTCGAAGATGGCTGGACCGATTTGGATTATTTTTTTTTTGTTTGTTACGTTTTCACGCCGAAACGGCTGCACGGATTTGGATGAAATTTGACTCATGGGTAGACCATGACCTGGGTTAGGACATAATGATACTTTTCATCCCGATAGTACGTTTCCGTGGGAAAGGAGGAGCTCGTGGCTAAGTAATAACAGCCGCACGGTTCGATCCGTCAGGTTAAGCTACGCTTGCCGGGGTTGGTCAGTGGATGGGTGACCATCTTTACATATCGAGACTCCTCCGTGCCTCGGAAAGCACGTTAAGCCGTTGGTCCCGGCTGTCATTCGTGGATCTTTGACAGTCGTTACGGGTCGTCAGAAACCCGAAAGTCTGACAATAAATCTTACCAAGGGGTATCGTATTACCCAGTAACTGGGTTGTGGAGCTCATTTATGTAGTCGCTCTATGTAAAATACTGGTTAGACTGGAAGCCGACCCCAACATAATAGTTGGGAAAAGGCTAGGCAGATGATGATTCGTATCTAGTATAGTATATTATACACCTTAAAGCTGAGCGCCCACTGGTCCGCGCCGGCCGCAACGCACGCACGGCACGCAACGGATTTTGGTTTGTGTGTACACGCAAATGTCGAGCTTTGCTCCAACTGAAAGGACTGGCCCAGGGTTAGTTTTCAATAACTGGCCAAATTTTCACAGGGAACTTTCACTACGGGACCAACTCTGAAATCACGAAAAAAAAAATCAGCAGTGTCATACATATTTGATCGAGTAGGTATAACTAAGGGGAAAATTTACAAGTCCGTGATAAGGCCTGTCGTACTTTATGGATCGGAATGATGGACAGTGAAGAAGATGGATGAAAAAACATTGCAAGCAGTGGAGATGAGAATGTTGAGATGGATGTGTGGAGTGACGTGAATGGATAAAGTGAGAAATGAGTATATAAGAGGAAGTTTGAAAGTGGCGCCAGTGACAGAAAAGTTGAAAGGAAATCGTTTGTCTTGGTATGGGCATGTAATGAGGAGAGACGAAACGCATGTGTCTAAAAGAGTGATGAAAAAAATGTTGATGGATGGAGAGGCAGAGGAAGGCCAAAGAAAAGATGGATGGATTGTGTGAGGAATGATATGAAAGAGAAGGGAGTGAATGATAGCGTGACGGTTGACAGGGGAGAATGGAAGAAGAAAACGTGTTGCGCCGACCCCAAGTAATATGGGATAAGGGCAGGAAGAAGAAGAAGTATAACTTTGGTATGTAACAGATGTTTTTTTTCGTGATTTCAGAGTTGGTCACATAGCGAAAGTTGTTCATATTCACGTGTAGAACACCCTGTGAAAATTTGTATTGTGATAAAAATATTGCCCTGTAGTATAAGTACCTATTTACCTAAGCCTCTGCTTAGGTAAAGTATTACGGGGTGGCAGGGACATCGACGCACAATCTGTTTTAGCTCGTCTAAATAAATTTGTGTCCGTACCACTACATACATATTTATATACATACACAATTTGTATACGAGTATGTACATGTGCGGTAGTGGGGCGCGTCATTTCAGCGTAGACGAGCAGCTCTACCACGGGTTCGACAGCGTACCTACACGATTCTGAACCCCCTGCTTTGTTTTTCCACGCTGGTGGAGCCATTTGTACATAATAATATGCTTTGATTCCCTTTATTATCAATGCCTCCTATAATTTTTTTATCCTTCTACATAATTGGCCTGTTTGACCACCTACGTAAGTTCCTATTAACTTACTTGGCACATAAATTCATACAAATTCTGTTCCATTTTTGAATTTAGTGGCTATTTGGACATCGTGAAATAGGCCCTAAGGAGAGAAAAATCTACTTATTTAGAAGATATTTATTTAAATAATTATTATCTTCAAGTGTCATCGTAAAATATCTATTTATCAACTTATTTAAATTATTTTGGTCTGTCAAGATTTTGATAAACGTGTTTTCTATGCAAAGTTCTGAGAGTTGAGACATAGAGTATGTACAATCAATCTACAGTTTAAAGGTCAATGACCCGTGTGTAATTTTGTTGAACTTGACGGTTTTCTTAGTTTTTTTTTTAGAATATTTTGAAATTCAATCTATTTTATTAGTTTTTACTTGAATTTAAGATGATTAATTAATTTATAAAACAATTGAGTTTAGTAACGATAGGTACTATGAATATTTTCGATTATAAAAAAGTATAAGTAAGTAGGTATTCTGATTATTTACATGTGCACGAAAATCGCTTTTCGAAGTACTCTATATATTTAGATAATTGTAAATATTTATGAATAAAAATAAACACATGATTTTAATCCAAAATCTTGAAATTCAGCTGAAACTTAACTAACCTAACGAAAAATTGTATTGAAAATAAATACACAAAACTAAAAATCCAAAACGTAATATTTCGACCGTGACAGGACTCGAACCTGCAATCTTCGGATCCGAAGTCCGACGCCTTATCCATTAGGCCACACGGTCGCTGAATAATATTGCGAAATAGGTCATGATGTGCGGCTACGCGAGCCTCCTGAGCGCTACGTCACGCATGACGTCACAAGGTCGTTCACCCGCCCGGCCTCCGTGCCGCACCTAAAGTTTTCCGATAATTTCGTTTTCATTCACGTTTCACGAACATGTTTATATACTAACATAATAATATGACATGCAGAGATTATTGTCACAAGGTTCAATAATTGTTAGGTACTGTTTATTTAAAGCAAGATAATTGTTGGGAAAATCCATTAATAGCTCAATGTAAGGAAATTCAATAGTACCTATTGCTATTGACTTAGAAGAATTAATCAATTTTGCGGTTGATTAAATTAATTGTTTCAAGTACATACCGTAGGTACTTGACTAACTTCATTTAAATACGAGTTTTCGTTTATATTTTCAGTTGCCATTGTTTCTGAAGTAGTACCTAGACCAAGATAAGCATGCTTAAGCAAGCATAGATAAGCATTATTAACTACATGGTAAAAGATAATGACTAATTAATGAGATTGAGATTCATCCTTTGTTTGTTTGAATTTATTGGAATTATCCTACGTATTATCAAGGATATTTTTCAATCATTTTTAATCAAGGATATATTAGTTATGTAGTAACATATTATGTAGTAGAGGAGCTCGTGGCTAAGTAATAACAGCCGCACGGGTCGATCTATCAGGTTAAGCTACGCTTGCCGGGGTTGGTCCGTGGATGGGTGACTATCTTTACATACCGAGGTTCCTCCGTGCCTCGGAAAGCACGTTAAGCCGTTGGTCCCGGCTGACATTCGTGGATCTTTGACAGTGGTTACGGGTCGTCAGAAGCCCGAAAGTCTGACAATCAGTCTTACCAAGGGGTATCGTATTACCCAGTTAATGGGTTGTGGAGGTCAGATATGCAGTCGCTCCATGTAAAATAATGGTATTCAGCTGCATCCGGTTAGACTGGAAGCCGACCCCAACATAGTTGGGAAAAGGCTAGGCAGATTGACTACCTAGTAATTGATTACCTAGTAATTTAATTGATAATCCAAACCATTATTTTCGCTGCCATTGAAGCATTAATTGAATGTCAGTCAATTAAAAACTATTTCCTTTTATTTACATCTGTATTTAGAAGGCAAAAAGGAGGAGGAGGAGCTCGTAGCTAAGTAATAACAGCCGCACGAGTTGATCCATCAGGTTAAGCTACACTTCCCGGGGTTGGTCCTAGGATGGGGACCATCTTACATACCGAGACTCCTCCATGCCTGCTGTCATTCGTGGATCTTTGACAGTTGTTACGGGTCGTCAGAAGCCCGAAAGTCTGTCAACCAGTTTTACCAAGGCGTATCGTATTTATACCCAGTAATTAGGTTTTGGTGGTCAGATAGGCAGTCGCTTCATTTAAAATACTAGTATTCAGCTGCATCCGGTCACACTGGAAGCTGACCCCAGCATAGTTGGCAAAAGGCTAGGCAGTTTGGAAGGCAAAAATAGAATAACAAAAAAAGGAATCGCTTTTCTAATTTATTTATATTATAATAAATAACACATGACATAACATAACGCCTTGTTTACTCGAAGGGTTGCGCAGAGGTGTACCTATACTTAGTAGGTACATCCACATTATGCCAGTTATGTTTAAGTCCAATGTAATAGGAGGCGAGCCTATTGCCACCTACCGGGCACAAATCCAGACACCGGGCTGCTACTGAGAAATTCCAGATGGAAAAACTCAATAACATTTTGCCCGTCCTGGGAATCGAACCCAGGACCCCATGCTCAGCAGTAGCGCATTGCTACCACTAGACCAACGAGGTCTACAAAGTCGTAAAACATAGTACTTACCTACTTATATTGAGGAGAGACTCAAAAATTAAGTCACGCGCTGAAGACTGCGGTCAGATGGCCTCTCTTGATCATTTCGATAAAAAAAGTCAATTGTTTGTGAACAATCAACTAATTGCCAGTAATATTACGTCAAACAATACTGTGATTCATTCTCAACGCTTCAGTATTTATAGAAGAAGTTAGATTTGGTCGGATTGAACGCTCTATTTCATTCAAATCAAAATATTTTATTTCACATAAACCTACATGGGCACTTATGAAACAGCAGAAAGCTAGATGCACGGTTCCAAGTCGTTTTCTATGGAGAAGACCCGGAAACTCCACGGTTACTTTAAAAAAAATAATTACATTGACTTTTAAAATGTTTTCAAAGGAGACGGAAACCTTGCCATAGAATTTTGGGCCAGGGTTGTGTGTGGGTTGTAAAAAGATGAAATTGGTGTCAATTGATAGCTAGATAACGATCACTGAACATTTTGCGGATTTTGGCCGTCTGAGAGCCGAGTTAAAAGAGATTTAGTAAAAGTGAGGTTACGTAACAATCTTTACTTAACAACAGATTTTTGAAGTTTGAAGCTCGACGACCAAGTAAAATACAACCTCTAGTCGCTTTATTTTCTCTTCTACTCATAAACACGATGTTTACATCTCGTTTTATCCTCTGCCCTATCGCAGGTATGCTGGAAGAGATGTCTTTAGAAATAAGCATCACCTTTGTACGTATTTTTCTATTCGTTTCGTTTTGTCTGTATATATGAACATAAATGATCCGCAGTGGTACCCCGCGAAATTCAAATTTTCTTGCGTTTTTTGCAATTTGCAGGTGTTCAGACCAACCCACCACGAAACCACGGTAAATCTAACTTAAAATGATGTATTGATGATCGTTATGGTTATAATCATAGAAATATAAAAACAGGTTATAATTATGTTAAAACATATTTGTTATTGTAGCGAATCATATTTTGATCAAGATACAGCTTGACACTGACCAGCAAATTGCAAAAAACGCTAGAAAATTTGAATTTCATGGGCTACCGCCGCGGATCCACCTTAAATAAATACATAAATAGACTAAATGTTTAACGGATGGGTAGCTAAGTCATCCTATCTGCGATTATCTATCCTTCTGCCAAGTATTGTGGTTAATATTACTCTCAGAGAGCACACAAAACCACGCCTTTAGAAAGTATCTACTTAGATTCACCGTAGATCCATGGAGTTCGATTAAAACCATGTTTCCATAAATTATATTAATTACTGATAAAAACCCACACTTGGGTTACAATACCATATACCAAGAGAGCATAATATACTAAGACATAAGGAAGATTTATGAGTAGGTGAGTAATACAGGCCATAAGAGAGTCTATTAAGAATCCATTGTCTTTTCCAAATAACGTAGTAACTCATACCACGTACTATTTAAAAAGGATTTTGTAATAAATTATAATGGCTGACGAAATAATAATGACATCATGGGTTTATTACCTATTCCCCATGTGCCTACGTTACATGAATACAATGGTACATGGCATATTAATAAAACTTAGGGCTATTACGTTTGTTGGACATGACATTATTATTTATTTTACTAGTTGCTTCATTGTTTTATGTTAATCAGTTGAACCTATCTGAGGATAGGGACCGTTTATGACTCATTTTGAGGTGACAAAAGTCTGATACATAAAGAAGTATCATCAAATTAATCATTGCTAGAAATAGACCGGTCATATTATCCGTAGAGTCGATGACCGTTGGGGTAGACGTGATCTTGAGTGGAGAACACAAATCGGCAAGCGTAGTAGTAACTACGGCCTCAGACTAGGAAAAGCGACTATCTCCGCTGGGCGCCTGGTAGCAGCTGGATAAAGGAGGCGAGAATCGAGCTAAACGGCGCGTGATTGGTGAGGCCTATTCTTTAGCGACGAACTGAAAGGCTCATAATTATTTCAGCCAAAAACTATTCACTGGTTGCTTTATGGAAAGCTATAATGGCAGATTGTTGAAAAAGGGGGCTACGTCTGCCAACAAACTGCTTTGCAGTTTGGCAGAAGTAATAGATATGTATTTGAAAAAATATTTCTGTGAATAAACACTTTTTTTTTTTTTAAACAGCTGCCTGTTTCAGCTCCATAAAAAAAAAATGTTTTTGGCAATTTTAAAATTGCTATTGCGTAACACACTTACAGTACGAATTGGTATCATTTTGACAGTTCTACAACATTAATTGCGTTATTTACGTTGTTGAGCAGACAAATAGCTTCAAAATCATACAGATTGTGCTGGATAGTGTGTTAAGCAATTAGGGTGCTTGTAACTTAGCGAATTTTCTTCAAAAGCCGTCTAATATAATAAGATTATGATCTAAGAAATAGGCAGTAGCAATTTTTTGTAACATAATAGCCCGTGATTGCCACAGATAGACCTAATTGCTGTATTCTATGGGAAAATCTATTGTTCTAACAACATTTTATTTGAACGATAACTACATAAATGGTTGTATTTAGACCATTTCCTGTTATCTTAGCCACAATAATGATAAAAAAACTTGATTGTTATGTGTTTATAAACTTATTAGATTCTGCTTGACACGCAATATCGGACTAAAAAGTGTACCTATTATTATTTAACTATTAGCAGCCCGCCCCGGGTTCGTACGGGTGCAATTTACATGTGAAGACGGTATTTTTCACGACAAGTTGTGCACAAGTTTTGAGCAGTAACATAAAACAGCTTCAAATTCCCGCTCACAATGTTGTCACATGATCTAACCAATTATATAGGTACCAAACTTTGACACACTGAATTTTACTGTAATTAAAATAGAGCTGAAAATTTAAACGCAGTCCTCTTGGTAGCTACAGTAATTACCAGAAGCAATTCAAGCGAAATCGTTTTGGTAACTAGAGTTACCAAAACCACGTCAATGGACCAAAAGTACTAGGCTTGCATAAATTCAGGATAGTAATTCATTCAATAACAAAACAGATTCAAGTAACATTATAACAGCCTCAAATTCACGTTTACGATGTTCTCACTTGATCTTACCAATAATATACCAAACTTTGACACACAAAACTTTACTGGAATCGAAATAAAGCTGAAAACTGAAACGCAGTCCTCTTGGTGCCTACAGTTACCAGAAGCAATTCAAGCGAAATCGTTGTGGTAGTCAGTGGACAAAAAGTACTAGGCTTGCATAAATTCAGATAGTATTTCATTTGTATTATTATGTACTTCTTTTTTATACAGGATCAAATTAAATTAGCTGGTGAAACTCCGCAGACGTGTCAAAATGTATGGGATAGCTTTTTGAAGTGAAAACTTTCGTAAGGCACATTAAGTGATTTTTGGTAGGGAAAAATCTTACGGGTTCGCGTCACCGCGTCACCGCAACAAAATATAATTATTGCGATATCATACCTACCTATGTGTCATACTCATCACTTCGTATCATAGCGTAGTACTACGACGTATTGCACGCTTTACAACGTTACGTCATGCAGACGTTAATTTAACATAAAAAAAAACTGTCTGGTCTCGGGCTGTATGATTCAGTTCACATATTATTAAGATAATTATGATTTGTTTATTTCATAAACAGAGGCCGCGTTCTTCATACTTTATTAATTAGTCCGGAAACGTCCATTGCTGATACATTGAGGACTTACGTGTGGTTTTACTCCTGTACCTACTTTGGTTTCACCCAAACATAGGTCAATAGGCATATGAAAAGAAGAAAGAAGATCGCAGGGAAGACCTGGATAAGACTCGCACGTACCAGGGAAGCATGGCACAAAAGGGAGGAGGCTTATAGTCAGCAGTGGAAGGAACAATGCTGCCAATGATGATGATATGAAATAAAAGCCACACTCTTACAAAACAGCATCATCGGCCTAAAAACTCAGCATTGCTGTAGGTACTGGACACAGGCCTCTACATCAATCAATCCCTAGCCATTTTATTCGATCCTCGGTTACCGTATTCCTTCAACTACCAGCCTCTCTGCGAGAATCGTCGCTCTATCTACCCTGAATCCTACTTTCGTTTCGCTGTAAGTAGGTAGAGTCAGGGAAAACAAATGGGGAAGAAAACTGTCAAATTAGTTCCGCGTAGATGGCGCTAAGTGTTTGTTGCTTTCATCCAGCTGTCAATGGAGTTCCTTACTTAAAAGTTTGCCGCAAGATCATGCTGTGTTTTTTCTTGTCGCCGATTGGTCGCTTTGTCCTCAAGATGACTTTGACAAGTGAAAAGCGCTTGCGGAGAAGCTTCCGGGAAACAACCCTATTAACACTACGCCAATTTCCCGTGTTATAGCAATTTCATACAACTGTCATAGAATGACAGTATGTAATATACTGGTATTCAGCTGCATCCGGTTAGACTGGAAGCCGACTCCAACACAGTTGGGAAAAGGCTAGGCGGATTGATTTTTGTGATAGAATGATAGTTATGATTTGACAATACATACGAACCATATAAGTTGGTACTTAGTCAAATTGATAAACAATAATTTCCTTTACTTTACATCTATACTAATACTAGGTAATAATATTTTAAAGAGAAAAAAAATATTGTTTGTTTATTTGCAAGTTTGTATGTAGGGGGTAATCTCTGGAACTACCAGTCAAATTTGAAAAATTATTTTTGCATTTGATAGCCCAATTCTTGAGGCTATTCCTACGACCCTAAGGAGCCGAGCAAAAAGAAAAAAAAAAAGTCAAAAAGAACGCTAAGCGAAATCGAAGTAAGAGCGCGGGTGGGCGATGCGATGCGACGGACATGGGAACAAGAAATTTCACGCGGACGAAGTTGCGGGCAGAAGCTTACTAGATTCTTACCTACTGGTAATAATAACTATGTGACTACCTACATCTGGAAAATATTACCATAAGCACAATTAATGTATAGAAAAGTCACCTTTTTATCATCTCACTACCTACAGTGAGATGATAAAAAGGTGACTTTTCTATAAGAGGCCCTAGCCTCTTCTCATGAATGTACTATCGAGGAAACTTACATCTATACAACGTAAGGACTATTCTTGCTTGCAGCGCTCGGCCGCTATAATAACGCTTTGCTAACAGAATGATGTGGTCATCGTGTGCATTGGATTTTGTTTTCAAATTGGTCAGATGCAAGTTTCCCCGATAGTACCTACAGATAATTCACAAACAGTGATCACAGTGCTTACTCAATGCGTGTTGGCTTATAAGGTATTTATAACTGTTTACTGATAAATGACGGAATATTAGCACATTACTCCTAATCACAAATGACCTACAAACCATGATTTAACAGCTTAATTGGCAATTAATGAAATAATCATCTGTGTCACTGGCTTTTGCGTTTGACCTCGGATAGAAAGTAAAACAGTTATCGTCCTACGCAATGTGTCCAGTAAGAAATAGGTCAATTTGATTGTCAGCTTAAATTAGTGACACTGACATGTTTATGCAAATCAATTTCAAAGGGTAAAAAGATAAATCCCTTTAGAAAAGATCAGCGGAGAAGAGAAGTCAATTAGAAGCAATGCGCTTCGTCCTTGTCACCTCTAACTTTCGCATCTGCTGGGTATGAACCTCTCACAGTAGGTTTTGTGCCTTTTATATCCAGTTCCTGTCCTGTCCTGTGTTTCTGTTTGTGTCCTGGTCCTGCTCCTGTGTCCTGGTCCTGTTCCTGTCTTTCGGTATCTGTCCATCATGTCCTCATAAGTCATTTGATGATTTCCCATCCACAAAAAAAAAAAAAAATGTCCTCGTCCACGTAAAGCGTAGCCAAAGTTAGCATCTACTAGGCACACATAGGTCATAGGATGATTAGCTTTCATTATGTTTATAAAAAAAGCGTCAAATGTCAATTATTAATAAATCTTGCACTCTATTCTAAATATAAAAATTACGATAAAAAAGTTAACACAATTTAAATCTAAAAATAAATCACACAATTGAATAATACAAGCGCAAGTCACGGCGCGGCGCAATCAGTTTTTTTATTTGCTGTTCTAAATATAGAATTATAAAAGTGGCTATTGACCAACGAATAAGATGACTTATGACCTTATGAGTAATGAGTTACGAGTTATGACCTTATGTTATTTATAACTGAGGAAATTTCCTATCGGTATCAAATATTAGGAAGTTTGCACAATTACCGTGGGAGCAGTTGACTAGTGTGCTACATAAGTTGGAAGTTGTTGGTGTCATTTTGATTGAATATGTGTGTTTTTAATTAGATTTAATGTTATTAATGGATGTACCTATAAGGAAACGTACAGAAAAATCAAATTACAGTTTGAAAGACATTAACTATTAAATAAATAAATAAATAAATAAATAAATAAAATAAATATGTTTGGACATATCACACAACTACACTGACATATCAACTATTAGGTAGTTAGGTACTGCAGCGCGACGTCTGCTTGTTGTAACCTAAATTCAACCTATTTTTTCTAGATATTATACAGATTTTAGATCTAGAAAAAATAAGTTGAATTTCATCAACTTATTATTCTTATTTTTTTTTTTTTCAATATATGTTTTTGACTTTAAGTTAAGAAGGTTTTCAATTTTTTATAGAAAAAAGTCAGTTGCAGAATAATTGGAATTGAAGACGGACAATCTTATTAAATTGTTGACGTTCTAAACTAGAAAATATTATAAGTAATCTATCTATCTTTATAGGGTGACTGATAATTAGTGACCAATACCTAAACACATGATTGTGCTCATGATAACAAACAACTTTTACTATGGTACCAAATCTGAAATCGCGAAAAAAAAATCAGCTGTTCCCTACATTTTGACGAGTTATGCGAACATAAATATAGGGAGCAGCTGATTTATTTTTCACGATTTCAGGTTTGGTCCCATAGTAAAAGTTGTTAGTTATCATGAGTAGAACCATGTGTTTAGTTATTGGTCACTAATTATCAGTCACCCTATATAAATAATAAGAGAAGTCCTGACTGACTTGGGCACGCCACAATTGCGGCGATAAGTCCCCTCTTTGAGGAGTGGTTGGAGAGGCGCCACGGCGTCCTCACCTTCCGCCTGACGCAGGTCCACCGGACACGGTTGTTTCGGGAGGTTCCTGTTTCGGATAAGGCGGGAGGAAACGCCCGGGTGTCACCATTGTGTGGATCACCCGGAGGACACGGTGGAGCATACAGTGGAGGTCTGCCCGGCTTGGGCGGAGCACCGCCGTGTTCTCACGGAGGCGATCGGCGGCGGCGATCTCTCGCGTCCAAACCTGGTCCAGGCCATGGTGCGGAGCGAGAGTGTATGGGAAGCCGTCACCTCCTTCTGCGAAGCAGTAATGCTCGCGAAGGAGGAAGCGGAACGCGTGAGGGAGAGGCAACAGCCGCGCCCTCGCGCCCCTAGCCGCCGTAGGAGACGCCCTGGGCGGCGGGAATCGATTGCTGATTCCCGGCCACCGTAGGCGCGGGCTTGCGGACGACGAGTAATGGGCAGCTCGCCGTCCGGTAAGGAACAGGCCCGGGTCGACGGCGCGTTGTGCTCCACGCGCGCCTCAAAGAGATGTCAGCAGTGACGGGGTCAATTGGGCCGATGCCGCCGGGGTCGCGGGTAGTTCGAAAGAGATACCGTGGCCCTGGCACGGGCAGTTGAAGGAGCATGGGTGGGTTTTAGTCAGTAAAAGTCTGACACGCCCTCCCGCTCTGCCCAGAGCGGGAGAAGTCATTTGATGATTTCCCATCCACAAAAAAAAAAAAAAAAAGTCCTGACTGACTGACTGACTGATTGACTGACTCATCAACGCCCAGCCCAATCCTTTGGACCTAGAAAGCTGAAATTTTGCCAAGAGGTTCCCTTTATAATGTAGACAAGCAATAAGGAAGGAATTCCCGGTAGTACGTTCCCGTGGGATATTTTCCGACATCCACGCGGGCGAAGCCGCGCGGGAAGTGCTAGCAACAAATTAAATTTTTTTTTTTCGCCCTAGTATAGAATCTGCCTAGCCTTTTCCCATCTACTTTGGATCGGCTTCCAGTCTAACCGGATGCAGTTAAAAACCAGTATTTTACATGGAGCGATTGCCTGCCTATCTGATCTCCACAACCCAGTTACTGGGTAACACGATACACTCCTTGGTAACTGGCCTTTTTTTTTTTTTTTTTTGACGCTGAGAAATGCTTTATGCATCCCCGCTCGTGGGGGACGAGACGGGGTATGTGGGACTCTTGTCAGAATGACAGTATACCCACTAAAACTCAGCAGTGTTCCCACATCGCCGTGATGGGAGGGCCATGGGAAACCGGCTCAGCCTTTACGTCCACAACCCTCCCGGCGCATGCCCGCCTAGCTGGCGGGCCCCGCATGCCCTCCCGGATGGGGGGCTACGGGAATGACCGGGAACACCTGGCCATTCCCGTTCGACACTGGTGGGGGCCTGTGCAATACAGGCAAGGATGCCCCCACACCCGTTGCCTGCTGGCCCCCACCTGGGAGGAGTCGTCTGCTCCGACCCCTCCTCCGCCTTCGGAGCGGCGCCGCGTGAGGGTCGTCCTCCCGCGCGCGCTCCGCCGCCATTTCGGCCGCAGAGGATAGGGAGAGCGGCCGACGTCATACCGACACTCCTCTTCCCCTGCGGCCCCACCGCGTCCGCCATCAAACGGTGGCGGCCCCGTCAAGGCCGCGGAAGGTAGGGAGAGCGGCGCACCGCAATACCGGCACTCCTCTCCCGCCGCGGCCTCCAATCCTCAGCCGCGATGCCTCCCATAAGACACCGCGGCCCGCCTCAGTTGCGGTGTCGCCCATACGGCCACCGCAATCTACCCGCTGGCCGCTACGTCGTCGGCTTATCGGCAAAAGCCCTGACGAGCGGCCCCCGCATGGGTTCCTCTTCGCTTCACCGTGGGTGACCAAGCCACGGCTACTGAGCCCCCCCGCCTCGACAATGCGGGAACCCTCCGGGGGGCTTAACTGGCCTGGTTGGTGGCTTGGTAACTGGTTGTACTATTGGGCTTCTGTCGACCCGTAACGACTGTCAAAGATCTATGGATGACAGCCTGGACCAACGGCTTAACATGCTTTTCGAAATTCTGAGGCACGGACGGGTCTCGATATGAAATGGATGGTCACCCATCCACGAATCGACCGCGCCAAGCGTAGCTTAACCTTCGATCGACCCATGCGGCTGTAATCATTTAGCCACAAGCTCCTCTAGTAGGTAGGTATCTACTATTGGTAGTATTGGTTCTACGGTAGAATAGGATTTCAAATTAAAAAAAAGACCGGCTAAGTGCGTGTCGAGTTTCGTAGTTGGGATGAATTTATCCCAAAAACAATCAAGTCAAGTGTTATCGCAAGCAATATTTTAATTTTGTGATAAAAAACTACAATTTAACGTTTTTCGGACTTTTTCCTTTACTTTGTGCTGTAAGGCCTCTGCCTCGAATTTTGCGGGCAGCGGGGCGGCGGCGGCGGCGGCGCGTCTCGCATTGTCCCGCCCCGCTTCCGCGCCGCTGTTTTCGAGGTCCGGTCCATTTGTTTTTACGCATAAAATTCTGCCGCTCCCGCGCCGCCGCTGCTGCCGCCCGCTTCCCGCAAAATTCGAGGCAGAGGCCTAAGACCTTGCTTCTTGCCAACTTTCAGGTCAACGGGAGGTCCTATACTTAGGTTTTGATAAGTATCAAAATATGTCGCATAAATGGCCGTATTTTTGTATTGCGTTGACTTAGAAACTTAATTTTTTTAGAGCTTCAGAAAACCGTAGATTTAAATCTACGTAAGTATTTGATATTCATTTCAACTTGATACCTCCACGCGTTCCTGAGAAAAAGGGTCTTGACAGACTGACAAACAGATGGGCAACGAATTGATCTTATAAGGGTTCCGTTTTTTCGTTTTGAGGTACGGAACCCTAATTAACTGAAGAACAACATGAGCTCAATCTTTCAATCATGCATGTGTTAAATGTTTCCAAGAATTTCCGCCATTTATGAGTGGAAACTTTTAGCAGCAATTGAAATGTTGAGTGAGCTCCGTTGACAAAAGAGGTGCAAAACTGAGAATATTCGTCCAAAACATGGCATTGAACGGAATGAAAGACTGATCAGGTGAATCGTATTGTAGAGGATGAACGAATGAACGCGACGAATCGATTGACGCGTAGAGAATTTGTGACTGATGTTTTTCACGCAAAACTAAGTATTTGAATGGATTTATAGAGTCATTGTACTTGATCATGTATGTACCTATGTATTTTGCATGATTTTATACAGTAAAGGTTAATAGGAATTGGTTATAGTTTTTGTGGATACAAAAAAACTAAAAGATAACAAAACCATGTAAGTCGATGTGTCGCGCATAAGTAGTGCCTAAACAGTTAGCTAGATAGTATAATATTTATATTTTTCAAAGTCAAAGTCAAATTACATATTCGCATATGCGGATGTAAATACATATTATGTTATTTTTAGGGTTCCGTACCGTTCTGTACCGTCAAATGGAAAAACTGAACCCCTTATAAGATCACTTCGTTGTCCGTCTGTCTGTCTGTCAGTCTGTCAAGAAAAATTTTAGGAACGCGTGGAGGTATCAAGTTGAAATTAATAATAATATGAAATACGTCGCTATAGAGCGACGTGTTTCATATTATTATTAATTTCATTAAGGGACCATAGGGTCCCTTAATAAATAAATAAATACGTAGATTTAAGAAAATCAAGCTTCTAAGTCAACGCAATAAAAAAATACTGCCATTTATGCGACATATTTTGATACTCGCATATAGGGTACTTCCCGTTGCCTAGATTATGAAATTTTGCAAGAAGCAAGGTCTCACAGCACAAGTAGAGGAAAAAGTCCGAAAATCGTTAATTTGTAGTTTCAACTTCCTCATTATTTTGGCCTAGAATCACCCACTGGGGCCTCCCCTTTTTTCCGCCATACTTCTCGGTTCCGTGCTTCCTTCATCCAGGTGTTTCCCGCGACTTTGACGATATCAATAACCCAACGTGCTTTTGGACGGCCCTGGTTACTTTGGCTTAACCTTGGCCACCAATCGGTTACAGCTTTACTTCATCGGCCATCTCAGCGTCGAACTAGAAGTCCCGCCCAACTCCACTTGAGGCGCATCGCCCTGTCCCCGACGTCGTCGTAGACTTTCAACCGACGACGGATATCGCTGTTACGCACCTCGATCTAGTAGGGTTATGCCAAGCATAATTATGGCTCGCTCCATAGCCCTTTGTGCAACGTATTTGTAGTTAACCACATAAAAAAAAAATTGCTATTATGAGACGTGTGTATGAGAGAACATGATTTTCAACTACAATATTAAGTATGTTTTTGGGATAAATTCTTTTCAACTACGCAACCCTTCATTGTGCGTGGTCCGACACGCACTTGGCCGGTTTTTTATTACCTACTTATATACCACGTTACACAATTTGGTATTAGGCATGCAAATAGAAACTAAAATTAAAAAGAATATAAAGAACAAAAATATTTTCCTATAAAGGTCTTTTATTTTTTATTTGTCATTTTATAACTAAATGGGAACAGTTAAGATAAAATAAGTCCGTTTAATTAATTCCTCATAATAAACGTAAGTAATTATAACGTATAATGTAAACACGCTCTTACGGCTGTAGATAATGATAAGAATGCAAATAAAATTAATGTATTCTTAATTTAGTTTACTTCTATATATCTTTCGGAGCTTTCTTGATAAGCATTGAACAATTATTTTGACTAAGTTTTGTTACTTGTTAGAACAAACTTTTGAAGGAGTCAGACCTTGAATTTATTTTTGAAGGTCTGAAATGAAATTGCTTTTCCATCTGACTACAGAATTAAAGAAAAACATTACACATTGAGACAAGAAAATCCAATTAATTCTATGAGTTCGGGCAATTAAATGTTGGGTAGGTACTACACGTATCATTTTATATTGCTGCGATTTGACTGGTCAAAATAACTTCCGTTGGGTTCTCCTATGTGAAATGTAATGTGATGTGATGGGGCTCATCACAATCATAACTATCCTTTGAAAAGGGAACGATGACGTAACACTGGGTTACTCGAAATGTTCATTCAGGCTTGCACTTGCTGCCTAAGATTGCTGATGCCCTAGTACAAATTGAAACCAGTACTCGTTCTCTAAAAGCTAAAAAGTGCGTAAAGATGGTTCCGATAAAAACAAATCAATGCAAAAACGTCATATTATCACGAACAAAACATGTGTTTTAATGAAATAACTGTGCAGTAATAATTGCATTAATTATTTGTTATCAGGCATTTCTCAATTAGTCAGTCTGTACCACCCAAGGACCGCTGATAACCTAAAGATTTCCCGGCCAAAGGAATATTCCAATTGTTGTTTGTTTCGATTCAGTTAAATATAACTTGAAGGAGCTGGGTGATGATGTCAATGAAATGTAAGTACCTAGTATTGGATAGTGGTTATTGATTACCCGTATCGGGAAAAAAGAAAGAAGACAAAAAATTACGAACAAAACACTTGCGATAAATTCTTCATAAAAAATTCAGGCCAGCTGGCGATCAAAGTAATTATATGATTGGCTAAAGTGAAAGTCGCGGGAATCCTCTAGATGCATTCATATCAAGGTTCCAACCATGACCCCATCGTTTTAACTTCACCTTGATGTAGCCACATCCCAGATGGCAGACTTTCTCTATTCTTAATATGTCCGGGATCAACGCGGCCGAAAAGTTATGGAGTACCGCAAGGTACAGCATAAGTTAGCCCCACAAGAAAGACTAATGACCCTGTAATGGTCGCAGGAATCAGCTGGATACGGAGGGCGTAGAAATAGTCGTTGTGACAATCTAGGGGACACCTGTATCCAGCAGTCTTGGTGGAGGAGATGACGTCTTTTGGGTGAAATGCTGATCATCATCATTGGCAGCCGTGTTCCACCCACTGCTAAGTATAGGCCTCCTCCCTTTTGTGCCATGCTTCCCTAGTGTATGCGAGTTTCAAAATGCCAAAATGCTGGTGCAAATGCAAATGTTTTGGCTGTCCAAAATGCTGATGAAGACGACGATATTCAGGTGGAAGAAAGAAATGGTACAAATATCAGTTTTTTCTTCTATTGATTGAGGTGTTATATTACAAAACAGCTGTTTCTCATATTAAATGTAAATAGTAAGAGAAAACGATGTATAAAGTAGTGACAAGTTATCACAATAATGACACAAATACGATTATGTAGTTTGTAGTAAAAGATAACTTGACAAACTGTTACCAATGTGTGTGTTTGTTTGTGTGTTTGTTTCTTGTATAAATCATAGTGTCATGTATTGGTTTTTGTTGTATAAATAATAGAAATTTTTCTATCATTATTTTTCATCATCAGCATTAATTTTCTTTCCTATCTGCGAATTACCGCGATTGTTAAACCTGTTTTCCCATGTTTTTTAATAATCGCATTGACAAATATTATACTTTATTTATATAGAAATACGACTTGTTTTCATAATAAAACTAGTTTAATTAACTCATTAAGTATCTTTACTTTTTGACAATGTCAAGATTAAGCAGAATTGGTAAGGTTTAAAATTAGATGGGGCGCGCAAATGTAAACTAGAAATGAAAGATGCACCTGATGATGATGATGCTGTACCTACTATTACCTAATAGGACCTTTAGAACTTAACAAAAAACCTTTGAATAATAAAAAGAAATTGAATGTCGAATTTTTTGATGCCCTATGAGCTCTTCCCCTTTTTATTTTTTATTATATACTTGTACATAATATATATATTTTAGTGTTAGCTTGTACATTGTAATTAAGATAATTATATTTGTTAATAATAAAAAATATATCGGTGTACTTACTTTCAAAAAAAAAAGAAATGAAATCATTATTACCGAAAAACATTTTTCAGAATATGAAAAAAGTTTTAAGAAAATAATTCTGTAGTCGAGATAAAACAAAGAGTCGTATAATATGTAAACTTTACTGAAAAAATATGTATTGAATATTATAGATAAAAAAACTAAAATACAAACAAACAATAAACAATATACAGGGTATTTGGCAGAACGTTGAACATACGAAAATGGTGGATAGGTGGGGTCATCTGCTACTTACTCAGCCCTAATTTTTTTGACCCTGGCCCCCTGGATATTAAAAAAAATATTTTTTTTTGCTTTCTTCTAGTTTCACCACTTTCTTAACTTTAAAGTGTAATTTTTATTAAAAATGATTTAAGTTATATAATTTCAGTCGATCATTTAATTTTTACCAACCTTGCAGTATTTAATTTCGCAAAACATTTCACTTTCCGTAAAGGTAGAGTTTCGTCAAAAATTTCCTACTTGATAAAATTATGAAATAACTCTTAAATTTTTTTTTTATAAAAAAATTTATTGAGGAGTTCCAATTCAAGTAAGGTAAGGTAAGTATCTCATTAGAAAGGTCACACACTAGGGATGTTTTGCTAGAATTGGAACTCCTCAATAATTTTTTGTTTTTTTTTTTAATGCAAGGGTAAATTAAGATTTAAGAATTTTTTACATCTTTCTGTAAGTTTGAGGACTCATAACTTTTTTTCTAGCTAACATCTGAATAAAGCCATAATTTTGTAAGAATCAGCCAACATTAAAGATTAAAAAAAAAACAAATTATTGCCTATTTTACTAATTTCAAATAAAAATTAAACTTTAAAGTTAAGAAAGTGGTGAAACTAGAAGAAAGCAAAAAAAAAAATTTTTTTTCATATCCAGGGGGCCAGGGTCAAATAAATTAGGGCTGAGTAAGTAGCAGATGGCCCCACCTATCCACCATTTTCGTATGTTCAACGTTCTGCCAAACACCCTGTGTAACAACAATACATACATTAAAAACTTTTCTGAAAAACAAGTCCTAATGTATGCAATAACAGAAGAATCAAAGTTTACAGGCGTTATTAACCCTAACCGTATCCCTAACCCTAACTATAAATATATTTAAATTCACACACAAAAACTTTTAACAAGATTTTAATTGAGATACACACCCAAAGTTTTTGGAAGCCAAAGTAATGTTAAAAACAAAGAAAATAGTAGTTATTGCAATAACTTTAGAAGTTAAAATTAATGGGATAGACTACGGGGGTTAATAAACCTGTCAGGTATGGCGTGACTATATTGGAAAAATCATTTAATTTACAAAAGACAGTAATGGTTCGATCATAAATAAGGTAGATAGACAGAGAGAGGGGGGGGGGGGGGGTGAGGTAGATTGACGCAGAATTTCGTTTTTTGATTAGATTATACTTTTATATTCCCGTTATTTTTAAAGAACCTAAAAGGTTTGAGTTTTGTGATATATCATTCAAATAAATGAAGTATATCAGATCTGTACGTCGATTCTGTGAAATTCAAACAACAACTCGCATCTCACATCGCTATTCACTCTCACTCGTAAATTAGATGCTTTTTATTTGACACCTTGAATCGGATTCGAGTGCGAAGTGAGCGTCGAAGTGACGGGGAATTCCCTTACTGAATGCCACTTCTTACGTCATCTAACTGTATCTGTCAAAATCTTACGGTCAATTTAGTTCAACTCGCTGACACGCTCGCAAGGGTAGCGCTAGTGTAAATTCGAATTATCAACCGAGTTTTTAGAATATCAAGAAACTCACAGCGGATTCATATTCGAAGTTTAGAATGAGGTCTTACAGAATCGCACGGCAGACTAAACCTGGATGAATCAGCATATTCTAATCCTACATATTCTAATACTTATTGCGAGACCCACCTTGGCATTTGACAGCGTCACAATTTTTGGGAAAAGTCATTCCATTTTGATTGCGTCCAGAAAATAATATAATAATCTGCCTGTATTGTCCCACTACAGGGAAAAGACAAAATTGTTACTATATTATTTGGTATGTATACTTAGGTTAAGGTATGTTACCTGAAATTTTGTTACCTGAAAATAAATGGTTTATTTTTATTTTTTTTAAGGCCTCCCTACCTTTTTCCACTCTACTCGATCCTGAGCCAATATGGACCAGTCCCTCCTAACAAGTTCATCCCGCCATCTACGTTGGACGTTTTCAGGAATCCATGTTGTGGTGGTGTTAGCCCGCAATGCATCTGACATGCGACAATCGTGTCCGACCCAGCCCCATATGAGCTTGGCTGCTTTTTGGGTGACGTCTGCGATTTGTGCCTTAGAGTATTGTGTTCCGTATCCGGTTGGTAAGACGAACTCCAAGGATACTGCGCTCCATCGCTCGCTGGCAAACGTCGGACTTGGTTCTCTACTGGACTGTCAAAGACGGAGTTTGAGCGCCGTATGTAAGGATAGGGACAATGCATTATGTCTATTAATTTGCGTTTATGGCAAATTAGAAGATCTCCTTTCATAAGGGTTTTCATCGACCAATAGCTCTTCCAAACATTTTCAGTGCGGCTAGTCTCGCCTGAAGGGAGACTATTTGGCCGAGGTAAATGTATTCTGGGACATATGCAATCTCCACACCATCCGGAAATTAATTATACGATAAATACATTTTATCAGCCGAAAGACATCCACTGATCAGAGGCCTGGGTAGGCCTAAGCGATGCTGGGTCAAGCATCGCCACGACGACCGGTCTTGAACTACCCGCATCTAGCGGATTCTCGCAACCTTCGCACTAGGTCATTGGTCTACCTTGTGATAGGGCCTGCCCACACTGCGCTTTCCGGTATGCAGTACCTACGCTAGTTTTATGCAAAAACATCTACATTTTAATACGCTTTTCGTGTATCTCTGTGTGGCTGCGTTGTTCTTCTAAACTGCACAACGGATTTTGATGCGGTTTCACCATAGATATTTCTATGGGTTTCACTATCACTTAAAGAATTTATTCCGAATTTTCCCATATAATTATGAGACCTAGCTAGATAGATTTTTCGCCCCCGTAAACCCGTGTACCCGTACTTTCATCGAAATCGTCAGAGCCGTTTTCGAGAACGTGATTACAAATATATATACTTACAAATATTAATTATTTAATACTATAGGATACCTAAATCTTGATGTTTTGTCAATTCGTAAAAACTGTGCGAAGCTGGGGCGGGTCGCTAGTAATACCTCATCCTAATTTGTAAATACCGCTACAGGGATTATTTAAATTACTAACTTATCCCCTATATTTTGTAAACAAACTCTTCAATTGACTATCAATTAAATAGACACATGTCATCATACAGTCCTTGTACCTTTCAACTCTAAAGGACCGGTCGATAACGTGTAGTTTTCCGGTATTTGTCAACTCGTAATTAGCATGTTTACTAAACAATTGAGATAACCAAACAATTAAGAAATAGTTAATTGATAACTTTAGTTGCTAGTCGCCACTTTAATTATATTATTTTAATTTAATTTGACATTAGAGACTGGGCTATTGATTCTGCGGATTTTATAAGTAACGGGAAATATGTACTATGTTTAAAAGGTATTATGAATAATAAACACGTGGCATATAAGGTTATCGCAGTACATATTATGTTATTAGATGGGTTTACAGATCGAAATAGTGTCAATAATAATACAATAAAAAAAATTGATAGACGAAAGCCAGGGTACAGCGGAATTATTAACTAACAGATTAAATTACACCTCGAACTAAAACTTTACACTGATAAGTAAAAGTCAAAGAAAAGAAATTGCACTTATTTTTATGAACGTGGAAAAAAAAGTTCAGGTAGAGACATTCATCATCTGCCTAGCCTTTTCCTAACGATGTTAAGGTCAGCTTCCAGTCTAACCGGATGCAGTTGAATACCAGTATTTTACATGGAGCGACTGACTATCTGACCTCCACAACCCAGTTACTGGGTAATACGATACCCCTTGGTAAGACTGGTTGTTAGACTTTCGGGCTTCTGACGACCCGTAACGACTGGCAAAGATCAACAAATGACAGGCAGGACCAACGGCGGAACGTGTTTACCGAGGTATTAAGGGATCTTGGTATGTAAAGTAAAGGTGGTCACCCATCCACGGACCAACCACGTCAAAGCTGTTATTACCTGGCCACAAGCCCCTCTTTCAAGTAGAGCCATTATTAATGTTAAAAGCAATATGAATATTGTGACATTGATTTTGATTTAAGTGAATGACACAATATTCATAAGTTAATTATTATTCAAGACGTAACAATAACACATACGAGTATTAGATCAAAGTGGCACTTGGAAATAGCACTTCTAATTTATGAATCATTTTTATAAAAATGCTATAAATAAAATGATGACTAACCAAAGTTGTTCCTTGAACCAAATTGATAAGGGGTTCCGCGATTATACTCGTTGCTGTCTCGTTCTCAATGATGATTGAATACAATGGTAGTAGGCGTTTAGTCGAGTCACTCGTCACATAATTTTGAAGAAATAACTAAAAAATGAACGCGTCCTAACGCGTGCTGTCACCCGCGGCTGCAACTATATTCATTCGGTTTTTATGTCCATCAAAAATAATTCAACCAGATTGAAAACACAGAGAGAGTTTGAGAAGACCTGCTTAAACAGATGCCTAAAGATGGGACATTATACTTCAAAAAGTTAGCGTGACAGTTCAGGAAATATCAAGAAAGTGAGACTAGATAACACATTTAAGGCAGCAGCAAATTACACAGCACTATCATGCCCGGGCTCGGGTCTTCAGCTGTGCCTGAAGGACATTTAAAGCCAGATAATATTTTTTTAATTTAAAGACTGAATTATTCACAGTTATGGTGTTACTGAATCCAAGGGGACATTGATCACTCCTACTATCTGTCATTCATAAAACAGTTTTCTGGTACAGAAACGGAGTCAGAAACTTAGCTCTTCATTGAAAATCTCTGCTAAAATAAGCACTGCAAGTTCATTGCTTAGATCAAACATTTTTTATTTAAATAAAACTTAAAACTGGCAGAGCCCTCCTCGCGCAGAAGCGAAAAAGAGGGGGGGGGGGGGAGGAAGGCGTCTCCTGGAGCACCATCGGAAGTGCAGGATAGGAGGAACCATCAACATCGCAAGTGAACCACAGGTGGGCACATTTAATTCTCATAGTTTTGTGATTTGTAACTAATCACCACAGATCTTGTATTCCTGATCGCTTAGTACGGTATACAAACCAATTCACATAAGTGACACCAGAATAAGATTAAACTCTACTGAATGACAAATTCTTTAGAGTCCTTAGCTACAGGTAACACCTGTTCTGAAATTAATGGATGACCTGTGTATAAAGGTACTTACAATTGTTATTTTTCAAACTATTCTTAACAAGTTTGTTAATTACTTCTTACTTTGAATTGGGAGATGACACTATTGTTAAGATAATAGGTACTTACATGTCAGATTGGGAAAAACTACCTACCAAACAGTAGAAAGCTTTACATAAATTTACTTCTTGTAAAAGATGCAATTACATGACCTACATTAACATACATAATCGGAAATACTTACATGGTGTGTTTTTTATTTTCCTAAGAAAAATACTAATTAGTAGGTATCAATTTCATATTTACCATTTGTTTTGGCTTCAGTAACATTTACATGATAAACTATGAAAACCTGTTATAGCTTCAAAGAAAGAGGCTTTATTATCAGACATAAGTATATTTAAGATGGTCTTCTTTGAATATAAAACATTCACATAGGTACCTACTTACCTACATTGTTTGGATAGTACTACCTTTTTATAATATACTGGAAAAATTAGATTTTATACCAAAACAGCTTTAAGTTAATAAACATATAATTTATTAGCCTTAGGTATTGATAAAAACGTTTGGGTAAAATGGAATTAGGTGTTTAGATTTCATGTTCAGGTTATTGTAATTCTAATATAATATACTATATATAATTTAATATCCAATTATTACAAGTAAATAAATTAATGATGACAATTATGATATAAACGCTAGGTATATTGAATCCTGTACACATACACAATCTTCAGTGGTGGTCAATAAACTTGGCCACATCGGGAAAATTCTTTTAGAAAGAATATACCTATTTCAAGTTAGAGATCTACAGATGCCTCCTCACAGGGTTGGGAACATCATGTAGCTCTCAGGCTGCACATCAGCAATGGACTGAGAAGGAAGCTCAGCTTCACATTTATTCCCTGTTATTAATTGCTTTCCTGGGATAAAAATGTTCTGAAAGATTTTTATAAGGTTGTGGAATCTAGTTTAGTATTTTTTTTTTTTTTCAATATCTATTACTGCATCATGCAACAATGGTGAGAATCGAGAAATTTCTAATATTTTGGTACCTAATAGAGAAGTATGGAAGAAAAGACATGTTGCGCCGACCCCAAATAAATTGGGGTAGGGACAGGAGAATGATGATGATGACATAGGTACCTATACTAAAAATAACGTGTGTTAATGGTTCGGTGAGTCTAAAAAGAGCTACAAGGAGGGGTGATAGCAGGCTTTAGCCATGAAGAATTGGCGACGAATGATAAACATTATCAAAAGATTAGATACTTCTTTAATTGGTGAAACTAAAATTGATTTATTTAAATCACAGATCGACACATAGTGCCAATGTGGAACCCAGATCCAGGGGTTGTGGCAGTGATTAGTTTACATTGTGTACGAGTAGGGCTCAATATTATCATCTATTTTATATTTTTCCCTCTATTCTCTATGGTTCTCTAAACCAAAGAAACCATACAAGCCATACAAAAATAGAACCAACTATAAAAGATAATTATAGACAGAGCAACAGTTTATTATACCTATTTTTCACCAGAAATTGACAGTAGAATATTGAAATTATGAATAAATTAGCATCTGAAAGTACCTACCTACATTTGTACCATGGAACATACTTACTGTAATTTATAAAATACAAGTATTTTAAAACTACCATTACCAATATTAGATAATATTTTCACTCGGATTTTTAAGAAGGAATTTCCTGTAGAAGCTAAAATTCCATTAAATCAAATCTAACTTTAATTATAAATGTTTAGTTACTCTACAGCTGATGAAGTTAAAAGCTATTCATAGGTTTTCTATAAAAAGACTTTCAAAACCTATATGTAATACTAATAATATTCTTGTTGAAGTACATTATTTATGAACTGAAAATAACTATTTTCACCAAAATAATTTTTAAAATTAGGTATTAGGTACCCGCAAACTGTGACTTTATAAATGTTAGCAACAGGCCAAAGGGCGCTAACGATCTCACAAACTAATTAGGTATTATCAAAAATACAGTGATCAAAGAACACTGATATGATTAAAAAATTTACTAATTATATTATTATAGGTAATAGAACAAGTGCACGCAGTTTACAGCAGGCTGTAGTAAATTATTTAGAAGTGACAAAAATGTCTGCACTGTTCTAACTTGCATAAATTATGAACAAGAAAGCCCTAAAAAGCTGTGAGCTATATTATAATTAGCTGTTGGAGAGTGGAATACTATTACAAAAATTACATTAGTAGATACTATGGGCCAAAGTTCCGCATGATCACCTCAAAGGCTATAATCGCATAGCAAGAATCACGACTCGAGCGCACAATGTTCGTTTGTCACTAGCTGCGCTCTCACAGGAATATTTTCTTAAGTGAGCATGCTTAAGTTTTGTCCATAGTACATTCTCTTACAAAAAGGGATTGGGCCGAGCTAACAACATTAGTTTGATTTGATTGAATACCTTACTAGGTTTACTGTTGATAATTATCAACAAATTTTGTTGTATAATAAAACTATGCTATTGTTGTTGATCATAATATCCATAATCAACAATGGAAACTTTTCTGAAGCCATTTTTTACTGCTTACTAAAATGATTTAGTGCAACTTGAATTAAGTAGGTACTTAGGTAGTTATATATTTGTAACTAATGATAAAGAATTAATGCCCGTACAAGTACTATGGGCCAAAGTTCCGCATGATCACCTCAAAGGCGATAATCGCATGCACGGCTCACGACTCGATCGCATAATGTTCGTTTGTCACTAGCTGCGCTCTCACAGGAATATTTTCTTAAGTGAGCATGCTTAAGTTTTGTCCATAGTACATACCTTGAATGCAAATACGTTTAATAAAAGTAACAAATTCTTGTTATTTTTTTTTATTAGGTATTTTTTATTAAGATTTATTGTTTTTTACAACTAGTCTTTGAACATCTACCATTGTATTCAATCATCATTGAGAACGAGACAGCAACGAGTATAATTGAATAGTCAAACGAACTTACCTGTAAGTGAAGTTCGACGGTAATTATACTCGTTGCTGTCTCGTTCGAAGATGATGAGTCCCACCCAACCCAAACATTCCATGCTATTATATACCTAGGTATATGATATGAGCATGGGCCCTGTGTTGTAAAACCAATAAATCGCTATGAACTTAATGAATATAGTTGCAGCCGCGGGTGACAGCACGCGTTAGGACGCGTTCATTTTTTAGTTATTTCTTCAAAATTATGTGACGAGTGACTCGACTAAACGCCTACTACCATTGTATTCAATCATCATCTTCGAACGAGACAGCAACGAGTATAATTACCGTCGAACTTCACTTACAGGTAAGTTCGTTTGACTATTCAATTATTCGCACGGACTGCCCATCCCGTATCCCGACCCTCTTCCCGCCGTACGGTACCAGGCAGTAAGAAATGCATTGGAGCTCACACATAATCTGCTACGTGTCACTGACAAAACCAGCAAACGGCATTTACTGTGCAGGAAACCTTATGTCCTATGCAATAAGAATTATTTTATCGTGTCTGTACACGCGGCTAGCAGCTAGCTAGTTACATCGTGCTGTATTGAATAGACTTTAAACACAAAAAATAACGATCACGTTGGCTTGTGTTCCGTTTTCCCGCTGGGTCGGATGCGACATCGCTTGCTGTATTCTGTGTCCCTGGTACCTCGGTCATATGTTTTCGTTCCGTGGTCGTTACGGTCCTGTCCTTTGTTTTAGTTTCAATGAATGAATGCGTTTTGTTTGTGACTTTTTTGCTACGAATGAATGGGTGTTAAAGTATTAATTATGAAAATGTAAATAAGTAAGCGAGACCGCCCGTTGTTATTAAAGTTTTGTTTATTTATTTTATTTCTGTCAATGTGGAACTTTGATCAGTAAGTAGTTGGAATTCTGATGTATGATTTTCCGCTTATTAAAATAACTTTTGCAATAAATTAGTCACGGGTGTTTCTTGTTTATACTCAACAATAAAATGTTTTGCAGAAGTGGTTGAGCGATTGTACATAATAAACTTTTGGAATCCGAAAAAAGAATAGAAGTTCAATGTCGCGTCAAAAAATTTTGTTTATTTTTTCGGTCGCAAGTCAATATCTTTATTGTATCAATAAATTAAATACACAGTAGGTTTCATAAACGCATTCATAAGTTCTAATCACAAATGTGAACACAAAACCCTAGGTTTTTAGAAAGATGGTCACTCACAGTCGTCCAGTGACTGACAATCTTTCTAAAAACTCGAGGTAGGACATCGCTGTTGAGGTCGATCGCGATCGACCTTAAATTGTAATGATCTGGATTGGTTCGGTAGAAAAAAGGCTTTTCACTCAAGGGTAAATCTTGAGAATGAGAATATTCAGTTGATTCCTGTGGCGCATTTTTATTATTTCATTTTTTACAAATTATAGTTTAGTATCGTTTTTAGCCGAATTATAAACAAATTTATCAAATAGTGGTCATTTTTGAACGACGCATTACAAAGATATTTGAACATATATTTTTTTGGGCCAGGAGAATCAAAAGCCGATGACAAGGGAATCAAAATTAAAACAAAGGTAATAAAACATACTATTTATTGAATAATCTAATTACATAAATACATTGGGACATCTCATGTGCGGCCATCTGATCACAAACTGACAACAGACACAGAACAAATGATCGTGCTCATCACACAAACATTTGTCCTGGGTAGAAATCGAACCCACTACGAGCTTAGCAGTCAGTGTCACTAACCACTCGACCAACAGGCCTGTCATTCAGAATATACAAAAATATTGTATAAATATGAAATAGTGTACAGTGAAAGAAAATTTTACTTTATTATAAGGTAATAATATAAAATATTGATTACCCAAACGCCAAGGTAATAAACGTTTGTTTTTTATCGATTACGTAAAAAGTTAAAAGTTCTAAGCAATAATAATAAGATTAATAAATCAATAATAACAAGATTAGTAATAATAATAAAAATATTAGTAAAGAGATATCCGAAAAAAAAATTTATACAATTTTTTATGCTGTCAGGGGAATCAGATATTTACCTTCCTAATTTCGTCCACGGGCATAGTGAGACGCAACCTTCCACCACGGCGTTTTAAGCGTGACTAGAGCTTGCACGAGAACGAATAACTGCGCTTCGCGACCGCTCCACTAGCGATCTATGTCTAGTTATGTAGCGCGCCAGATGAATCACTGTTTAGCTCTGGACAAAACTTTAAATCTTAAAACATATTTTATATGTAAAATTATGGGATAAAATAAAAACTGTATATTTTTATTTTAAACACCCATTATTCTAGTTGTTGAAAAACTACATAAATTGATAATTTTACATTTATAAATTGGCGACTTGGGTTGTTTTCATTAAAAAATGTGTAAAGGACGCGCCAGGGTTATCAATTTTTGTGACATTTTGTTTTTTTTTTTCGATAACTACACCCAAACTAAAAAGAGTAACTATTGTGTATCAATTAGATACCATAATGATAAGACGTAAAAAAATACTTTGGGTCTTTATTTCAATATTGCGGGTACTTTATACCTCCGGACATCATAAATTGAGCCTCTCAAGATTCACCCACACCACAACAGGCTTGGAATACAATGTATGTAGAGCATTGTAAGATTTAAAAAAGTTGTTGCATGTTTTCTGTATTGTAGTTGTATCTGTTAATATTTCACAACCTCGTTGATAAAGGAATAGTTACAAATTGAAGGATAGCGATCTCCATAAGGTTACTCAGAGATCAGTAGTACTATTCTGTAAAAGCTCACATTGAAAACTTAGGTGAAGTGAATTTGAAGTGAGCTATCAATTCCGAAGTAAGTGGTACTCGTATAAGTGTTAGATTCTAGCGCACTCCAGCGTCAGATATGATGACATTTCACTTCAAGCTCACTTTACGAAAATTGTCACGGTGAGACTTTTACAAAATAGACCGGCAGTTCACAAAAATTTTGTAGTTCTATATATAACACGTGGGTCTTTCACGACCTTCCCTGGCCTACTGTTTGGTCGACCCGATCCTTCCTCACAAAGTGGTCGATACATTAAAAGCTATTAGGATATCATAAAATGAACAATCAATCATTATCATAAGTCACCTTTCCTTTAGTTTGTCTCGAGCGCTCGACAGTAATAAAAGATTACCAGATAATTTCTACATTGGAATAAACTCGCTTGACCCGCGGTGTAACCCACACATTTTTACGGACTAGGATCAAAGAAGATTTTCGAAAGTCTAAAATTATTTTAGTCGTATCACTAAGTGATCTTTTTTGTCGCGTTAATGATGAAAACGAGCCAAACAAAATCTTGATCCAACAGAATGATTTAAATCAAATGTGCACCACGATTCACTAAATCTCTTTAGCGCTAAAGATATTAAAACATCGTTCTGTTTCAATGCCAATCATTTGAAGATGAAAGAGACAGTGTGATGTTTTAAATTCGTTTAGCGTTAAACGTATTTGGTATTTGTAGTACAAGTCATAGCTGATAAAGCGAGGCTGCTAACTAGCGCCACAATTGAGAAAAAATATATAAATCTGGAGATTATGGAACATTTTGAAATTTCCGAAAAACGGCCGTTTTTGGTGTTAACTACTATAACTTCAAACCTACCTGGTACCTACCTGGTTTAGTGTTGATTTGTTTGATACAAAAAATTCTACCTCATCTGTCTAAAAATGTATAGGAAATTTCAAAATGTTCCATAATATCCAGACTTAATATTTTATTCTCTATGGTAGCGCTAGTTAGCAGCTCTCCTTGATTGACCGTCAAGTTTAAAAGCAACAGGTACGCTGTCAGTGCTACTATTCATTGGTCCTTCCTAGTAAGGCCCACTTGCACGTTCCAGGGTTATCCTAAATAACTCTGAGTTAACAGCTAATTCAGGGTTAATCAAATAATTCATTATGCGCCACCAAGAGTTAGAGGTAAAACTAGGGTTAAACTTCTAAATATTTTAACCCATCTAAGTATGTGGGAGGGTTAAATCGCTGAACTCTGGGTTAGTGTTTTTTTTTTTTTTTATATGAGTACGACTACCGCGGACTTGGTGGTCCGCGCCTTTTTTTATTGTTGTATTTTATTTGTGTGTTTTTTTAAAATCTATGGTACAATCATAAACTCCTCTCTCGGACACTTACTCTAATCTTAAAATCTACGTGAATCCATCCATTTTTTATTTTTTTTTATTTCATACATATACCTACACATGCGCATGATTAATATATATATTTTCCATGCAATTTTTTTTTATACGTTTTACACAGGCATTACAATTTACTATCATATGTTATCTTATTACTACGTTATTATTTTACACAATTATTTAGGACTTATTTTTGTTACTTTACAAAACTGATTAGCACTTATTTTTACACAATTACACAATTATTTACGACTTACTCGTATTTAGTTTTCTGGGTTAGTGTTAGAAATGTAATTGATGGGTTATGTAATCATGAGATACCGCTGATAACATATATTGTATTTTATATCGTTCGACGTTATAGTAAGAGAAAATTCGATACTGATTAAAGCAAGCAATTAAATATAATTGCTTGCTTTAATCAGTATCGAATTTTTTTGTGGTTTCCATGGAGATTCCGTTTGTTGATTGGCGAAAATCGTATTAATATTTTTTTGAGCTGTTTATGTGTAAATTAAATGTCATGTTATAAAAATGAAAAAAAGAAAGTAATACCTAGGTGCGTATCCAATGTAGTGTGAAAGAGATAGGTATACAAGTTCCGTTCATTGTTCGTTCATTAATTTTTGACTGGATTACATAATATTAGGGCACCGAGACACCGACATTGCAATTCCATTTTTTACCGACTTCAAAAAGGAGGAGGTTCTCAATTCGTCGGAACCTTTTTTTTTATGTATGTTCCCGATTACTCGAAGATGGCTGGACCGATTTGGATTTTTTTTTGTTTTATTCGAGAGGGTATACACCACATCACACACACACCACACATCACACACCACACACCAATCACAGTACATCACAGTTGGTCCCATATAAAATTGATTAACTTTGCTTGGGTAGTTTTTGAGTTAGCTTCAATAATACGCATTTTTTCCTCAGTTTTATATGGATGATGTTCTAGTTTGTTTTGTAGGTAGTGTGTGGGGTAGGTACACAACTAAAAAGTGAAAAATAAAAACTTTTTTACAAAAAATTACAACCAACTTCCAAAAACAAGACTACAAAGTGAAAAATAACTTTAATTTCGGAAGTCGGTGGCAAAAAACGAAAATACATTTAACTAGACACCGACTTCCGAAATTAAAGTTATTTTTCACTTTGTAGTGTTGTTTTTGGAAGTCGGTTGTATTTTTTTGTAAAAAAAGTTTTTTATTATGTTCGGAACATTACTCAAAAACACAAATGTCAGGTTAACTAACCTGGTGTTACTTTTTAGTAGCGTATCGTATAATGTAATAATGAATGAATGAATGAAATGCAGCCATCCCAGCGTAGTTTGGCCAGACTCGATCACTCGAATGAACCCATAGATGTCACATAAGATTTAAAATGTTAATTACTTAACTCCGACTTAACAAACTCTTTATTTAATAAACCCAACTAAATGTGCAAGTGGGCCCTTAGTATACTATGTATGAGAAAGACAAAAAATAAATATTTCAGTCTAAATTCATGCTGCAAATTAAGCTCAGAATATAAATATATAATTGACCATCTAATCCAGACCAAAACACTAGACAAACTTAATCCAATCAACGTCCAATTAGATTCGTGAACTAATTTCTGTTCCAAATACATTCCGAGAAAATGTATATAGCAAATTAGGTCATGCGATGTGTGGAATAAGACTGAAACTCTCGGAATTTTATCGATTTTTTTTTTTGCGTAGGTACCTACTTGTACTCGACTAATTAACTACTTGGACTCGAGAGGAGCTCGTGGCTAAGTAATAACAGCCGCACGGGTCGATCCATCAGGTTAAGCTACGCTTGCCGGGGTCGGTCAGTGGATGGGTGACCATCTTTACATACCGAGACTCCTCCGTGCCTCGGAAAGCACGTTAAGCCGTTGGTCCCGGTTGTCATTCGTGGATCTTTGACAGTCGTTACGGGTCGTCAGAAGCCCGAAAGTCTGACAACCAGTCTTACCATGGGGTATCGTATTACCCAGTTACTGGGTTGTGGAGGTCAGATAGGCAGTCGCTCCATGTAAAGTAATGGTATTCAGCTGCATCCGGTTAGACTGGAAGCCGACCCCAACATAGTTGGGAAAAGGCTAGGCAGATTGACTTGTACTCGTATATCCTATACTATTACATGAGCAATATTTGTATGTATATCTATAAAAAAAAAACTATTTATTTCATAAAATTTGACTTGGACATTATCGTTACAATAGCGCTCAATCTTGTTTATGAAAATAATATTATGTGCACTATTAACTTATTTTAGAGTTTACTCACTTTATATACAAGGTTGATATGAGCGAGAGGCATTACATTAAACCACATATACTATAGATGCATAGTGTTAACTCGGAACTATTAAAAAAAAGTTTAAAAGAAAAATAAGAAAAAACTTTTTTCGAACAAATAAAATAGCTTAATTATCTAATTATAATGTAATTCTTTCGAAGAAAAGCGACATGACGCTATTATTGAGAAGCGCCAAATACGCAAAGAGAGACCGAAGCCCTTCTACACGTATACATACAACACTTCAGGCCAGCTTTATTGTTTTAGTTGTGACCGGGTGTTCAAAACTAAATTCGGTCTAGCGAGCCATCTAAGGGCACACGCAAGGAAGTGATTTCGAAGGGTCGCCGTTATCGAAATCGATAAGGAGGACTATATATAATGTAAACAGCCTTTGTAGACATTTCCACTCACGTGCGTAACAAAACGGCAACGTTGCGTCAAAAATTCTGTCGTTTTAAGGTCTACCTTTAAACGACAGAATTTTCAACAACATACTTAGTCAGCTGTTAGGGCAGATACGTCGTGTTTCAACAAAGAAAAAACTAAAAAATAATCCTGTTGTTGTTGTTGCTGTTGCTATTGCTTCTATTTAACTGATTTTTAGTAAAGAGGCTGAAAATGATACAAAGTATATGTGGTTTAATTTAATGCCTCTCGCTCATATCAACCTTGTATATACGAATATTTGTAATCACGTTCTCAAAAACGGCCCTAACGATTTCGATGAAAGTTGCAATATTGTGGGTTTCGGGGGCGAAAAATCGATCTAGCTAGGTCTCATATCTGGGAAAATTCGTTTTCTCTATTTGCACACGAGCAGAGCTCGGTCGCCCGGGTATTCTATAATTACACAAGTGGTATAAATACGTAGTATAAAACCAAGTCGTATTTCGTGTCTGTCTGTGTGACCGCGTTGTTCTTCTAAACTACGCAACGGATTTATTCCGGAAGGTTTAGGTGTAAGTACAATACATTAACAAACACAAGACAAAAACATAACACAAGATTCAAGATTATTTATTTGTCATAACATGAGTATACTGTGGTCCAAAGTACTTCTCTATATTCTTTCTTAGTGTACTCGTATCATGATAGGGAGGAGCTCGTGGCTAAGTAATAACAGCCGCACGGATCGATCCATCAGGTTAAGCTACGCTTGCCGGGGTTGGTCAGTGGATGGCTGACCATCTTTACATACCGAGACTCCTCCGTGCCTCGGAAAGCACGTTAAGCCGTTGGTCCCGCCTGTCATTCGTGGGTCTTTGACAATCGTTACGGGTCGTCAGAAGCCCGAAAGTCAGACAACCAGTCTTACCAAGGGGTATCGTATTACCCAGTTACTGGGTTGTGGAGGTCAGATAGGCAGTCGCTCCATGTAAAATAGTGGTATTCAGCTGCATCCGGTTAGACTGGAAGCCGACCCCAACATAGTTGGGAAAAGGCTAGGCAGATTGAGTGTATCATGATAGGTAGGTATAATAAGTTATCATTACCTGATTGTTAGTGTGCTTTCTCAATAAGTGTAAGAATTTTTCTCTCGCGACAGTGAATAAAAATAATGTCCACTCCAAATCCAAATCAGTCCAATACTAACATAACTTGTTTTTTTTGAGAATTAATTTAACCATGACCGCCCCAGTTGTGTATGAAATGATTTCGTGCCCGTGCCGCCTCAGTCGTATTATAATTTTAATTATACGACTGAGAACCTAAGTTATATTTTATTTTAATCTTTTACAGTGTCAATCCCTAGTATAGGAATGACAGCTCACTTCACCTAAATTTTGACGATTTTCACAGAACGCTTCGTTCTATAATGCTTTAGACTCTAGGTTAAAATATAACTTTATTATGTTTAAGTTGACTGACTATAACTTCACGTGACAGTATACATTCCTGCACACGATACGGAAAACCACAGCACAATGATGATACCCAGGAACAACTCAACTATGAGTATTTTTTTTTATGTTATCCTAGTCTGTCCCAAGTCCCACTGCTGATCATACATAGGGCTCCCCTATATCCTTTTCCAGAGCCATCTCAATCCAATTATTGTGGTACGCGTCTCACCACCTCTTCCTGGACCTCTTCCACCTCTTTCTGAACCTCTTCCGCCTCAGGCACCCACCGTGTGGAGACTGTTGCCCAGCGGTCACTATGCAATCTATGTATGCGACTGACATGACTCACCCAATCCCTTTTTAGCTTGGCAGTCTTTTTGCCTACGTCTGGGATCCTTGTTTTGGAGCGAAGCATGTATACCTTCTAATAATAAAATTAAATGTCATTGAATACCTATAAATCGAACTCCGATAAGCCTGAATAGGCCTACACTTCTGCCAATACCGCGCCTAAAGACAGATTCGTAGTTCCATGTAAGTATGCAAGGATGTTCCTATATGGTGGTGTAACAAATAATTATACGTACTTAGGTGACTAATTCTACCTATTGTCTTCAAAAAATATTGATGTACTATTAGGGGTCAAGAAAATAGTGTAATTAGACCTTTTAAAAAACAATGTCCGCGTATCGGCAAACGTAGTGTGAGAGGTCCCAAGCTAGATGGACCGACGCCCTTAAAAAGGTGGCTAGGATAGACTGGATGCGGAGGCCTGGTAGAGGTGGTAGCCTGAATTGATCGAAAAACAATGGTGGATGGTTGGACTTGGCGAAACTGTGAGGATTTATTGATTTACATTAATTCTTTCGCCGTAAGGCCTCTGCCTCGAATTTTGCGGGCAGCGGAGCGGCAGCGGAGCGGCAGCGGCGGCGGCGCGGGTGCGGCCGGATTGCCGGATTTTATGCGTAAAAACAAATGGACCGGACCTCGAAAACTGCGGCGCGGAAGCGGGGCTGGACAATGCGAGACGCCGCCGCTGCCTCCGCCGCCCCGCTGCCCGCGAAATTCGAGGCAGAGGCCTAAGAACGATTGTGAGGGTTGTCTCTGCGTCGGCTGCTCCATCAACATCACAGCAGCCATTAAACAGCTGACTAAAGACATCAGTCTGCTGGACCAGAGACAATTTGGGACTGAGGATAGAGACGGGCGGTTTTCAAAGCACATACTGTGCCCATAGAATTATTGGCAAAAGATGTGTTGTTGATTAAGAAATAATTATTTATGGATAGTGTGTGATTGAAAACCACCCGCTTCCTCAGCCCCCTATTCCTTGGAGCTCACTCACGGACTGTAGCTGGTGTGTTGCCATCCTATAGGCAAAGCTGAAAAGTCTCATCCAATAACTCTTCAAGTGCAGTTATATACTAATTTATAAACCCAAGACCCCCAGGGGAAGGGAAAACAAAAAAAAAATTTTTTTTTGGGGGAACCCCATAGGTTCACAACTACGTAGGGTGATTTTTTTCCAGAAAGTGGTGTTTTTTAACGTTTATATATATAATATATAAGCTTATATACCTATTATGTAAAGGGGTTTTTCCTTATGCACACATGGGAAATGCAGAAAGCCTTTGAGGGGATACTTAAAAAATGTGAAAGTAGCTCTGTGTGGTCTGTTACCGTTTCACGGCTTAGTGGCTGAACACATATCGATGAAAATTGGCACATAGGTAAACCAGACCTGCCTTAGGTCATAGGATACCTTTTATCGCGACACGACAGTACGTTCCCGTGGGATAGTTTCCGATAAAGCCGCAGGGAAAAGTTGATGGGAGTGTAATAATACCAGCAGCACTTCAAATCGGAACACAGCTAAGTACATACTTTATAAAGAGCTTTTCTATTAGCCTTTTTACCCACGAATCTACCGTGGGTATATTTAACGCGCACTGGATTTTTAACACACTGCAAAGCGCCGAGAGTTGATAATCCAACAGTGTATTTTTTGACGCACTGGGATGTGCTTGGATGAGTGGTTGGGGCGGCATAGCTTGCGTGTTCTGTGCTGAGCTCAAGCAACGCGTCGTACGTCCACCCAGTAATAGGACTCGCCCATCAAGGAGCGCTGTCCCAAATTAGACGCATGATTAATTTAAAACCTATACATAAAACAAAAAAATATTATATTAAAACACGTACTTATAATAAAAGATAAATAATAATACTAAAAAAAATATAATAATAAATTATCTATTGGTGAAGATTTCATACATAGACGCTTGATAGTTTTTGAGTGATTCTCAGTTTCTTACCCGCGTTAGACATAAGTCGTTAAGCACAAGACTTTACAAATTAATTACTTACACAATGTTATATAAATATAATCTAAAATATTCACTTAATAAGTTATTAAGAAAATGCTTTATTTTCACATATATTTTTTCCAAATCATTAACACTAGGTACTCGTTTAGACGTGTACTTCGTTCAAAATAATTAAAAGTAGTTTATCGTCGCCTCAATGCGCGTTGAAAAATCGCCCGTACGAACAAGGGCTTATCTATGGCGTTATCAAAAATCATATCTCACGGAAATGGATCATCGCCAATTCTGTCACCGCGTGTGTCAAACCTCACCAATTCGCAACACCATCTACGTCTTCAAGGGTCTACATAAAAGGTGTTGTATGAGTTTGTCTCAAGTGACGTTTGTCCACATTGTCTCTGCCTATTTCTGTTTTGGGTCAAGGCCTATTTCCGCATTTCAAAGATTGAGGTACGATACTGCCTTTTACCCCTGCTGCCTTGGTATATTTGCAAACCTTGACCAAGTACATCTGTTTATTTGGCTTCTAAAGTCAACAATAGTTCGGTTATGTGATTGTTTAGTGGAAAAGTGGTTTACAATGCGAGGAATACAATATGAATACTTAAATTGTTATGGTTGAATAATGCTTCTATTGTTTCTGTTAACCTGGTCACATAGGCTCCCACGTGGTGGTGCTTTAACATGTTTTGAATTAGAAATATCAACTTGGCCTACTCTTAGCCTAATCGCAGCCCACAGCTGGACATAGGCCGCTCCCAAGTTGCAATATACCGCAGTTCTGGCCTTCCATAATATCCAATCAAACATATCTGTTTTCTTTAGGTGTTTGGTCCCTCTGTGGAACAATATCCACATGGATTTGAGATTCACTGTCTTCACTCGTAGATTCGTCTCATCATGGCTTAAAATGCTCTAAATGGTGTCAACAAATAAATACAAAAAAATATTTTTTACAAATAAATAATTCTAACACCCAGCTTCCAAACACCCTATATAAGTAGGTTTAAAATTTTCCTCTCATAAATAATGAATAACATAGTGTGCAGCAATGTGAATGGCAATAAAAACCACTAATAATGCTCTGTTGCCCGAATTGACATTGCCATAAACATTGCTATGTCAATAACCACAGAGCGTGGGAAAATGTTGCTATGGTGAAATGTGGCTAATGGATGATTGGGACATCATGGCCGTACTTGATGAGGAAGACTAATGTCTATATTTATTCTAAAAAGGAAGTAGTTTTCGCGATCTTTTTGAATCGTCTTCTTGAAGGCAATTTAGGTCCTATATTAAATGGTTTTAATAGCCTATTTCACGTGGAAATAAATGACTATCATGCTACTTAAATTTTATTAATTCCTAGTACCTAATAAAACGTCCAAATAGTCCCATAGTTTCGGCAGCTGGCGTGGAAAAGTACAAGGTCTCATTGTAGTGAAACCGCTGTCGTTTGACAATGATTTGTTACATAATTTAATAGCCCATCATAAAGTCGACTGTATTAGGCATTGTTTTGTAATAGGCTCTAAAGTAGGGTCAAACTACCTATGTGAAACAGAATAATGACAGAGGATACTATCACTCAAGAACAGTAATGGTCTGTTTCATCATCTCCGGAGAAGTTCTGGGTGTCTTATCTGTAGAAAAATAAACTAAAATCTTATTATGTTTTTAAACATTTATCTGACTGTCGAAAAATCAGTCTTAATTCTCTTTTATTTGTAATTTATCCGGTAATTATAGTCTCCCTTTCATACATTACATCTAATATTTTCGGTACTACATTACATACAGGAGCTCGTGGCTAAGTAATAACAGCCGCACGTGTCGACCCATCAGGTTAAGCTACGCTTGCCGGGGTTGGTCCGTGGATGAGTGACCATCTTTACATACCGAGACTCCTCCGTGCCTCGTAAAGCACCTTAAGCCGTTGGTCCCGGCTGTCATTCGTGGATCTTTGACAGTCGTTACGGGTCGTCAGAAGCCCGAAAGTCTGACAATCAGTCTTACCAAGGGGTATCTTATTACTCAGTTAATGGGTTGTGGAGGTCAGATAGGCAGTCGCTCCATGTAAAATAATGGTATTCAGATGCATCCGGTTAGACTGGAAGCCAACCCCAACATAGTTGGGAAAAGGCTAGGCAGATTGATTTTAGGTACTACATTGTATAGAAAAAATGCCGTCCATTTCGAAATGAAAGGCGGCTTGCATTGAGCGGATTGGCATATTATTAATGAATGACTTTTGCAACAAAATGATGTCGAAGATGGTTAACTCCTATATCCGTGTGTTCTCCTAGTGTTGAACTTCTCCGCCAGGGCGGTATTACGAGAGTTTTTATTATGTTTTTCAAAGATACAATCCGCGGTAGGTACTTAAATCAAAATTAATATTTCTTCAACAACAGTGGACTTACACGCCTTTCGTAAACAGCAGTGTCTACGACAGTTTTGAGGGTTTTCTCGTACATTTTCACACCGCTTTTCTTAAAAAGTTTATAAGCAACAAATAATGAGTTTCTTCACCTCTAGATAGTGCAAGTTATTGGTTGGAAGCGTCTGTCGCCTGACACCGACCCTAACATTAGATTATTTACAATCTCTAGCTGTAAAAGTGGTAATGTATCCGAAAATAATGGTTACTTTTGGACTGATTGTTCTTGACTTCAAAGTTGGAAAATGCAATAGTTTTAGCCAAAGTTTTAGCATTTAAATGACCAATGAATCACTAATTTATAATCAATAATGAAAATTGTTTCTACGTTCTTTTAATTAATTTTGACAGAATATCCTTCACACACATATCTCCAAAATCTAAATGATTGGGACAACAAAAGATATCTGGAATAATTTAATCAATAATATTGTAAGCAAATTGATAAAGGTACTAGGACTTAATGAGCTTACCATGAACTCAATGAACCCACGACCTTTATTACTTTGACATAAAAAATGTCGTCATAATATTATCATATACATACACCACATTATCTATGGAAGGTTACACCATAAACAAGATACATTCACCTTGTGAGCACCCCATGCAGTTTAATGAGATTACATATTGTATCAAGAGATTATATTGTATTATTTTCAGGGCTTTTTATAATAAATTGCAGGAGACTGATGAATTTAAAATGGTTTTTCACGTAGAAAATTATCAAATCACGTCTTGTTGTCTTAGATAGCCTACACATAACACATGTAGAAAAAAAAACATTTGAGGGTGATATAATGAGATGAGATAGTGTACCAAGAGTTTATTATTTTCAGGGTTTTATATCTACATAAAAAACCCTAAAATTAATACGTAGTAAATTGATCATGTTTTCTTCATGTAGAAATTGTATCACATCTTGTCTTAAATAGCCCACGAAATAAAAAATCCTTTGAGGGTGACGTTGTCTAGCGGTGCACGTAAAGCTTTTCTTGTAAAATAAAAGCGTTTTAGCCAAGCTGCGATAAACGATGACAAAGTGACAGTACAGCTAAACTGAGGGCCAATTCTCGTATTTTAGGGCGAGGATACACATGCCGTTGTAGCTTGTATAAAACTATGCATGTAACTGGCATGCCATTGTGACATTCACCAATTAGAAGTTGTTATGGCATACGGCATGCAAGCTACTTGCATAGTTTTGCGCAAGTTACAGGCATGTGTATTCTCGCCCATAAAGAACGTTCGCATTCTAATCTCAGTGTCAATCTGTCAAAAATACCTCTAATTTTCCTACATTTTTGACAAATTTTTGACATTGATCATCGCTGAGATGAGATTGCGACTAGAGTTTGAACGATTTTACCCGACTGCCCCAACGTTTTTCGAGAGTATGTGGTGTCGTTAGATTCGTTTTAGTAAATTGTGGGAGTGATATAGACTAATAAAGAAAGAAAGAAAATAAAGAAAATTTAGTTTTTTTCGTTTCTTCCTTTAGTTTTACAGCAAAAATATACACCTTAAAACTGTAAAAAATAGAAAACAATAGAAAACAATAAGTAACAATAAAAAATATATAACAATATTGGTACCTACTTACCAAATAAAAACTAGTAGGTAGTCTAATGAGTCAATTCCAATAAATATCATTAAACTAAAATTGCTAAAATAAAGCAAATTATTAAAAAAAAAAAATAATAAAAAACCTGACTGCAAAAACACATACCTAAATGAAAAGAGAAAAACAAGCATTATAATAATTATAATCTAAAGAACTTTGATATCGCAGGCGGTGGCAAACCAATAAACTTGAAATATGATGTAACTTTTGTTTGTGCCTGCGATACCTAAATTCTATACATTATATTACAATCCTTGTTTTTCTCTTTTCAATAACTTATGTAGGTATGTGTTTTGCGGTCGGGTTGTTAGTTTTTTTTATTTCGGTAACTGTCTAGTTCTTATACTTTAAGACGAAGTTCGGTTTTGCTAGCCACATCAGAGCTCACCGGAATAAAGACCCAGATTAAAAACATATAGGAGTAGCCATCGCCGGATACGGTGTGGACGACCTACTACTACTAGTTCTTGTTCTTTAACCAATTTACACCCACTGGTCTGCTGCACCCGAATTTCGTAACACATTGTCAATCGGAGTTTGAATCTTTTTGAAACAAATTGCTAATCCATTGCTTCATATGTTCGAAAAATTTGTCTGCTCGACAACGTAAATAACGCAATGAATGTTGTTGAACTGTCAAAATGAAAGCAACTCTGATTGATAATGCGTTACGCAATTAGGATGCTGGACACCTTTCTGTTGGAGTTGGTTATCATGATACAGAAGTCAAGTAAGCTTAACTATTCTTTTTTTTTTTTCCGTTCCTGCTAATGCTAATTTCTTTCGTCGCACTTTTTGTTTATTTTTTTATCAGTTGCACTAATGATTGTACACTCCTACCAAATTATCTGTGAAATGGCAAAAATTGGAACTACGGCCGTCATGTTGAAATGTCATTCGATTGCGCCGACGCATGTCATTCGATTGTGTCGACGCATCGACGGTGCCGTCTTCTTTCAGTTCACAGATAAGTTGGTAGGACTGTACATAAATTATATTGTAAGAAAAGAAAATACATTTATTTAGCACAGACTAAAAAGTCTGTGCTAAATAAATGTGTTTTCTTTCTTTTTCTTCTTCAACCCATTTTCACCCACTGCTGGCTGTAAGTACATATCTAACTTCATAAAGTTCAGATTATTATTAAGGCTCAATTCACACAGTCCTCATTATTACAGCAGTGCTATTCTGTACAAATCTCACCGTGAAAACCTAGGTGAAGTGAGTTGTCGTTCTACCTAATGCTTGATTGGATTGACACTATTGACAGCTCACTCCACGCTCACTTCACCTAAGTTTTCACGGTGAGATTTGTACAGAATAGCACTGCAGTATACCGATGGGTTCACCTTGTGCCCATCCCCTTATGCTGAGGTCGTGTAAGCACCCGATTAAACTGAATGACATTAGAGGCTATAGATAGGCCTGTGTCACAACGTCGCGTAACGCAGAAGTAACAGACATGCTGAAATTACGGTGCTTGTACTACCTTCTTGTCGAATATATAATTGGGAAATGATGTATTTGCTATGTTGTGGTTGCTTGTCATTTCAGTAAGATGATATTGAATGCCCCTATAGGATCAATTCGTTGTCCGTCAGTCGGTCAAGACCCTTTTTCTCAGGAACGCGTGGAAATATCAAGTTGAAATTAATATCAAATACGTATGTCTACTGCCAGATGGAGCTTTAAAAAAATCTAACTTAGTCGTCGTAATAAACAAATTCGATCATTACGACATTTTTTGATACTCGCAAGTAAATCAAAACTTATATGGTATTTGCTGTTGACCTAGAATCATGAAATTTGGCAAGAAGCAAGGCCTCACTGCACAAATAAAAGATAAAGTCCGAGAACCGTTAAATATAAGGTTCTATTACATAAAAAATATTTTTTTGCTTTTACAAATTTAAATTTGCAGCATTGACCGTGATGTATAATAACGATGTATGGGAGTACATGTTTTTCAACTAGAGCGTTAAGATTCTTTTTGGGATAAATTTATCCCTACTACGGAACCCTACATTGTGCGTGCAGAGTTAAATTGCATTGTCGTGACGCTTTAGCTACGAAGAACTGGTTTCTAACATGAAGTCCATTCAGATGAATTACGGTCGCCTACAACTGTATCTATGAGAATATTATAACCCTGAGACGCAGACAAAACATCACTTTTTATTAAGTGTACTATCGACAAAACGGACGCCTTTACACCTTAAAGTTGCTTTTTGTATACACTGATTCACGCTGCTCCTTTGGTCCTTTATTTGTTCTTTAAAATTGCAGCTTGTAAGCAAAATTGTTTCCAAATTGGAAAGGCCTGGCGTTTGTCGATAGTACCTATGTCTTGGATTGTCCTTTTCGCAAATCACTCATCGCGTTTCCAAATAATGAATCCACTTAAGTATTTTATTGTTTAACTTTTATCTTAAGTTCTATTCCCACTCTAATAAATTCAGACAACCAACGACGCGACGGTGTAACAGCGTCCTTTCAGCAAATAATTCAAACGTTACAATTGACCCCGGCTGCTGAGGTTATCCCCGTACAAGGTTACTGCACAACAGTCTTACACTCAGCGAGGGTTATACAAGCTGTTTGTGGTGGGATTTTCCGCAGTTCACTTGTTTTTTAACTGTTTTTGGAACGAAGTCGCGACATATGGCTGGAGTAAACTGGCAGAAATTGTGACGTCACGAAAATTTTGACACTTGAAACTTGAGACCATACTATAAATAGCTCTGTATTCATTTAAACAATATTATAAAGAGGTAAAACTGTTTTCAGGTTTATATGTAGGGGGTAATCTCTGGAACTAGGTACCACTCGGATTTGAAAATTTATTTAACATTTGATAGCTTAAAGCAAAGGCGGGCGATGTGATGCGACGCGGTCTGTTGGGGGAGCTACAAATTTTACGCGGACGAAGTCGCGGGCTGAAGCTAGTTCATGATATACAGCGAAAGGAACTTCGTTCTAACCACACCCAGCTCCACGACACCTCACGACTTTTTTGTTTTGTGCTTTTAGGGTTCCGTACCAAAATACTAAAAATGAAACCATTATGGTGCGACTCTGTTTGCCTTCTGTCCGGCTGTCACAGCTGGATATCTCAAAAACTACTAATGCTATCAACTTGAAATTTGGAACAGTTTTAGATGACAAACGTCATCTAAAAAAATCATTGTATCACAAACACCAGCGCCTTCCAAAAAATTTACTTACATTAAAAACAAAAAACTTTCAAACGTGGTTCATGGTGAACTTGTTAAAAATAAAATATACAAAAAGAAGTAATTTAAAAACAGTGAAAACAAAGTCTATAAACTAAGTTACAAAAATATTTTTTTTTGCAACAGGAACTGAAGGCAGTCTTAAAAATTCCAAGTGGGGCTACTAGGGCATGTAGGGTATTGTATCATATGAAAGAACGCTGTTTGCACATTCTCAAACATCTTTTTGTTTTTTTTTTAGGCCGCATAGTTTTCGACTTTTGATGAAAAATGTAAAAAAAATACCGTCCCCCCATTATCTGCGAAGTTTGCTTAGAGAAAAATCTGTAATTATTTTATGTGATAGAAGTTTATGTAAAGATTACAGGAAAAATAAAACGTCTCCAAATAGCATACTTTTTCAGAAATCAGAAGGGTACTTTCTGTAGAACTAGAATCATGAAATTTGGCAAGAAGCAAGGTCTCACAGAACATGTAAAGAAAAGAGTCCGAAAATTGTTAATTTGTAATTTTAACACACAAAAAAAAAATAGGGTTACATACTTAAAGCAGTTTGACCGTGACGTATGTAATTATATCAATGTATGAGAGAACATGACTGTTTTTCAATTATTGTATTGTAGTTAAGTTTGTTTTTGCGATGAAATTCTGTTCAACCGCGGAACCCTTCACTGTGTGTGGTCCGACAAGCACTTGGCTGGTATTTTTTTCTTTTCGACAGACTACTAAACGTTGTGATGCCGAGATGATCTACATACATAACATAAGTTCATAACCCAATAATATCATCTTTCAAGACAGTTTTCGCTCAGATGAGTTCCTATTTATAAGTTCCTTTAGATAAGCACTAAACTACTTATGATCTCATATAAAAAAGGTTCAAGAGTCAACTGAACTCTTAAAGTTCACAGTTTACGAGTAGAACGGAGGACAGGTCTGTGACCTCTTATATTTGATGCAGTTTGTGAACTCATCGATCATTTGCACGTAAGTACTTAAATAGCTATTGATTTAACTTAACTTAATATCTGATCAGCTGTTTAGATACTTGTTTATGACATTAAACATATTGTTTTAATACATACGGCTTATTTTAATTTAATTTAAACATTTGAATTGTTTTTTTTAAGGACGCTTTTAACGTTCTGCATCGTTCTCACATGTAAAATTTCAACATGAATGATGTAACCATATCTTGATTTAAAAGAGTGTCCGTGGAGTTTCTTGCCCGTTCTTCTCCATAGGTACCTACTATGCTTTGGAATGGGCGCCTAGCTTCATCTTTCTGACTGACCGACCCCTTGACAATTCAAAAGTGCCTGTAATTGGTTTAATTGAAATAAATGCTTTGAGTTTAAGTTTGAGTTTGAGTTAAGACATTATACAGGGTGTTTGGTGCATCGTTTGCCAAATTGAATTGGCCGAAAGAAGAGGTCATTTGCTATCGCTTCAGGCTCAAGTACTCATTTTTGGCCACACCGGTTTTTTTATTACAACTTTCTAATTTTTATTTTGAAAAAATCCAAAACTCAGCATTAAAGCTTAAATTAAAAAAAAGTTTTAAGTGTAGTCGTCAAATTTCATTTTTATATACATATGTACTGTTGTATGGCTCTATCAAATTTAAAATTACTTGCCAGTTACATCTAGTTTTTTTTTAATAAATCACAAAGTTTTTGGAAAAATAAAAAATGAACTTAAAACTCAACTTTAAATAGCTATAAAAAAAAAACTAAAAGCGATCGGGATCTTCGAATTATTTTAAAAAGTTCTCTAGTCTATCCCCTTTCCAACGGTATGCAATGTGTTTAAAAAATGTTTCAGTAAGTTCATTCCAGAGACGATTTAGTGTGAACGTTTGGGCAGGAGTCATTGCAAATCATGTAATTGGACCACACTACTTACCTGACAACCTGAACGGGGATAATTACTTAGAATTTCTGCAAACAGAGTTGCCCTTATTATTAGCTGATTTGCCAATTTTCAGTGAAGACAGGTCTTTTGTTTTCCAACATGACGGTTGTCCCGCTCATTGGAGAATAACCGTCAGGGAGTACTTGAATGATGCATTCCCGGACTCATGGATTGGGAGGGATGGCCCTATTCCTTGGCCTCCACGTTCTCCAGACTTAACTCCGTTGGATTTTTACGTCTGGGGACGGGCCAAAGAACTCGTCTACGCCACGGAAGTTGAGACAAGAGATGATTTAGTCCAACGCATTGAGGCGGCTTTCATGACGATCAAAGCAGAAATGCGTTTACGCACCACTACAGTTGAGATAAGACGAAGATGTCGCGCGTGCATACGCAATAGTGGTAGACAGTTTGAACAAGACTTGTAAGATTAGTATGTAATTAAATTACTTATTAATAAATGATTATTTTTGTAATAATGTATTTTTTTTTCAATTTCGAGGAAAGTTCCCTATGTAAGAACGAGATAAGAGACTACGTAAGACGTGAGATAACAGTATCTATCTACTAATAGCATGTAATTTATGCGAAAACTAGTGTTTTAAACGTAATATCCAATATCAGCCTGATGTGTCTCGACTACACATTTAGCTAATTATTAAAGATATTAAAAGAGTTTTTTAACACATTACATACCGTTGGAAAGGGGACAGACTAGAGAACTTTTTAAAATAATTCGAAGATCCTGATCGCTTTTATTTTTTTTTTTATAGCTATTTAAAGTTGAGTTTTAAGTTCATTTTTTATTTTTCCAAAAACTTTGTGATTTATTAAAAAAAAACTAGATGTTACTTGCAAGTAATTTTAAATTTGATAGAGCCATACAACAGTACATATGTAAATAAAAATGAAATTTGAAGACTACACTTAAAACTTTTTTTTAATTTAAGCTTTAATGCTGAGTTTTGGATTTTTTCAAAATAAAAATTAGAAAGTTGTAATAAAAAAACCGGTGTGGCCAAAAATGAGTACTTGAGCCTGAAGCGATAGCAAATGACCTCTTCTTTCGGCCAATTCAATTTGGCAAACGATGCACCAAACACCCTGTATATAAATGCACGTGACATCTGTTATTGTTGAAGTTTGCTTTTGCTAATTAGGTATACGTTAATCAGTGATGAAAAATATTCTGAATGACAGCCGCACGGATCGATTCATCAGGTTAAAAGCTACGCTTGTCAGAGTTGGTCCGAGAATGGGTGACCATCTTTACATACCGAGACTCCTCCGTGCGTCGGAAAGCACGTTAAGCCGTTGGTCCAGGCTGTCATTCGTGGATATTTGACAGTCGTTACGGGTCGTCAGAAGGCCGTAAGTCTGACAACTAGTTGTTACTAAGGGGTAACGTATTACCCAGTTACTGGGTTGTGGAGGTCAAATAGGCAGTCGCTCCATGTAAAATACTGGTATTCAGCTGCATCCGGTTAGACTGGAAGCCAACTCCAACACAATATAGTTAGAAAAGACTAGGCAGATTGGTTGAGGTTGATGCCATGTCTTACCAAACAGGTCTTGCGAGGAAAAACCACAAGGCTTTGCTCCTCTAAATAAAATTCATGCCCTTCTTTTAGCTGATGCTTAATTTATAACAATATTGCTTGCCCTGTTATCCACGGCTTTGGCAACTCTTGACGTGATCAGTTACTCAAATCGAATCCAGGTCATCAGAGGGCTATTCCCGTATTTTTAACAACGTTCGCAATCTCATCTCAGTCTCAATCTGTCAAAAATTGTGTAGCGTTTACCTAAATTTTTGACATTTGATTGTCGCTGACATGAGATTGCGACTTGAATTTGATTGTTTATTATCAAATTCAAGTCGCAAAGCTACACTGTGGCTGTGCTATATACAACACATAAATGCACATATAAATTACATTTTTAAATATTGTGATTTGAAAAAAATTAAAATGTAAAAAAAAATTGTAGCCCACCGGTATCGGGAACAGGGTCCAAGCTGTCGGCGAGGGCTCCAGATAGAGGAACCTGCTAGCAATACGAGCCGTGTCCAGAAGTACCACTTTCTGAATCAAGCCCACAATCCAGTTGTCCAACGAGATCCTCCTCGGTTGTCTACAACACATTGTTCTTACAGATATTTTAATAAATTAACTTAACATATTTCTCACATCAAATTAATCTATTGCTTGCTCAATAATTCACACTAATATTGTGAATCAACACTTTAATTTGTTGGTTATCACCAGACAGTTTTTATGTCTACAAAAAACTGCCTCAAGTTTAAAAAAATGTTTGTACGAGTACCTATGTCTAACAATAACGGTTTCATAAATAAATAACTTTGTAATCTTAATACCTAATGTTTATTTATATACGTCGAGAGAAAGATAATAAGTTTTCGGGGAATACAATATTATAAAACAATTGCTTTTTCTTGTAACTAAGTATAATGCCGGGGTGGACGACCTACAGAAGATCGCGGAGAAGATCTGGATGCTACTCGCACATACCAGGGAAGCATGGTACAAAAGGGAGGAGGCCTATACTCAGCAATGGGTGGAACCAGACTGCCAATGATGATGAAGGTGACCTCTGTTATTCAGTTGCGTCAGTTTGAAGAAAACACTGAAGATGAGACTTGTACAGACCAAGGAAGCATGGCACAAAAGGGAGGAGGCCTACACTCAGCAGTGGGTGGAACCAAACTGCCAATGATAATGATGGTGACCCCTGTTATGCAGTTGTGTCAGTTTGAGGAAATACTGAAGATGCGACTCGCACATACCAGGGGAGCATGACACAAAAGGGAGAAGGCCTATACTCAGCAATGGTGGAACAAGGCTGCCTGTGATGATGATGAAGTATTATGCTAGTCTTTTTTACCCAACTACGGCGAAGCAAAAAGGAGGGTTATAATTTTTACTGGTATATGTATTTATCGTTAGACGTTTTTTCCATATTTATGGACTGTTTCTAGAAACTCATGAAAAGGGAGATTTTACATACATAAACTCACGCCTTCTTCCCATGGGGGTAGGTAGGCAGAAACTACAGAACGCCACCTGCTATGATCCTTAAATACTCCTTTTGCAAAGGGACAGATGGTTGCTAAAACAAAATGCATCCAGACTGTCCCAGCCAGCAGTGAACTGCGATAGGCGATAGGCTGAGTTGATTGATTATAAAAACTTTTTTACAAAAAAATACAACCGACTTCTTCTTGGAAGTCGGTTGTATTTTTTTGTAAAAAAGTTTTTATTTTAAGACCACAGACTCCTTATAGGTTTTCCTGTAATCTACAGGTAAAGATCTATTTTCTGTATGTTTTTCTAAATTTTAGGCTCAATAGTTTCAGAGATAAGGGGGGGAATGGTCAATTTTCGTCTATTTTCTTAATTCATTTTAAAATTATAAAAATATATAATTGAGACCCTCATAGTAAGCCCTTTCATTTGACATGTCACACGGTGTATTTTGCAAAACTTTTTTTTTAATTTTCTTATTTGTACCCCAATAGTGACGACCCCCATAATCAAATTTCATTTATTTATTTTACCCGTCCGTGTTTGGGTCACAAAAATTCATAGGTGTACCAAATTTCAACTTAATCGGTCCATTAGATTCGGAGCAAATTGGCTGTGACAGACGGACAGACAGACAGACAGACACACGAGTGATCCTATAAGGGTTCCGTTTTTCCTTTTGAGGTACGGAACTCTAAAAATACGTATTATCGAAGCTAACTCAAAAACTACGCAAGCAAAGTTAAAATAACTTGTATGGGACCCTGCGCAAGTTTCTTCTACCAAATGAAGAAAAGACATTTCAAAATCGGTTCACAATTGACGAAAATATCGATGAACATGCAATAAAAATATAGGCAGACAAATTTAGAACCTTCTCCTTTTATAAGAAGTTGGTTAAAAAAGATATTGCTTGCCTTACTGATTTTTGATACATAAGACAGGCTCATCCAATATTCAATCATTTGTAAATACGCATTTTCATGTCCATAAACAGTTTTTCATTGTTTTCAGGGCAGAAACTGGTACCACCAGGCTTTGAAGATATTTTAAGGATTCCGTACCTCAAAAGGAAAAAAACGGAACCCTTATAGGATCACTTCGTTGTCTGTCTGTCTGTCAGTCTTTCAATACCCTTTTTCTCAGGAATGCGTGGAGGTATCAAGTTGAAACTAATATCAAATCAATCAATCTGCCTAGCCTTTTCCCAACTATGTTGGGGTCGGCTTCCAGTCTAACCGGTTGCAGCTGAATACCAGTATTTTTCTAAACTAATATCTAAATCTAGAAACTAATATAAATCAAGAAACTAATATCAAATGCGTAGGTTTATATGGTCCCTTAGAGATCTGAAAAAATCAAGCTAAAAAACGTCAACGTATTAAAAAAACACGGCCATTTATGCGACATATTTTAATACTCGCAAGTAAATCAAAACCTATAGGACCCTTCCCGTTGATCTAAAATCATGTTTGGCAAGAATCAAGGTCTCATAGCACAAATAAAGGAAAAAATTCGAAAACTGTTAATTTGTAATTTTATCACAAAAAAATTTTTTTTTTTGGGATTTCAATGTTCATTTTATTGAATCTGAAATGATGAATCTTTTCAACTACAGAACCCTTCATTGTGCGTGGTCCAACACGCACTAGGCTGGTTTTTATAAAATAAACCGTCTTATGCTCGCCTATGAGACTACGATATGGAATTAGTTTTTATTGTGATAGTGTATAAATTATCCGATTATGAGTTGATTTAATAAATAAAAGAGGAATCGGACCAGAAGCACCAATTACCAAACATGACACAACAACACAACACACACACACACACAACACACATACAATGCACACATAAATGTTAAAACACAGTCATGTTAATGAAGAAGACGCTCATTAAACAAGAAGAAATTAAACATAAATAGACCAAAATCGATGCAAAGATAGACTCATGGACGACCTATGCAAGGCCAATGTAAGTACATTATCTTTGTACCAGGAGTACAGACACACACAGCACGTGTTTGACGGATGTTCTCTTATTACGGTCATTGCGTTCAACCAGATTATGTCACTGGGGATTTGGTACTATTTATTTTGCGTACAATTCATGGTGATAATAAACGGTAGGTCGGAATATTTTTGGCGCCTAATTTAGGAAGTAGGTGAGTTATACATACATGTAATACCTTTTGGGAGTAGGTCAATCACAAATCCATACTACTATCAAGTATGATTGATGTATTTGTAAAAATTTACTTCAAAGAAATTCATATTTTTGAACTGTCAAAATGAGCTAAAAGCTTTTGCTGTTGATAAGCCTAATACTCATCACTCATCACTAGGCAGGCTTATGTTTAGAAGTCAAAACCTACATATAACGTCACTTTGGTAAAAAGTGGTCCTTCCATCTAGATAGGTAGTCGCTCCATATAAAATACTGGTATTCAGCTGCATCCGGTTAGACTGGAAGCCGACCCCAACATAGTTGGAAAAAGGCTAGGCAGATGATGACCTATAGTGATTTGGGTAAAGTAACTCGTGCATTTGCTCTCCGAAACCATCATTTGGTGACGTGGAACTGACGGTGAAGACTACACATGGCCACCGGAACTACTTAACAATAAGTATTTAACGAGTTGCGATTCGATTACTTTAATATGGTTGCTAAGCAATTTAATGTTCGTCACATTGCATATGGTGAAGTGGAGCTGATGGTGACTTCACCATCAGCTCCAGTTCTCCTGGTTGACTCGGAGAACTCCTCAACGATTAACGTCCCTGCATCGGGAAAAGCAATATTTTGTAAGAGTTGATGATTAGTTGACATTTTAAGGCTATTGTAACTTAAATAAATTACAAACCGACCCACTAAAAAGTGAAAAATATAAACTTTTTTTACAAAAAAAAAAAAAAAAAACAACCGAGCGACTTCCAAAAAAAAAACGCTAGAAAGTGAGTATTAACTTTAATTTCGGAAGTTGGTGTCTTTGGTTTTGTATTTTCATTTTTTGCTTCTGAAATTAATAATATATAATTATGCTACAAATTAAAAAGATTATTAAAATTAAATAACTGCAAGTAATTATTATGTTATTTATGTAGTAACTACACAGTAAATAACAGAAAACGATATAAAATTTTACTATACCTAAGTACATAATGGTGCCGATTCTGTTGTACACAGAACTAAACTAACTAAACTATCACTAAAATTCCTTACTTTTTGCTATGAGAATCTTAGAGCTATTCTGCAAAAAGAACAATTTTGTCACGACTAAAATCGAGTTTAACAATCGTGACTCCGCGTGGTATAGTGCCTGTAGTATATTTGCCCGGTGGCTTTAATTGGAACTAACGAAATCAGTATGATGTGACGAGGCTTGTCATATTTTATTCACCGACATCGCCGCCGTTACCGGGTCAGATATCTTTTAGAGCTGGAGGGGCGCAGGGAGGGGGGGCAGCTTCAACGTATTTTATATGGAATGTAGGTACCTTTTTTTTTTTGGTACCTACATGTTGAGTCATAGGGGTTTATGAGTTTCATAAAGGGGGGCCAAATTTTCATTATTTTTGCAATAGGACTCACCGTTTTCGAGATATATGCAAAAGAAAAGAAAAAAATACACTACTGCTTTTGCATTCGAAGTCAAGGTCTCGCTGTGAATTTTAGTTCATGTCAACTAATTTTGTTCCACACCTTTTTAATCGCGATTAAACATAGTCTGATTTAGTTTGACAATTAAATTTTTAGAGTGAAAACAGTCAAATTCAGAATAGCAAAATTGCCATTTTCACTAAACTAATAACACCGTACAATCCACCACCACCGTACGTCCGCATCATCGTACGTCCTGTCAAACTAGAATATAGTTAAGTTGTGTCACTTTAGTCAATTTCAGAATGGGAAATCGTCGTTTGACAGGAATAAACTAAATTTTAGTGATTTTTAGTCTAGTTTAGAGGCATTTGTGACAAGAGAATCGGCCACTAACCAAGAATTTATTACTAATCACACGCTTTAAACGAATGATCCACAGAGATTATCAAGTTCAACAATAGTTTTAAACGCAATTACAATAATAATAAATCAATAAAATAATAATACGTTCTAATAGTACATTGATCTATAACCCCACGGGTATCGGAAGTATAACAAATTAACAATGTATTTGTTTAAACATCCGATGTATTAATTTATTGTTGCTGATAACATTCTTAGCTCTTTCTAGAAATTATTACAACTAAAATCAAATCATGATTATTCTGACGAGCAGACTGGTATTCAGCTGCATTCAGTTGGCTTCCAGTTTAACCGGATGCAGATGATTACTAGTATTTTTATTTATTTATTTCCCACCATACAATTATCTACAACTATTACACATATTTTCAAAATACCGCTACATAGTTACAAACTAATAATTTTGTTGGTACTTATGGCTACTAAATTTTACATGGAGCGACTGCCTATCTGATCTCCACAACCCAGTAACTGGGTAATATGATACCCCTTGGTAAGACTGGTTGTCAGACTTTCGTTCTTCTGACTACCTGGCACGATTGACAAAGATCTGTGAATGGCACCCGAGACCAACGACGGCTTAGGCCTCGTTCACGGACACGCGGGGCATCGCGCGGCGCGTTGAGGGGCGCGGCTCGCACTAAATTCCCTCCCGCTCTGCCCGGAGCGGGAGAAGTCATTTGATGATTTCCCATCCACAAAAAAAAAAAAAGAAAAAACATAGGGCGTTCTATGAGAGCCTCACCCGCCGCGTCGCCCGTGTATACGTTCATAATACAAACAGACATTTCAATTTTATTTATTTGTAACTAGCTGACCCGACAGATGTTGTCCTGTCTTAGCTATGAATATTCTAATGTAAACGCGTGAAGTTAAAATAGTCGTTAAGTTTTCTAAAATTTTACAATTTTCTGCGAAATTTTCTTAATTTTTTTTTTCATAAAAACCTTCTCCTGACAATAACAAACACAACAAAAAAAGAATTTGCGAAATTGTTCCATCCGTTCACGCGTGATGCGATGACCAAGGGAAATAGGGATTCATTTATATAATATATATACAGATATACAGAGTGTTAGGTTAAACGAGGGACATAATTTATCGGAGTGTAGTCCTCATGAAAATGAACAATTTTTACCATGGAACTAACCTTGGTAATGAAAAAAAAATTTGGCTGTCTCGTACATTTTGATCGCGTAGGTTTTGAACAGCTGATTTTCTTTTTCATATTTCAGGGTTTTAGTTCCATGGTAAAAGTTGTTAATTTTCATGAGTACTACCAGTACTACACTCCGTTAAAGTATGTCCCTCGTTTAACCTAACACCCTGTTTAAGTAGGTATATGAGTATGTTTGTATGTATGGATGTAAAAGTTCTGTGTCTGTTTGTCTGTTATCACGCCTAAATCATTGAAACGATCGTTATGAAATTTGACAGATAGGGTTATAGCATGGGCCCTGCTTTTCATACTGGATTACAGACGAAGTCGCAGGCAACATCCAGTCTCATAATAAATAATGTTGTTGTTAGTTTACAAATGCCATCAGTGCATACTTAGTGCACCAAGTACATTTGCACTAAAACGGCTGTACTATTACCGAGATAAGGGTTATTATGAAATTGATAACTTAACATGTACTTCAGTATTGAAGAGATAAGCTCATATTAATTAGATAAGGGGGTTATTTTCAGATCGAAGGTGTTTTGATTGTGAAGGGTTGCCTAAAAACAGATTTTTTTACCTATCATGTATTTTATTTCAGGTGCAAGAAATATCGAAACAGTGGAAAAAAGAGAAGCTTATTTCATAAACTCTGTTCAACGTAATTTGAAGATTTCATTAGTTAATAATAATTATTTGTATTTTTATTATAATAGTAATGTTTTTAATAAGTATCTATGAAATGAAATGTTTATTTCATACTTTAATCCGACTTTTTAATCGTCAGGTAACTTTAGTAAGAGGAATAAATATAGCGGTTAGACATATTTTCTATTAAAAGCTGTCAAAACGTTAAACCTAGATTTAAAAAGTTACCTGACGATTGTAAACTTCATGGGCTAATTTGACCAAAGTCGGATATCTTTTAGCCGCCGTGGAATGAAATTGACGACTGATAGTTTTTGTACGAGGAAACTGTCAAAAATTCCAAATTTATTTGAAGGTTAAGACTTATACTGGAATAAAAGTTTGGTCGAATTCACCCTTACGGTACGCGTACACCAAACCCGATATCGGCCGATCTTTACTCGGACGTCTTCGACCGAACTCGGCCGATCAAATCAAACGTATGTAAATGAACGGGAGCACCTACACTACTACAACCGCCATCGTTCGATGACGCCCGAAAACGGCCGATCAATCCGAACTTGAACAATTAACATAAATGTCAACCCAAATTCATGAACCCAGTTGTTCCTCAGGATGTCATGCGTGTAATTAAAAATTTAAAAAATAAAAAGAGCTTTGGCTATGATGGCATTTCTACCACAGTTGTACAATATGTTTCTAATTATATAGCTGCGCCCCTTGCTCATATCATTAACGTAAGCATATCCTCCGGATTATTTCCAGAAAGTTTAAAAACTGTAATAGTTAAACCACTATATAAAAAGAATGATAAAGACGAAATGGCAAACTATAGGCCAATTTCTCTAATTCCCGTCTTCTCAAAGGTCATAGCAAAAATTATCTATGAATCTCTCTACAATTTTCTAACAAAATATCACATTCTAAGTGACGAACAAAAGGGTTTTAGAAAAAATAATAACATCAATATGGCTATTTTCGACTTTCTCCAAAAAAATATGCCAAAAGTAGACTCTAAAATACCTGTATGCGCAATATATGCTGATATGTCGAAGGCTTTTGACTGTGTGGATCACGATACCCTTCTAACCAAACTTCACGCATACGGTATCCGTGGTTATGTCCTTAATTTAATTAAAACGTACCTAAAAGTTCGTAGACAATGTACGGAGATATCGAGCCTTTTTTTTTTTTTTTTTTGTGGATGGGAAATCATCAAATGACTTCTCCCGCTCTGGGCAGAGCGGGAGGGCGTGTCAGACTTTTACTGACTAAAACCCACCCATGTTCCTTCAGCTGCCCGTGCCAGGGCCACGGTATCTCTTTCGAACTACCCGCGACCCCGGCGGCATCGGCCCAATTGACCCCGTCACTGCTGACATCTCTTTGAGGCGCGCGTGGAACACAACGCGCCGTCGACCTGGGCCTGGTCCTTACCGGACGGCGAGCTGCCCATTACTCGTCGTCCGCAAGCCCGCGCCTACGGTGGCCGGGAATCGGCAATCGATTCCCGCCGCCCAGGGCGTCTCCTACGGCGGCTAGGGGCGCGAGGGCGCGGCTGTTGCCTCTCCCTCACGCGTTCCGCTTCCTCCTTCGCGAGCATTACTGCTTCGCAGAAGGAGGTGACGGCTTCCCATGCACTCTCGCTCCGCACCATGGCCTGGACCAGGTTTGGACGCGAGAGATCGCCGCCGCCGATCGCCTCCGTGAGAACACGGCGGTGCTCCGCCCAAGCCGGGCAGACCTCCACTGTATGCTCCACCGTGTCCTCCGGGCGATCCACACAATGGTGACACCCGGGCGTTTCCTCCCGCCTTATCCGAAACAGGAACCTCCCGAAACAACCGTGTCCGGTGAGGACCTGCGTCAGGCGGAAGGTGAGGACGCCGTGGCGCCTCTCCAACCACTCCTCAAAGAGGGGACTTATCGCCGCAATTGTGGCGTGCCCAGAGATATCGAGCCTGTGTTTGGGATCTAGAAAAGAATTAAAATATATATCGTCTTTTAGAGAAATAAAATATGGTGTCCCGCAGGGCAGCGTTCTTGGACCTTTATTATTTTTACTATATATAAATTACCTGCCACGTAATATAATTCATCCAATGGTATTATTTGCGGATGATAGCACATTAATTATTTCATGTTTCAATAAAAAATCATATATAAATGACATTAACAATACAATTAGTAGTTTAATAAGGTGGCTTGACAATAATAATTTCGCTATTAATCTTCAAAAAACGAAATTCATGCACTTTTACCAACGAATAAGTGCGGGAGATATGGATATAAGCTACAATGGTAAAACTATAGAGAAAGTAATCAGTACAAAATTTTTAGGAATCATAATTGACAGCCAGTTAACTTGGAAGCCGCAAGCAGAAGATATATGTAAACGTTTAAGCACAGCCGCGTTTATGTTGCATAGTCTATCAAAAAAAGTAAATTTACCGACAATATTAGTGGCTTACCATGGTCTAGTAATTTCCATCTTAAGATTTGGTATAATATTTTGGGGTCACTGTAGTGAACGAGAAAGCATTTTCAAAGCTCAAAAGCGCTGCCTGAGAGCCATATTTGGTCTTAAAGTAACAGACAGTTGCGTACCTATATTTAAATCACATAAATTATTAACCTTCCCGTGCCAGCAATATTTGTACGAATCGATGTCTATTTGCAACTTTAATAGAAACTAGAAAACTAAGTACACCTATGAAATCACAATACATATACTAGAATCTATTATGCACAGGCGTATTTAAAACTAGCTTATTAAAAAGAAATGTGATTTGTATGGCTCCTGTAATCTTTAATAAAATACCTGACGAAATTAAAAAGTTACCGTTGCAAAAATTCAAAAAACGTTTTATAGAATTACTTGTAGATAAATGTTATTATTCTGTGCAGGATTTCTTAAATGATATTTTTTTGTAATCTCAATAATGACCTCTACTTTGTATTAAATTTGTATGCTATACTATGGTAGAATGTACATGGATCCAATTTAGTTTAACAATTTATTTTTATGTACCTACATTCGAAGCAAATAAAGACCTATTCTATTCTATTCTATTCTTGTTGGGATTTCTCGCCAGTCTGCCGGTCTGCCGGCGTCTAAAGCGCAAATTGAGTGTATTTATAGTTTAATCTAATAATTCTGTCTTTATTCTGTTGTGTTTCTGCCAGTATTGTTATCTACCTAAACGACTATGGATATTGAAAAATTCCGGTACGAAACGGACGGTATTAAATTACGGTAAGAATTTTCTAAAAGATAAATATCTTCGAATTCCTCCATTTTAAAAACGCGTCTACACTCTGTTAAGCCGCACAATCAACTGCAGAAGACCAGCACCGATGTCGGCACAACAGTGTCGGCCGACAAAATCGGTTTTGGTGTAACCGTACCGTGCACATGCACGTCCGAGTCACTCGTCCGAGTAGTTCGGTCCGCCATCGGCCGACAAAATCGGTTTTGGTGTAACCGTACCGTAAGACTGTTTGTCCACCACACCGGGAACGTCCCGCGTCAACGAGAAAACAGTTGACGCCGCTGAAGTAGCGACATCGACAGTACATTTTGTGTTTCATACTATGGCCGGCGCCATAGTATGAAACACAAAATGTACTACTTCATCTGTTAACTAGTTGACGTCCCGTTCCCGGAGCGGTGGGCAAACAATTTATGACACTTTAACACGTCAATATTTTTGTTGTCAATACATAGGAAATTGCCAGGCCATCCTGGCAATTTCCTAGCTGGCTGATCACTGAGAAGAAATGCCGAAACGAACTCAGAGGTCATGGTATCTTTTAAAGTCCTAAGTATGTAGGTAGTAGTAATTATGGATATAAACTGACAAATATAATTATGTAAATATCTACAAAACTTAGTTATTTATAAATACGTTGTTATTCATTTCAGCAGTAGATAATGGAAGAATGGTACAGTCAAACGCACATTAGAGATAACACTAGCACTAAGAAAATCACCCTTACTGCTACTTTCTATTAAAGGCGCTGTCAATGTCAAATTTTAACCACTGATGCGCGGTTGATTGTTCCTATTACATTTTGTATATTAAGATATACGAAGCATCTAATATCAAAACCGGCTAAAATATTTTTTTTCTTGAAATCGACTTTTTCTCTCTTTTGAAAGTTTTCTCAATCCTGCACGAAGTGACAAACTCATTTCCGAGCAAATCCCTCTATAACATTACAAAAATGAGCCTTCAATCTTATGCTTGGTAATAAAATGCACTTTGAGAGTGAACACACACTTATCAGAGCCAAACGAACCGAAGGAGCCGAAAGAATCGAACTTTAGAATTACTTGTATGAAATCCTTGTGAAACTTATCCGCGTCGAATCGCACGAATTACTATAGGAACTTCGTTTGATTAGGCGCGGTCGATTCTTTCGGCGCAGACAAGGTGCGTTTACCTTAAATGGCATGGGTAAATAAAATTCTAATTCCACTACAACGTAATCAACCAATCACAGCGCTTGCTTTTGCACCAAGTGACCTTAGATTAGTATGGCGGACTAATGGTGATTTGTGTAATTATGTTGTGCAGCAAGGAGTGTGATTAAATTTTACTGAATTTAAAACTCTTTAATGACTCGATTTCCAGAAAAATCGTCCAAGCTGGTTTTGAAATTAGACGTCTCACTCTAACATATTTGTGTTGTGATCTTTCCCATCCCTAGGTGATACGGTATCACCATTATTAATGTTTTGGAGTTCCGCTAGCTTGAGCTGCCGTGTTTGGCAAGTAATACCGAGTGCGCGGTTTGTTATTCTATCCAACATCAACAGACTATAATTGGGGAAATTCTCTTCCTAATTTTTCGGATTTTCTTAAGCTTGCATAGATTTATCTCATTCTGATTACTATACTATTGCACCTTGCATTATAAAGATAAATACCTCATCATCTTTCTGCCCTTATCCCATGTTACGTGTGGTCGGCGCAACACGTTTTCTACTTCCATTCTCTCTGTCAACCGTCACGCTATCATTTACTTCCTTCTCTTTTATAGCATTCCTCACACAACCCATCCATCTTTTCTTTGGCCTTCCTCTTCCTCTCCATCCATCAACATTTATATTCATCATTCTTTTAATTACACTAGCTACCACTTATCACTTGGATTTTTGGAACGAAGTTCTTTAATGTGGCTTGCAGTAGCAGTTGATTTGTAGAAATCGTCACGTAACGAAAAAGCGCGTTCATACTTCAGCGGAATCTCGATATCTCTAATCTCGTTAAGTTGTAATCCTCAGTAAAATGATAAAAATTGCCGTATACGGACTATTTGGACTTTGTAACTCAAATAAATATACAACTCGAATTTCAAAAAGCATACGCCTTAAGTCCAAGTTAGCACAATATAATGACATCTTTTTTGGAATTCCTCGAACTCATCGCTATAAACCCGCACTGGATCCGCGTGATAGATTACGGCGCATTCCCACTCACAGAGAGGAGCCTGTGTCCCAGCAGAACAGTGCTAATTATGCATAGCTATAAAAGATTTTATTGCTATGAGTTGCTTTTAGATAAAAGGAATGTTTGGTGCTTTTGTTCTATTGCGTCTTGAAACTTGAGCCTCTTCAGATAGCTACTGTATTAGATAAGCCCTATCACAAAATTGCGTTTTGACAGATTAGTTAAAGTTATATTGAAGCACGGCGACGCAACGCATTATGTAAAAATTTGGCATTGTAATTATGTTCATTTTGAGTCATATAATTTATTTTTGTGTGTTTAAAGTATGAAATTTTAATTTCTTATGAATTAACTCTCTAATTCTTAGCTTTCTGTTCTATTATAAATTTTAAGTACCTAATAATATGAATGTAGCAAGGAGTTTGCAGTTAAGTAATTAGTATAATCATTTTATCTCGACATTTTATTCTCAATTATTCTAAACAATCTTACTATCTTTTCATTTACATAAAAAATAAGAAAAAAACGTCTGTTCTATAGCTATGAGATTGATTAACATTACGAAAAAGGGGTAACTTTGGGATTTTTTTCTATCCAGCAAAGTAGTAAGCGCGGTCTCTGTCGGGTCGTTCCCGCTCGTTAATACTATTAACGACTGGGAATGTTTTGTTCCACTCGATAACAGTGTTGAAGAACGTGACATTTTTTTCCCAATCGTTCACCCATCATTCCGCGTCTAGTTTAGGAGTCAGTGTAAAGAAAAGCGAAATGAAACAAATTATATATATAATGATTATTGAAAGTGCACTTTTTTGAGGCACCAAATTAATAACGATTTCGTTTAATACAATGTTTACATTTGAAATTGTTGAACAAGAATAGAAAGAAGCATTTATCTTTTCGTTGTTCATTGTGTGCATTCAAAAGTCGTAGGTACCTAATTAAAGCACTTTTTCTTTAACCTAACTCTTGAACTAGACGCGGAACGAGGGGTGAGTGATTGGGAACAAAAAGTCGCGTTCTTCAACACTGTTAACGAGTGGAACAAAGCATTCCCAGTCGTTAATAATAATGACGGGGTATTAACGAGCGGGATCGACCCTCTCTTTTGGGTCATAGCACCTCACGATTTTTATTAATAATTGTTCTACCAAAAATTTTATGATCAGGAATTGCGCAATGTTTATGACTGTTTAGGGTTAGCGTTGAAGATTGCGCAATGATTGAACATAAGTTTGAGCGAGTTTCACCATATTTTCATTGGACTGAAACTTATATTTAGTGAAAATATTTGGTCGTATGAGTGCAATAAAGTGTACTTAGTGCAATAAAATGTAGGGACCGCCTTAGACACACAAAACCACTTGGGCCTAAAACCTAACAATAAATTCCCGTTTGTCAATAAACACACAAAATAAATATTCCCTCGTCACTAACACGCGTGGCTGTCACATTTCCCCGAATTAGTTACCTATAATTCAATATTTATGTAATCAGCAGAGATACCTTCCACTCTTCAAACACGTGAGACCAAACGTGCTATATTGATTGATACTGTTACTCTGTTACCTGAATTTGTGGCTAACTGCCAAAAACGTGAGCGATCCGTCTAATTCCTTTTTACTAAACATTTATTTTACTTGATTTACTAAAACATCTGTCTCCACGGTTTTGGTTTATGTCAGTTTACACAGATTAATGGAATACATAGTTTTGTTTTGGTTTGGTTTTGCTATATTTTCTACACAAACTGCAGTAACTTCGGGAACAATTCACTTGTTGATTCTAATCATAAATCTTTCTACCTTTGACCTTAAGGCTCGAAGTACAATAGTACAACTTAATTTGTTTTTAAACCACACGCCTTCATTTCATGGTTATTTTTTCTGCCTTTAACCGATCACAACTTACGGTAAGTAGAATTACTTATCAGAGACTAGGCTTTCAGAAACCAGTGGTGGTCTATAATGCACAGATGTCTCTAAGCGGCGAACTATTTATATTTACCAACTTTTTATACAAGAGAGAAAGACTTGCACCCAATAATGGATATTCGTTATCCGCCGACCCTTATCCCAAATTATCAACAAATTATTAAGATAACGAACAGACAATCGATCGTTTGAGTACTCATGATGAATAATAAACAATCACTTTGATTATAATATAACATGTCGGTAATCTTTTGACCTGTCTGTGTTTTGCGTGTTTCATACAAAACAAGTTGTACCTCGAATAAACCACAGCATAATATTGGTGAAGTTAGCGAAAAATGTGAAAAACTGTACCTATGCTGACCATATTCTTGACTTTCGACTTTTATGACATCCATGAAAAAAGGAGCAATTGCCATTTTCTTTCTCAAAATTCCAGGATACTTTCCAATAAATGAAAACATTCTGATGGAAATGTACTAAGAGTACAGACACGCCTACAAGTCGTGTAAAGTAACTTTTAATGGCTATAACGCTAATTACAAGTAGCTGAGTATGTTTGTTGACTATGTCCCCCTATTTGATGTCTCCCGGTCCTTGAGAAGGTATTAAGTAATTAATAGAGGAATAAACATCTTTGAAAGCAGGGTAATATTTTTTTTTAAAGCCAAGTGCTTGTCAGGCCACGCACAATGAAAGGTTCCGAAGTTGAAAATAATTTATCCCAAAAACAAACATAACATTGTAGACTGTGGTTGAAAATTAGTCCCAAAAAAAGTTTTATGCGATAAAATTAAAAATTAACGATTTTCGGACATTTTCCTTTACTTATGCTGTGAGACCTTGCTTCATGCCAAATTTTATGATAATGAGTCAACGGTAAGTACCCTATAGGTTTTGATATACTTGCGCTGTATCAAAATATGTAGCATAAATGGCCGTAGTTTTTTAGTGCGTTGACGTAGAAGCTTGATTTTTTTAGAGTTTCAAGGGATTATAGACCTACATATTTGATATTAATTTCAACTTGATACCTCCACGCGTTTCTGAGAAAAAGGGTCTTGACAGACTGACAGACAGACGGACAACGAAGTGATCCTATAAGGGTTCCGTTTTTTTCCTCTTGAGGTACGGAATCCTAATGATGGTAATGATAGCTAGCGGTTAGTACATTATGTATTTTTCGGGCATGTTCTTAGATGACTCATACGCTAAGTCGTCTTGACCAAAATATTGACATTAAAAGCCTGTTTTTGACAACAAGCTCTGCATTCTCGGATTTATTTGATGTCATGCCTCCATTGACTTAGTAAGCCGTAGTTTTGTCAAGGATTTGCAAATATTTTCATATCAAAGTACAGCCGTAGATACAGGGCTATCGCACAGATATTGAGGTGGCAAAACAAAACGGTTTTTTTTTTCAAAATTTGGTACCTACAGTATTTAGGTATTAGTAGACCTACAGGTCTACTAATCATCGAGTCATCGTGATCATCTGCCTAGCCTTTTCTCAACAATATTAAGGTCAGTGTCCAGTCTGACCATTAAGCGACTGCCTATCTGACCTCCGTAACCCAGTGACTGGTTAACACGATAGTCCTTGGTAAGATTGGTTGGTAGAATTTTGCGCTTTATTAAAATACTAGCTTCTGCCCGCGACTTTGTCCGCGTGAAATTTCTTTTTCCCCCGTCCCACCCAGTTGCATTGCATCGCCCGCCCGCGCTATTACATGGTTTTCGCTTAGCGTTCTTTCTTTTTGCTCGGCACCTAAGGGTCGTAGCGTGATGTTGAATAGCGAGAATTGGGCTATCAAATGCAAAAATATTTTTTAAATCCGTCTGGTGGTTCCAGAGATTACCCCCTACATACCAACAAACAAATTTTAACACATTTTATTAATATTATTATATACAATAAGATATTAGTAAATATTGTCATAAATTGGACAAGAATCCGTTACCCAGTTTTTCCTGAACTCATCCATGATAATATTAGGTTGGGGAAAAAGTCTTTTCGCATTAAAGTATGTATGAACTTAAAATTAAATGTCTTTGGCTATACTATTTTTATCTGACTGGTTTTGGTATCATTGAAAGTTTAAATTTTAAAGAATATAATTCCAAATTTAAATTAGGAAAATGTGAGATTTTCATTTGTTTTTCGTACTGTCAAGATGAGCGAATCTAATGAAGAAATTCGATACATTTTAAAATTTTACTACAAAAAAGGTAAAAATGCAACTCAAGCCGCGAAAAAAATTTGCGATTTTTATGGACCCAGTGCGGTGTCTGTGAGAGTAGCACAAATTTGGTTTAAGCGTTTTCAATCCGGAAATTTTGATGTCAAAGATGCACGTCGCTCTGGCGGATAAAATGGATGCCATTTTTGAAAAAGTGGAGCACGATCGGCATATCAGTAGTTACGAGGTAGCTGAAGAACTGGGAATTGACCACAAAACAGTTTTGGTGCATTTGAAAAAAACTGGGTACACAAAAAAGCTCGATATTTGGGTACCTCACGAGCTCACTGAAAGAAACCTTATGAACCGTGTACTCATTTGTGATTCTTTATTACGACGTAATGAAACCGAACCATTTTTGAAGAAGCTGATAACTGATGATGAAAAGTGTATCACGTACGACAAGAACGTGCGAAAAAAGTCGTGGTCAAAGGCCGGTCAGGCTTCACAGACTGTGGCGAAACCCGGGTTAACTCGCAACAAGGTGATGCTGTGTGTGTGGTGGGATTGGAAGGGCATTATTCATTATGAGCTGTTACCATCAGGCAGGACCATCGATTTTGAACTCTACTGCGAACAACTGATGAGATTAAAGCAAGAAGTTGAGAGAAAGCGGCCGGAATTAATCAACAAAAGGGGTGCGGTTTTTCATCATGATAACGCTAGACCTCACACATCTTTAGCCACTCAGCAAAAATTAAGAGAGTTTGGCTGGGAGGTGTTAATGCATCCGCCGTATAGTCCTGACCACCTTCAGATTTCAACCTGTTTCGGTCTCTTCAGAATTCTTTAGGCAGTGTCAGGTTAACATCACGAGAGGACTGCCAAAACCACTTGTCGCGGTATTTTGATCAGAAGTCCCAAAATTTCTATAGCAATGGGATTATGTCCCTACCTACAAGATGGCAAAAAGTTATCGAACAAAATGGTACCTACATACTTTAGATAAATGTAAATAATGTATATTAAAAAACGTTTTGAATTTTCTTAAAAAATGCGAAGAAACTTTTTCCCCAACCTATTATTTACCAAGCAGGCGTCATCGTCACTATTTCTCAGTACCTATCCGTGTCGAGTGGGCATCTCAGAAGCAGGCTGCGTGCAAATAATTGACTAAACAATGTTTACGAGGAAAACGGACAATGAAATGATATTCTTCATTAATCTCAAACATTGCTTTGTTGGCTAGTGATGGAAAAACAGAGTGTAAAGTGTGATTGGTTACTCTGTATCCGGGAGTACCAGGAATGCAGAAAGTAGTAAGTGACTGACATTCCGTAATTCCCCGATAGAATAGCTAGCTATAACAACAATCAGAATCAGAATTTTTGAGTAGTTACTTTGGTAGTACTTAGGTATTTCTGTCCGCCATGCTTTTCTAAACTAAGCTACTAGGAACCCATAGAAGTACAGAGATCTATCATAGCACGACTAGGTTTGCATTGTTCTATAAATTTTTGAAGTGAAAACTGAAAACTTCTTTATACGCGCGTTGAGCAATTTTTGGTAGGGGAAAATTTTATGGGTTCGCGTCACCGCGTCACCGCGACAGTTTGACACCGCGACATGCTATGCATAGTTTTATGTTTAAGTTTTCAGTTCTGTCGGCAGTCCTCATGTCTGCCAATTTTTTTACCCGACTACGGCAAAGCAAAAAGGAGGGTTATGATTTTGACCGGTTATCATGTATGTATGTATTGTATGTTCATCAGTTCCCTCATAACTTCTAAATTACTTGTCATAATTTGACAAAGGAGATATCTTTGGAAGCGTCTTGATAGTCCGCTGGTTATAAGCTATGTGACGTCACATTAAATTGAAATATGGCGCCCTCTCGAGGACATAACGACCAGAACTAAAAAAAACCGGCCAAGTGCGTGTCGGACCACGCACAATGAAGGGTTCCGTAGTTGGGATGAATTTATCTTAAGTACAAACTTAACATTGTAGTTGTAAAACATGTTCTCCCAAACATTCCAACTGTAAATGTAAATTTGTACTCACAATATTGATAGATTTATCGTGTTATTTTAAGACCACAGACTTCTTATAATAGGTTGGGGAAAAAGTTTCTTCGTATTTTTTAAGAAAATTCAAAACATTTTTTAATATACATTATTTACATTTATATAAAGTATGTAGGTACCATTTTGTTCGATAACTTTTTGCCATCTTGTAGGTAGGGACATGATCCCATTGCTATAGAAATTTTGGGACTTCTGATCAAAATACCGCGACAAGTGGTTTTGGCAGTCCTCTCGTGATGTTAACCTGACACTGCCTAAAGAATTCTGAAGAGACCGAAACAGGTGGAAATCTGAAGGTGCAAGGTCAGGACTATACGGCGGATGCATTAACACCTCCCAGCCAAACTCTCTTAATTTTTGCTGAGTGGCTAAAGATGTGTGAGGTCTAGCGTTATCATGATGAAAAACCGCACCCCTTTTGTTGATTAATTCCGGCCGCTTTCTCTCAAGTTCTTGCTTTAATCTCATCAGTTGTTCGCAGTAGAGTTCAAAATCGATGGTCCAGCCTGGTGGTAACAGCTCATAATGAAGAATGCCCTTCCAATCCCACCACACACACAGCATCACCTTGTTGCGAGTTAACCCGGGTTTCGCCACAGTCTGTGAAGCCTGACCGGCCTTTGACCACGACCTTTTCCACACGTTCTTGTCGTTCGTGATCCACTTTTCATCACCAGTTATCAGCTTCTTCAAAAATGGTTCGGTTTCATTACGTCGTAATAAAGAATCACAAATGAGTACACGGTTCATTAGGTTTCTTTCAGTGAGCTCGTGAGGTACCCAAATATCGAGCTTTTTTGTGTACACAGTTTTTTTCAAATGCGCCAAAACTGTTTTGTGGTCAATTCCCAGTTCTTCAGCTACGACGTAACTACTGATATGCCAATCTTGCTCCACTTTTTCAAAAATGGCATCCATTTTATCCGTATTAGGGCGACCAGAGCGACGTGCATCTTTGACATCAAAATTTCCGGATTGAAAACGCTTAAACCAAATTTATGCTACTCTCACAGACACTGCACTGGGTCCATAAACATCGCAAATTTTTTTCGCGGCTTGCGTTGCATTTTTACCTTTTTTTGTAGTAAAATTTTAAAATGTATCGAATTTCTTCATTAGATTCACTCATCTTGACAGTACGAAAAACAAATGAAAATCACACATTTTCCTAATTTGAATTTGGAATTATGTTCTTTAAAATTTAAACTTTCAATGATACCAAAACCAGCCAGATACAAATAGTATAGCCAAAGAGATTTTATTTTAAGTAACCTAATAGGTTTTCCTGTAATCTACAGGTAAAGATCTATTTCCTGTATTTTTTTCAAAATTTTAGGCTCAGTAGTTTTGGGAGATAAGGGGGGAATGGTCAATTTTCGTCTATTTTCTTAAATAACTTTAAAACAATTTATTTTAAAATTATAAAAGAAATACACACATCAAAAGTGTCTAGGGATCAACATATATTTTTGCAATAACTTTTCTCCTGATTGATATTAATTAAAATTTTCTTTAAGGATTCATCAAATAAAGTGTTTTCGTTTGTCACAGTAACGATAAACCAAGTCACCTTTGCATTAATAAAGAAATTTGCCATTTTCCTAATAAAGGGATTTTTGACATTTGAACCACTAACATTAAAGTTCGAAAAAAAGACTGAAATAACAGTTTTCTTTAAAATTTTATTGGGTAACTTAAACAATTAATAATCCGTGTTTCTACCGCGAACACTAACAACACAAGAACATCGGTTTGGCATACTCAAAATGAGTTCATCCAAATCACGCTGTGGAATGGCCGCCCATGTTCGTTGCAACAACAAAAAAAGGTCTTCTTGCGACTGGATACCCTCCATATTCGGCAGAGCTCTTCTCTGTAGCATATCCCATGCATGCTCAATCGGGTTCAAGTCTGGCGACTGAGCAGGCCAGGGCAGGACATTGATGTTAGCTGCGGCGAGAGTCTGTCTTACAACTCTTGCGGTGTGCGGTCGTGCATTATCATGCATTAACTGAAATAAGGGACCGATTTGCACTTGTAGAGGAACGATGACGTCTGATACAATCGTCTCAGCATAAATTTGAGCGTTGAGGTTGCCTCTGATCCAAATCAACTCAGTTCTTCCGCCGATCCAAATACCCGCCCATACCATGATGGTTCCACCACTATAAGGATGGACTTCCTGGCAGGATTTTAATCGCTGTTGGCGTCCAGGGGTTCTCCAGTGTCGTATACGTCTTGTATCCGGTCTCATACCAAAACGAGACTCATCAGAAAAGCACACGAAACGCCATTGTTCTTCTGCCCAATTTCTGTGTTCAAGAGCCCATTGATATCGAATCCTACGATTGTGCATTGCTATAGGTGGTACCCGTAGCGGTCTTCGGGAATGAAGGTTCACTTCATGCAAGCGGTTTCTGACTGTTTGGTCGCTAATTAAGTTCCCTGAAGAGTGATGAAGCCTCACGGCTAACATCATGGCGGTTATAGTTGGAGCTCTTCGAGTTAAGATTTGAATGTATCGGTCTTGTCTCCGTGTGGTGCAGCGATACCGTCCTCCATGGCGCTCAGCCACGGTACCAGTGCTTCGGTAACGTGTCCAAAGTCGACTGATAACACTCTGACTTGTATTCAGAGCTAAAGCCACAGTACGTTGCCGGGAACCAGCTTCTATCATTCCCACGGCTCTGAGCATTTCTTCCCTGCTTAAATGACGTCGCCGCTCCATAATAACGTTGGTTTTAATCAGTAGTAGGGAAACAGTAGCACTAATAATGTCTTCAATGCGTTGTATGTTTTTATAGGGAAAATATTGACAGCTGATTTTGATCTTTTACTCGAATTTGATTCACAGTTCCTGATTCAAATTATGAAATGCACCAAAAAGGATCCATATAAATTTATAAAATCATAAATTTATTACAAAGCCACATCTCAATCTCAAGAAATCCGCATAAAAATGCTTGATCCCTAGACACTTTTGATGTGTGTATATTTGAGACCCTCATAGTAAGCCCTTTCATTTGGCATGCCACATGGTGTAGTTTGCAAAACTTTTTTTTTTTAATTTTCTTATTTGCCCCCCCAAAGTGACCTCTATATTCAAAATTCATTTATTTATTTTACCCGTCCGTGTTTGGGTCACAGAAATTCATATGTGTACTAAATTTCAACTTAATCGGTCCATTAGATTCGGAGCAAATTGGCTGTGACAGATCGACAGACAGACAGACTCACGAGTGATCCTATAAGGGTTCCGTTTCTTCCCTTTGAGGTACGGAACCCTAAAAATGTAATAATAATTTTAAAAAAAACGTTTATTTTCCTATTAATACCTATGTCTCCAGGCCTCCAAACTACACGGACAAGTCACAGTAATACAAATGACAGATGACAATGTTGGGTTTAATAACAATTTAAGACAAGGAAAAAACAAATAATTAACTAAACAGCATAGTTGGGTGTGGGTGTGATATTTAAAACTGGTCTCCTAAAATGCTATAATGTACAACATGTCGAGCTGCGTTTTATGAGATGACTTCTAAGAGTCTCTTTGTGGCTTCATAATCATGAGATTGAAGCCAATTTTGGACTTTATTTTTACAATTGAATATGGATAAGGAGTAGATGGAAATGGCTTTATTGACTTTTTTAATGACGCCGTGTTGGGTATCAAATGAAAGGGCTTAATTAGCACATTTCAAAAATATGTATATTGTTAGCTGTTGCTCGTGGCTTTGCTTGCAAGCACCCGATAATGGGGAATAATTTCTAAAATCACGCCTCAGATGTGAGCCAAATATTTCTCTACAAACCTACCCAAAATACATATGATATAATAATTATTCTTCTTTAAAAATATAAAGTGGCTCTTCAAATACTTAATCACGAAACTATAACCCCAAAAAAAATTAAATAAAAAGTAAGTCTATAAATTAAAAACTGACTACTGAAAATCACGCTCTAAAAAATATGAAACAAGAATATATTCTCATCTGAAATTACAAAAAAAAATAAAAATACAATCGAATTGAGAACCTTCCACTTTTTTTAAGTCGGTTAAAAAGACAGACAAATTAAAAATCCGGAGCCACACGTCATGTCACGTCACGTCATAATATCGAACAGATTACGTGTGACGCCGGATTTTTAATTGTCTATCTTTTTCTAATTTCAGATGAGAATATTATCTTGTTTCATTAAATACTTTTTACGAGTAGAGCGTGATTTTTCAGTAGTCGGGATCTATTATTGGAAAACAGTTTTGGAGTTTGATTTTCAGCATTTTCGGTTCATAACGATCCTTTGCATATGAGCCCTACAAAATTGGTTTCCATTGGACGATACATCAAAAAACGACCGTTGTTTTAACCATAATCCCTAGGCACTTTTACGTATTAATAAAGTAAATTTTTTCATCCACCAAAGCTTCACCTTCCATAGCATTCTTCAAGTCATCACGTGTCATCATAAAGTATAGTGTTACTAATAGTAGGTGACAAGCAAATAATTGTGTTGTTTGCTTAGTAAAATATACGCATTATGAACATCAACAAGGAGGCTTAACGAGTGGAAAACCCTCTTTTCTTAAGGTGAAGATTTGTAATCATCATTAGCTTAGCAATTTTGACGTCTCTTTTGATTTCTGCTAGCCTGGTCAAATCTCTGTTCTCGAATCTTTCTAAAGTTAAATCATAAGGTCTCATTCCCCCCTTTATCCCTGCAGGCTATTTGGGGCGATGCAGCATACATATTATCTTACGAGTATACTACATCCAGCCGTTGAGAGAATGCGCTCTTGACACCTGACTTCATATACGAATATGTGTTTTGCGAATTTGATCCTTATTACTACTAGAAATTGTCCAACTGACATGTGTCAGGAAAGCATTCCCTATACTTTTTAATATCGCATTCGCCGAGTTTCATTATTTTTTATTAATGCTCACATTGATTATCTCTTATTGAATATTGATCAGACAGTAGGTAGAGGTACTTATCTATCTTATAATAAAAACTACCAACTGATGACTCATTAAACCTTTATCACCTCATCTCTGCCCTCTTCTACAATCGGGCAAAACCATATTTATTTATTTAAATTACTATTACAAGCTCCAAAATAATCGCAAATCGCAAGGATAATAATAATACGGAGAGTCTTGTTCTTCACCTCTGGCTTGCCTTTATTGACCGGCTGGAGTGAACAATGACGAGGAACAGTGCTCTCACATCTTTTTTGCCTTTATTGGCTGGCTTGAGTGGAGATTTGCAAGAGCAAAAATGCTTGGAGGAAGGAAGTATTCCAGTAAGATGCTGGTAGGGATCTTGACCGTACTTCCGGAATTGTCCTGATAGCCGTGAAATACCTCTCTACTCCTCAAGCACCTCAGGACATGTTGCCCCCTTGTCGCTACTTCACTATGTGCTAGTGACCGTTTCCAGGGGCCCATTATTGAGTGTGTGAGTCACCCCTTTTTTTTTTTTTTTTTTTTTTTTTTTTTGTGGATGGGATATCATCAAATGACTTCTCCCGCTCTGGGCAGAGCGGGAGGGCGTGTCAGACTTTTACTGACTAAAACCCACCCGTGTTCCTTCAGTTGCCCGTGCCAGGGCCACGGTATCTCTTTCGAACTACCCGCGACCCCGGCGGCGTGAGTCACCCCCTGCCATTTTATCTGTGTATATTATATAACATTAGTCAGGCAGGGGGACATAGTCCTTCCATAGTTCAAGGTATGCAATCCACTATAACCACCCAAACTCATAGCCCGATATGTTTTGTTTCCATGTTCTGCAATAGTCCTGCACCAACCAGGGGTTGTCCTTGGGTGCAATTGATAGTGCATACAGGGATAATCGTCGGCTGGTGCCTTCTCTTCATTTAAAATTGTCTAAGGGGCCTCTGTGACTTGGCTACGGCTCCTCGTACGCCTTCCAAAGGTCCGGGACTCCCCCTGGAGTCCCGGACCTTTGGAAGGCGTACGAAAAAAGACCCGGGACCCTTCCCGAGATATGTCAAAGACAATTTAAATATGGGAATTGTAGGAAAAATAAACCCTAAAACGGGCAAAACAGTGATCCCAGTGGGGTGATTGGGGCTTAAGCCAATTACCGAGGCCGGGTGAAATTTTAAATTTTCAAGTAGTTATATGTCTACGCAAGCTGACTTGTTGGCGCCACTCGATTAGAAACTGAAATATTATATTTTTATAATATCTCTCTTCTCTTTATTTCCTCTCTCTCTCTTTTTAAGCTTTTTATTGGAATCTATTTTTTTTATCTGAATTTATTTTTGGGAGCAGTGGTAGGCCAGTGGCAACGGCCCTGACTTACGTGTTTCAAAGAGATCAATCGGCGACAAGAAAAAACACGTACCTAGCCCCATCTTGCGGCCATAGGTCGTGGGTTCGAACCCAGGCAGGCACATTACTTTGTGTAATTTATTTCATCGCCACTGCTCTCAAAACGGTGAAGGAAAACATCGTGAGAAAACCGGCATGTCCAAAAACCAAAAATACGAAGACATGTATGTGTGGGCCATAATCCAACCCGCACGGCCTGCGTAGTGGATTTTGGCGCACTCCATCTCACAGAAAGTATGTTTGTGTCCCATCAGTAGAAACTTTATAGGCTGATTATGTTATATGTAGTATGTTATGAATTAATTTTTTGTTATGTATTTTAAATAAATAAGTAAATATATTTCTAAAACGATTGGCATCCAAGCGGGAAATCCGCTTTTCTCCACAATAGAAACAGCATTCAAGCCTGTTGTTTGTATGACCCCATCAACATCCTCGAAGAGGCTGATATTAAAATACCTACTGAACAGTATTCGCTTTAACACAAAAACAATGTTTAATATAATGAAAGGTTTGGTAATGATTCCCTTCTGCTGTTTGTCATAAAATTTTCCATACCGGCCTCTTTGTTGATACAGCGAAGGAAAATTTCCAAGGGACTTGCAACTCAAATTATAGCTTAGTTAATAAGATGTCATCACTAAATAAGTATACATAGAGCATCTTTACGTAATGAATGCCGTAATCTATACTAATAACAAAGCTGAAGAGTTTGTTTTTGTTTGTTTGTATGTTTGGACGCGCTAATCTCTAAAAGTACCAGTCGGATTTGAAAAATTCTCATTTGCATTTGATAGCCCAATTCTTGAGGAAGGCTATTATACATCACACTAGGACCTTTAAGAGCCAAGCAAAAAGAAAAAACTTCAGAAGGAACGCTAAGCGAAAACGAAGTAATAGCGTGGGCAGGCGATGCGATGCGATGGGGTGGGTCGGGGGACTAGAAGTTTCACGCGAACGAAGTCGTGGGCAGAAGCAAGTAGGAAAATAAGATGGGCATCAGAATAGGTATAACCTACCTTTGGATGATATACCAAAGAGCTTCTTTGTAGAAGAGTTCACCTTTGCACGAAACGAATTTTTCCCGCCAGCATAGCTTATTCAAGTTTGAACGGTAAGCCGTTTATCCACCGCCGCGTCAACGAGAACGAGATGACAGCGCTGAAATAGCGATACAAACATTTACTATGGCTGCGTGTCCACGCCGTATTCCGTCACCGGGACGTCACGTTCGGTTCGAATAATTTCGTATCTCGATGTCCCGTTGACGTTGTGCGGTGGACAAATAGTGTAAAGCTGGAGTCTGGGTGATAATACAGGCAAAGCATTTAGATCATCTATCTATCTAATTAGCTCATAATATCCCACTGCTGCACAAAGGCCTTCCCTTTCCCTTTCCCATACGCAGGTCTGTCCACAGCCTTTGCGGGCCAGTCCTTTCAGATGTCCAGTGACGAAACGTAAAGCTAGGTTTCAGCACTGGAATTAAATAAGCTCATGTTTTGTATAGTGTGCGCTCAAGTGCTAGTAGTCGGCGCCTAAGGTACATGAGCAGTGAGATGGGGGAGGGGCGTTATTAACAAGATTGGCAGACGTAGTTAAGAGGATACATCGAAGCGTGGTTTAGCTCGGTGTGTACCTAAGTGAAATGGCGTTATGGCTGTCTAGTTTGACGCGCGAGATAGAAGACTCTCATTCGCACCGAAACTAAACGCGCTGCGTTTAAATGTAGATTTATGACAAAATGCTATACTTAAATAAATTTTCATCTAAGTATAACATTTTATATTCAGTATAGTCAAATAACACGTATGGAAAATCTAAATGATTTAACCATTGATATACGTTTGGTTTTAGGATTTTAAAAACACAAAATTTATCGACGTCTACCTCCCCCGTCTCACCGCTCACATACCTTAGGCGGTGACTAGCACTTGCGCGCACACTATACATAAAAATAGATGTAAAACATGTTACACAATAATTTTGTCGCTAATAAGTAAGATGGATTCAAAGATTAAACATACCTATACGCTTATAAAAACAGTGAAAATTGAATGAGTATAAAAAGTGATGAATGAACACGATTATCATTAACAACTTTTGTACTTAATGACTAGTTGGTTTATGAATGATATCATAGGTAATTACGAATGTTACATAATAATTATACTACGCTCAAGTAGATTTGTTTAGACGAGAAGCTGGTAGATGGAGCAAAATCATGTCAAAGTGACTGAGATAAGGTACCAAGAAAGTAGGATATCATGTGGCAAGATGAGTAGATGACATTGTGGCGGCATCTACAACGCCATATGCGAACTACGCATCAAAGATCTGACGTCACACAAATCCTGGATCGCGCAAGCAGAGTTTACCGTGCGACTGCCTAAACAAGCTCCCGACATCAGCCGTCGTTCAGGCAGTAGCCCATCAGAAACAACACCCGTCTGGTCGGAGGGTACCCCCTTTTCTATGGAGGATGAGTGAACTTTACACCATGTTCGGCATGCCTCTATATTGGTGACCCCGAACATGAACGTTAGCGCAGCCTTCGTCCACCCACTTCAGCGTGACGTCATACCAAACAAGATCGCAACTAACACCTAGACCAGCTACTAATGTTGGCTTTAATTTCGTGCTCATGGCTAAGTAATAACAGTCGCACGGGTCGATCGATCAGGTTAAGCTACGCGTGCTGCGATTGATCCGTGGATGGGTGACCATCTTTACATACCGAGCCTCCTCTGTGCCTCGGAAAGCATGTTAAGCCGTTGGTCTCGGCTATCATTCGTGGATCTCTGACAGTGGTTACGGGAAGACCGAAAGTCTGACAACCAGTCTTACCAAGGGGTCAGATAGGCAGTCGCTCCATGTAAAATACTGGTATTCAGCTGCATCCTGTTAGACTGGAAGCCGACCCCAACATAGTTGGGAAAAGGCTAGGCAGATAATTACACTCAAACCACAATCCCTTTTATTTCTACAGTTAAACAATATTAAATGAGTTATTTTTGTTGTCAATAGCCGAGCTGGGATGAAGGATCACTGGTGTAGGATTTCAGCAGAATCCTACATCGGTCTACACGCAGTTAGCAAACGTAATGATCGATGCTCGTGTTATCTCCGTGAGAAAAGAGGCCGTTGACCTACAGTGGGAAAATTTTAGGGGTAGTTTTTTAATGACAGTTGTAGGTTTCTTTACAACGTAGGTGTCACTACGTTGTAGTAGACATACATACGAGTTCGAACTATACAGGTAATACAGGGTCAAATTAAATTAGCTAGCGAAACTCCTCAAACGTGATGGGTCATCATCTGCCTAGCCTTTTCCCAACTATATTGGGGTCGACTTCCAGTCTAACTGGATGCAACTGAATACCAGTATTTTATTTATATGGAGCGATTGCCTGTCTGACCTCCACAACCCAGTTACTGGGTAATAAGATATCCGTTGGTAAGACTGGTTGTCAAATTTTCGGGCTACTGATGACTGTCAAAGATCCACGAATGACAGCCGGGCCCAATGGCTTAACGTGCTTTCCGAGGCTACGGAGGAGTCTCGTTATTTAAAGATGGTCACCGATCCACGGACGACCCCGGAAAGCGTAGCTTAACCTGATGGATCGACCCGTGCGGCTGTTATTACTTAGCCACGAGCTCCATGGGTATCGGTAACTAAACACGATACAATAAAAACAAAAAGATTTCATGCTTTTTTGGGGGTCGCCGCTTGTTGCTTGAAGCATGAGTTGAGAAAATCTGTTTTATTTTGTTTTGTCGCGTTTAGATATCGATCGATGCCCATCACGTCTGTGAAGTTTACACAACGAAAAAAAAAGATTTTTTAAACTGACATTTCTAGTGACTACACTAACTGCGGTCGATGACCCCGCAAAAAAATATCATCAAATTAACTTCTGTTTTGTTATGTTTCGTTATCGATACCCTCATCACGTCTGCGAAGTTTCGCTATCTAATTTAACTTGACCCTGTATTTAAGAGACTACAAAAAAAATACAGTCTAGATATTTCCAAAGTCCAAACAAATCAATCAATAAAGAAATATCAATTTCTGCTACTTTTGCATTTACATAACTCTGTTACATACTTAATTAACCTACATTACGTAGTTTAAAAATAGCAATGCAGTTATATTTATGCAATTTTATCACAAACCTTAGTGAAATTGATTACTAATATGTCTAAAAATAATCACTTCTTAGTCTGCAATTAATTATAATCTAAGAGAGCATACATTATGTATTAACTTTTGATTATAAAGAAAAATCGTAATATGTTTAAACAATTATTATAGGTACTTTACGGAAAAGTGTTGCGGAAATCGGTTGTCATGGTACGGGCATGTCATGCGGAGGAATGAGGAAATTGTCGTCAGGAAAGTCTTGAGTATGGCTATACGAGTAGGGGAAGACCAAAGAAACGGCGGATGGACTGTGTGAAAGATGATATGGCTAGAAAGAAGTGACTACCGATATGACGACTACTAGAAAAGTATGGAAGAAAAAGACATGTTGCGTCGACCCCAAATAAATTGGGATAAGGGCAGGAGAGTGATGTCCAGTTACTGGGTTGTGGAGGTCAGATAGGCAATCGCTCCATGTAAAATACTGGTATTCAGCTGCAACCGGTTAGACTGGAAGCGGACCCCGACATATTTGGGAACAGGCTCGGCAGCTCGATTGAAGGGCAGGAGAATGATGACTTACTCCTGCACCACAATCGTAATCCGATAAATTTTGAAGGACATTTGTAATCCATTGCTTCATATGTTCAAATAATTCGTCAGCTTGACAACGTAGACGACGACGCAATGAATATTGTTGAATTGTCAAACTGTCATTGGGATTATGAGTGTGCCACGCAATTAGAACTAAGAAAATTTCTAAATTCATTGAGCAAGTGTAATCAATGCCCATTTGCAGTACCTATCAAAAGTGGAGTTTGCCCTGCAGTGAAACCGTCACTAGGCACTATTAATACAATAAATGGAAGTTTTTCCAGTCTATCTTTGCCAAAATGATGTCACTAGCAGTCTGTGACATGTCACTACATTATGAGCACTATGGCATATTCCAAGAACTCACTCTGAACAATTTCTGTCAGAGTTTTCCACACTCTAATTCTAAAATTATTTTTGTGTTTTCCATCACGTAAAATAAAAATAAAACAAGACATTTTGAGAGAGGTAAAAGAGGAGAAAGGAGAGCCATCTGTCTAGCAGAGGGACACAGTAGGTATAGGCTTCCAACAAAAAAAGACGTTTTGGTTCCAAATATTGTTTTGTTGTTATGAAAGAGGCTTAGGGTTCACCGACTTTTAAAACGGCTGTTTAGATATTTAACCAGTCCTTAGGGCTGTCTTCACTAACATTCAAACCGCGCGCTGCAATAACATTAGACTTTAAACAAACCTTTTTTACAGTCCGTTCAACCGATTTTGACTTCTATTCCCTAGGCTTAAGGATGGCATTAAAGGCAAAAAAGTGGTTACAATACCAACTGTTTACTGCAGTTGCCATTTGTCATGCCACTAACGCAATACAAGTCAAAATCGGTTGGACGGTCTGTAAAAAAGGTTTGTTTAAATGTATTTAATTTTAATTTCTTATTGCAAATGGAGTTTTCAGACAGTTGGTTTATGTCAAACTTCCTAAGGAAAGAAATAATTAAGGACGCTGTTACAAATGGGTAGTCAAATCATTACTTTTTTACACAAAAGTATGTTTATTATATAAAATGCTTTGCATTCTTAAAATGGTTTTTGGCCAAATTGTTGATAGATGTGCATGGTACGATTCTGAACTATAAATATAATTTCAAATAGGTACATTTTCTCAATAAATGTACCGAAGTAAAAATTTTCAGTCCGGTACATTTATTGAGAAACTGTACCTATCAAAAATCATATCTGTGGTTCAGAATCGTACCATGCACATCTATCAACAATTTGGCCAAAAACCATTTTAAGAATGCAAAGCATTTTATTGAATGAAATGAATGAATGAATGATTTTATTTTTAAATAAAATTATATTATTATTTTTGTTGAGTGTTTTTTCATCTCAGCTCTTTGGCTGGTTTTTGCAACATTTACCTACCGAAGCCAAGTAAATGCAGCGTGTGGTGTGTTAAGTTGAGGATGTGTTATGATGAGGACCTATTTCATTTTCATCTATTTGCATGAACTTTCTGACAATTCGACATGTACCTATTTAAAATTGCAGCTTTTTGTTGGTGATATAGAGGGTTTCTTTTAGGTTTAGTAGTTTAGGTTATGTTATGTTATGTTAGTAGTTTAGGCTATGGAGAAGATGATTTGGGATGACGCCTGTTGTGGAGAGTACTATAGGGACTACATAAACTTTTTGTTGGCGCCATATTCTAGTTACTTCATCTTTGAGTTCTGCGTATTTACTAATTTTTTCAGATATTGTCTTCTGAATAATAGGTCTTTACCTATGAAATTGCCGTTTTGTATGAAAAAATTTAAACGAATTTTTTTCATGCATTTTTTATTTGTATTAATCGAAGTAATCACCCATGCAATCAATGCATCTTTGCCAACGCAGTGGCAGTTTATTGATGCCCTTCTTAAAGAAATCAGCTGGACGGGAGGCAACAAATTCTTCAAAGTCATTTTGTACTGCCTCTCGGGTATTGAATTTTTTTCCCGCCAAGAAGTTATCCAAATTCTGGAAAAAGTAGTAGTCTGTAGGCGCAAGGTCTGGTGAGTAGGGCGGATGACGGAGAGCTTCCAACCCCAGTTCTTGCAACTTGGAGACCATCTGCTGTGCAGTATGAGGTCGCGCGTTGTCGTGCAGGAGCAGCGGAGACGAGCGATTGACCAATGCTGGTTGGAGATGTGCCAGCTTCTCCATTCAAACTCAAACTCAAACTCAAAGCATTTATTTCAAATAAACCAATTACAGGCACTTTTGAATTGTCAATGGGTCGGTCAGTCAGAAAGATGAAGCTAGTTGCCCATTCCAAAGCGTAGTAGATCCCTATGGAGAAGAACGGGCAAGAAACTCCACGGACACTCTTTTAAATCATAATATTTTTACAAAATATTGGTTACATCGTTCAAGTTGAAAATATACATGTGAGAACAATGTAGAAAGACGTGCACGTTAAAAAGCGTCCGTAATAAAAAGATAATAACTAAAACAACTAAATTAAATATTAAAATTAAATTATCATTATTGTGTTCAGTTTTTCACAGTACACATCTGAAGTAATGCTCACCCCGTTTGGTAAGAAGCTGTGATGAATCACACCGGCGCTAGACCACCAAATAGTGACCATCACTTTTCTAGGGGTAAGTTTTCGTTTAGGGCATTGTTTAGGTGCTGAACCAGGATCCAACCAACATGCTGAGCGCTTGCGGTTATCAAACAGAATCCATTTTTCATCGCAGGTAACAATGTGGTTCAAAATTCCTTCATTTGTGTGTCTGTTGAGCAGTGCAAGGCACGTCTCGACGCGTACTTCGCGCTGGCGATCATTGAGTTCGTGGGGCACCCATTTGTCAAGTTTTTTTACCTTGCCAATTTGACGCAAATGGACCAATATTGTTTTGACGCTAACGTCGAAAGCTGCTGCTAATTCAGCCGTAGATTGTGTGTCATCAGCTTCCACAATCGCCTTTAATTCGTCATTGTCGACCAAAGTCTTCGGACGACCGCGAGGTTCATTTTTCAGGTCGAAATTTCCAGAACGGAAGCGAGCAAACCAATAACAAGTGGTGCGTTGGTTTGTAGTGCTAGCTCCGTAAACGTCGTTGATGTTGCGTGCCGCTTGTGCCGCGTTGCTGCCACGACGGTACTCATATTCCATAATTACTCGAATTTTTAACGGATCCATGATGACGAAAAAGATTGAAATGCGATGAAAATGTAACACTAATCAATAAACAAATGACTACTTTTGGAAAAAAAAATCCATGTTTTTAAAATAAAATTAATTTGAAATTAGAATTCTTAGCCAAACAAAAATTATTTTAATTTGAAATGGCCAGTACTGCAGAACGGCAATTTCATAGGTAAAGACCTAATATTATGTGTGTTGGGTACGGCAGTATCTATTAGGTAAGTAACTTTATTTATTTTATCCAGTAGGGTTATATCCGGCCTATTGTAGTGAATTGTCCTGTCGGTGAGAATGGCGCGGTCGTAGTAAAGTTTATGCGTGTCATTTTCTAAGATAGTTTGTGGTGTGTAATTGTAGTAAGGAGTGTTTGTGTCTTGAATGGGTGTGTATTTGACTGCTAATTTTTGATGATATTATTATTGTTATTTTTTTTTTTGAATAAACATGTTTTTGTGTAAAAAAAGTAATAATTTGACTACCCATTTGTAACAGCGTCCTTAAAAATCTAAGCAGCCGTTTTAAAAGTCGGTGATTTCCTCCCTTTTAGGAAGTTTGACATAAACCAATTGTGTATATACCTAACCGGCGCGATTTTAATGTTGAGGCGCGGTTTGAAACAGCCCTTTGTAGATTTGCCTAAGATCAACTAACTGAGCGTTATACTTGACAATGAGGATCAAAGGTTAAATGATAATTAATTAATAATTTATGGTTTTTACTATATTTAAGCAAACAAATACAAACAAGTATTTAGCAACTCGAATCTTTTGCTAGAGCAGTTTTATTATTGCAATCTTAGTTCTCCACTTATTTTTACACATACATAAACTTACGCCTTCTTATCCCCATGGGGGTAGGCAGAAACTACTATCATACTCATTTTGCCTCGTTTTTCCTTTCCTTTCTTATGTTTTTTTTTTTTTTGTTGGATTTATCGTGATAATTTATTTATTTACACGATATAAATCGTAAAACTTAAATACAATTTATACAATCTAACACTAAGGGCTGATTTTCCAATAGTGATTTAACTCTTATCTGAAGAATAAACCTATGACAGTTTGACATAATAATATTTTCTATACAAAAGCTGTCAAATTGAAATATTTATCCTTAAGATAAAAGTTATCTGACTATTATTATGTACAAGTACCTATATAAAGGGAAGAGCTAGCTCATTGGGCATCAAATAATTCGTCCGCATCACTGTCAGTGGAAAAAGTGCCCAAAAAGCTGGCAGCGTTGCCACGTTGCATGGCAATGCTGATTCTTTGACCAAAAATTGGCCAGTCTCTCTAGTCACGTGAAGAGTCAACCTATGGCGATGTCCTGGAATACTCGATGAGCACTCGAACTTTATCAGGATTTAGGTTCTATTTTTAATGGTGAGTCTGCTCTGGAACTAGTCCATACTTCGGCTCCATTTACGTAAAGATAATTTTTGGAGATTATGATTTATAATTTTAATCAGTTCTGCAAGAGTTAGCATATGAGGCATCTAATCTAATCCCAAACTGCATGAATATATTGATATTTTTTGCTGTTAACCTCGAAACCACAGAGAAAGAGACCGTTGGTTTATGGTTTTGCTCTAGAAGTCAAGTACCTAGAACGCTTTGTCCTTATCACTTGCTCTCATTCATATATTAAAGTTAGGGGTTATAAATTATGGTGAAAAAGCGTTTTGGGTCAGCAGATCAGCTCCATAATATAAAACCATTCTGTTATCGGAGGACTAAAAATAACTTGTCGTGTTATATTGAATTTCGTTCATCATTACATGCACTATTGCATATGTACAGTCAACAAAAGAGATATCTAGGCAGGGTATAATACTAACATATTTGTATGTGAATTGCTTCATATTCAATAGGATGACTGGTAATTAGTGACCGATACTTAAACACATGATTGTACTCATGATAACAAACAACTTTTACTATGGACCAAACCAGAAATCACGAAAAAAAAAAATCAGCTGCTCCCTACATTTTGATTAGTTATGCAAACATGAATGCATGGGACAGCTGATTATTTTTCGCGATTTCAGGTTTGACCCCATAGTAAAAGTTTTTTGGTATCATGAGTATAATCATGTGTTTAAGTATCGGTCACTAATTACCAGTCACCCTATATATTACTTTGTTTTTGCAATACTCCTACATTATAAGATTACACACCAACACAAAATTGTATACTGTCACAAAATTGAACATGAAGCAATTCACATACAAATATGTTAGTATACTCTGCCTAGATATCCCTTTTGTTGACTGTACCTAGAAATAACCGAACACTACAAGAAAACAATCACAATGTTTAATGTCCAAAAAATTAAAACAACGAACTTTTCTTGAAAGAAATCACAATGTGAAAGTTTGTTGCATAGTTACTTCGGGAGAGCTAATAAAGTTACTCTGATAGTCTTTTTACTTTTTTATACTTAGAACCATTGATTAAGCATCTTAACCATGCCACACAACCTTTTTGCAATCCTAGGGTTTGCTAAAATGTTTTGAATTAGCCCAACGTCCAAAATGTTCAATTTGAATTCTCTAATCAATGATTTAGGCTGAATTGATGTTAGCCATTTTCGGCTTCAAACAGAAACACGTTTTAAAAACATTATAAATTTTCTACAGATTCCTTATAAAGAATACCAAGTTTTCTAGGTTAGTTACTTACCTAGGCTGTCGGAGAATATTAATGGCCTCTTTTTGTCAAAAGAAACATACTCCTACGTGGAAATATAAATAACCTTTCGTGGTTCGTCCTCCAGAAATCGGATCAAGAATTCAAGTCCGGAATTCCTGACTGGATTTGTAAATACTTTTCAGAGGGTTCAACACCCTTTTAAGAACGCTGAATTTTTATCTAAGTAGATGAAAAAAATATTATGAAGTATATGTTATTGGGTAGGAAAAAATGGATGCCGGAGGGAGGCAACTCATGTCAATACCCAGACAATTCTTAAGCAACTCATGTGCGTAGGTATAGCTTTAAACCGGGGTCGCGGGTTGTTCGAAAGAGATACCGTGGCTCTGGCACAGGCAACGGAAGGAACACGGGTGGGTTTTAGTCAGAAAAAGTCTGACACTCCCTCCCGCTCCGCCCAGATCGGGAGAAGTCATTTGATGATTTCCCATCCACAAAAAAAAGGTATAGCATAAAAAAAAAAAAACATTTATAAGTACTAAGTAGCTGTTGCCCACAACTTTGTCTGCGATCCAGGATGAAAAGTAGCCCATGTTCTTCTACAATTCATGGTCTACCCATGTGCCAAATTTCATCCATCCGTTCAGTCGTTTTAACGTGAAAGCGTAACAAACAAACAAAGTCACTTTCACTTTTATAATATTAGTTACGTTTCCTTAATTACAAAAACTAAAAGAAAGTTCTTAAGTCAACTCAATAATATAAATTAATTAAGGACCCCCATGAGTATAGGGCTCCTCCTATAATTTCCAGTTTTTTCTGTTTTTTTTCGCTTCCTCATGATTTGCCAACCAGTTGCACTATCTCGTCTTGCCAACGTTCTGCTGGTCTGCTCCTTCTTCATCTTCCCTTTGGCCGTACCAAGCGGTTGTTCAGATAGGCGGGCCATCTGTCGTCTTTTGATCGCACCAGATGGCCCAACCATCTCCACTGTACACCAATACGCCACCTGGTGACAGAAATCAGTACAGTGGCAGTTCTACTATTTTGGGGTAGGCTACCAGTGTCAGGTCCGGAGGGACGGTGGACTCGGGGACGTCCGCCGGCTCCCATCCAGCTGGACCCAAGGCGGCGGCGCGCCCCTATTGAACGTTGCGGGGGGAGTCCTGCACCTCACTCCCCTCGCAGGCCTGAGGAGGCCCGCAAATGCGGGCCGGCACTAGCCGGGGATCGTGGAAGGCGCCCAAGTTCCCATGATCCCCGGTCCAGGTGTGGGAAGGGAACACCGGGGTGGTTTTTAGTCAGTAAGAGTCTGACAGACCCCTCCGCTCACCCCAGGGCAAGGGACATCCATGAGGATTTTCCACCCCGGCAACAAAAAAAAAAAAAAAAGGCTACCAGTGTAACCGAATGCAGGAGCGATTCACTATCTGACCTCCACAACCAGTTACTGTGTAATATGATACCCCTTGGTAAGACTGGTTGTCAGACTTTCGGACTTCTGACGACCCGTGACGACTGTCAAAGTTCCACGAATGACAGCCGGGACCAACGGCTTATCGTGCTTTCCGAAGCGTCGAGGGGTCTTGGTAAAGATGGTATCCCGTTCACAGACCAACCGCAGCATGATGGGAGGGAATATAACTAGGTAATATAAAAAAAAAAACGAATACCCTATCTATTGAATAGTCTGCCGGCAGACATAAGGAGCGAAGTCAATGTAAACAGATTTAGAAATAAACTTAAACGATATTATTTAGAAACATGTTAACTAACAGTGCTGCTTCGTGTGGCTGATAGTACTTAGCCACAAGCCTTCTAGCCTCTGCCTGTCATAGGTACTATTATATAATAGGTAGATAAAATACTTATTATCATGTTATTTTATTCTTGAGATGAAGAGGGCATATATCTGTCATGTCATGTCTGGAAGTTTAGACATTTAAAGTTGACCTCTGCCTTTAAAACATCATAACAGTTTCTTACAATAGATTTGTAGATATAAGTACCTATTATTTGTTTATTTTAATATCTATACTAGCGGCCCGCTCCTGCTTCGCTCGGTTTTTACGATTAGACAATACATCGAGATTTCATTGCTAGGTATATTATGTTATATTATACATATAAACCTTCGAGAATAAGTTCTTTAGATGATGGTGAAAATAAAACCGCATCAAAATCCGTTGCGTAGTTTAGAAGAACAACGCGGTCACACACACACACACAGACATGAAAAGTGACCTACTGTTAATGCCTCTGGAATTTTAATCATAATACGTTTCGTGTTGTTATTCTTTTATTAACTTCATAGTACGTGAGATGTTGGAAATGCGCCCCTCAAAGGCCAACTGCACCCCGTATGTGCATAAGGAAAAACCCTTTACATAATAGGTATATAAGCTTATATATTATATATATATAAACGTAAAAAAACATCATCCGATGGAAAAAAAATCATCAACCTATGGGGTTCGCAACTAACCCCTCCCCCCCTCCCCTGGGGGTTTTGGGTTTAAAAATTAGTATATAATTTGCGTTTGAGAGGGTAAGTAACAATAAATCATTGTGAATTAGTGTTTAGTTTAGAGCAACTATATAGCTTCACATTTCTGACTGACCGAGTCAGTCTTGACAGTTCAAAAGTGCCGACGAAAGTGATGTGTAGTGCTGAACGTCGGACGTACCTACACCAAATGTACGTAAGAGAAAATTTTATACAGCGTGTCGTTTTGGTATTGTATTGTATTCAAACCGAACAACTTTTTCCATGGCACCAACATCGTAATTGCGAAAAAATAATCAGACGTCCCATACATTTGCGTCGAGTAGGTATTGAAGTTTTCTATGGGTCAGTTGAAAATTTTTTCGCGATTACGATGTTGGTCCCATGGAGAAAGTTGTTCGGTTTGATGTTCTGTATCACACCCTGAAATTTGACGAGGATGCAAAACGACACGTTGTATAATATGTATAGGTATAAACGTGGCTCGGGGCTAAGTAATAACAGCCGCACGGGTCGATCCATCAGGTTAAGCTACGCTTGCCGGTGTTGTCCGTGGATGGGTCTTTACATACCGAGACTCCTCCGTGCCTCGGAAAGCACGTTAAACCGTTGGTACCGGCTGTCATTCGTGGATCTTTGACAGTCGTTATGGGTCGTCGGAAGTCTTAAATTCTGACAACCAGTCTTACCAAGGGGTATCGTGTTACCCAGTAACTGGGTTGTGGAGGTCAGATAGGCAGTCGCTCCATGTAAAATACTGGTATTCAGCTGCATTACACTGGTAGCCGACCCCAACATAGTTGGGAAAAGGCTAGGCAGATTATGAGTACCTAGTGGCAGAGCTGTTCATGAAAGACGTCCAGGTAAGTACAGTCAACAGCAAAAGTAGATGATCAAAATCAAAAATTCAATACTAATGAATGGAGTTCGCGTCAGAACTGTGTGGCGTCGAAGTGATTCAAAAGTATGTTATTGTAAGTTACGAGTATACCAAACATTTACTACTAGTACAGCTGCCATATATTCGTGATCAGTTTTGATTAGTATTGAATTTCTGATTTTGATCATCTACTTTTGCTGTTGACTGTACTACCACTGTATTGATTTCTGTCACCAGGCGGCGTTATTGTACTCCAGCTTAAGGTATGCGTATTGGTAAAATTCAATCTGTTTGCTGAAATTTAATATTTTTAAACAAGAACTTTCTTTAATCTCAAGAATTATCTAACATTTATAATCCTCATGAACTTTCAAAACTATTGAATGAACTTGGAGCTCCTACCTCAACAAAATATTTATATTTCTTCGTCGAGTGAACAAGTACCTAGCTATGCACACAACCCTGTAGTATTTCCCGCAGTTAGCAAAATAACTGAGTTTTGTTAAATAAGCGGAAATCGGCATTTAAAACACTCGTGTAACACAGTTACAATCGATATCCGGGTCATTTTGTCGATTTGCTGATTTTATTAATTGATTAATCACAGTTTTTTGTTGCGTCATCTACACCTGCCTTCATTGGTTTCAGATGTAAGGAAACAAGAAGGGTACAGGGGTAAAACAAGGATAGACACTAAAACCGGATTTTGTGTAATTAATAGTTTAATGCAAAACATAACCTTGGATTTATAATGTCCGCGATGGTACATACCTACACTGATTTTTTATTATTATGTATAAAACATAGTTTATTTATTAAATTAGTTATACTGTCTACCCATGTGACAAATTTCATCCAAATCCATTCAGCCGTTTTAGCGTGAAAGCTTAACAAATAATCTCACTTTCTCATTTATAATATTAGTCAGGATTATATTTGAAGCAATAGCATAGATATAAGAAAGATTCCATTGAGCAATAGATTATTAATTCCCTTCATACAAATTATTACCTGTCATACAAATTATATTTATAGTAAATAATTTATTCATTTATTTCATACCATAAGATTAGACCTTATTAATTCATTTATGCGATGAAAATAGTAATTCATCTTCACTTTGGTATTAGAACCTAACCTGGTTTGGAACCTGTGGGCTCGTGGCTATAAAATAACAGCTGCCAGGGTCGATCGAAGGTTAAGCTACGCTTGCCGCGGTCGGTTCGTGGATGGGTGATCATACATTACATATCGAGACCTGTCCGTGCATCAGAAAGCACGTCCCTGCTGTCATTCATAGATCTTTGACAGTCGTTACGGGCGTTCAGAAGCCCAGAAGTCTGACCAACTCCTACCAAGGGGTATCTGGGTTGTGGAGGTCAGGTAGGCCGTCGCTTCATGTGAAATAATGGTATTCAGCTGCATTCGGTTAGACTGGAAGCTCCTCCAGTCGTATTTATTATTCACTCATTGTTTTATTTGTGTCAAGACTTTACTTCCTGTTTACATTAATGCACATTGACAGCCAGTCGCCTGCGCCCGCGTCTCATGCATGGTCTCATCGCTTGTCATAAATATAGACAATAGTCTATAGCATAGACAAGTGAGGTTGGACCGTCGGGCGTCAAGCGTGAGTCGAACTTTACACCTTATTGACGGTTTTTGTTTTTTCTTTTCAAGTATTTGTATTTTATTTTATTTGATTTTATTCCCCTTGCTATTTTTAATTGATATCCGTGGGTATGTCCGTGGCATCACACAGGCCCTATCAGAATACCAGCGTTGCGGTATTTATTTTTTAAATATCGCAGCTTTATGCTGAGATTGGAGCCTTTTTGGCCTCGCACAGGTCTCTTTTTTTTTAGTCTGATTTCTTTTTTTTTTGTTTTTTTGTTTTTTAATGTTTATTTTGTTACTTTTATATGCTCTTTATTAACTGTATTTCCTGTGCGTGTCCCAAATAAAATATTTTTCTTTCTTTCTTTCTTTCTTCTTTCAGCATAGTTGAGAACAGGCTAGGCAAATTGTTTTTACCTGTTCTGGAACCCACACTTCAAAACAACACTTTAATTATTGTGTTATTTGTACAATAGTTCAAAAGAACTCGGTTAAAATAGCATTCCTTTACAAAACTCCAGCATTTCTCTCGAGACAAAGAATAGTTTATACAATAACTCATTGTGACCGTACGACTGACGAGTCCTAGAAACCTATTTTTTTTAATAGTGCACACTGGCTGAACTGATATAAACACACCGGGGTACAATTGGAAGAATTTCCTCTTTTATAAATTTTGTGCAAACTGTATTAACGTGGGATACTAAAAGAGGCACATTATTATACCTAGGTAAAGGGTGTCTCAGTAAGAACTTGAATTTTAAAAACATAAAAATAACGATTACTTAAATTTTTTATTTACTTAAACTAAATTATTATATATATATATTATTATTATTATTAATTAAATTATTTATTTAAACTAAATATTGGTTAAATGTTGCGTTGTTGGCAGGAATGCACTCTATTGACGAAATTTTGCTGTATGACATTTGTCATTAGTACATCTGTACATATTAAGAAAAAAATGTAAATAAAAAATTTAAGTAATCGTTATTTAATTATGTAAATACATAATTAAACTAAATATTGGTTAAATGTTGCGTTGTTGGCAGGAATGCACTCTATTGACGAAATTTTGCTGTACCTACATTTTGCAGTAATGGATGCATGACGTTACGAATTTGGCGTGCAATTTCTTCTTTCAGACTTTTTTTGTAGCGAAAATTGGACGAAATGGGCTTAAATGAGATGTGATTTCATAGGATGGCACCACCTGTCACACTGTACGCGAAACGTGCAAAAAAAAATCCAGGTCGTGTCATCTCTCGTTTTGGAGGCAAAAACGAGCCGCCAACAAGTTACATTTCAACTTCTTTGGATTATTTTTTATTTCGATATTTTGTTTCATGTGTAAATTTCGTAAACTTCCTCAGTACATATTAAGAAAAAAAATGTAAATAAAACATTAACTAATCGATATTTTTAAGTTTTTAAAATTCAAGTTCTTACTGAGATACCCTTTATTTAATTGCGTTGCGTTTGCGTAGTGAAACGAGAAAAGACACTGAAAGTTTTATCGAATAAATATTCACCTCCGCTCCGAAACGATAGCAGCGTAAACGTAGTAGTTCAAGTCAACTGACTCGCATGATGTTCCGCTACTCGGGAGCGGAACGTCATGCAGTTTCGCAGTTTCATGACGGAGGTGTGTTATGGCCCTTAAAGTTCTACAAGGTGTAATTTAAATATCTGAAACCCTTTTCTTAAATGGTCACTGTACTCATCAATATGAACGACATTTACCATAGTATTTACTATATGATTAACCCTTTTTTTTTTTTTGTGGATGGGAAATCATCAAATGACTTCTCCCGCTCTGGGCAGAGCGGGAGGGCGTGTCAGACTTTTACTGACTAAAACCCACCCATGTCGCGAAAAATCAATCAGCTGTTCCCACATTTTTGTCGAATTATGCATGGTAAATGTATGGAGCAGCTGGTTTTTTTTTTATAATGATTTTTTTATTTTACAAGGTGGGGCAAAAGTAATGTCATAATGTAAATTGGCTGCCATCTTCTTGGCAATTAAAAAAAATCAGGCTCTTTTTTCACGGAAAGTTTATTTAAAGGTGTAAAATTTATGACATTAAGTCGAAAAAATGGTATTTGTCAAGTTGATGCACATTTGTGCTCGTTTTACGGCAATTTGAATATTTGCTCGTAAAACAACCTCCAAATTGGTGATGACCGGCGATCTGACCGGCCTGTTCAAATTGCCAAAACGTGAGATCACAAAGCCCGGAAATTAGTATTTCAAAATCCCCATCGTAGCCTGAGCTTTGTGACTGTACACAGTGATACATCACTGCATTGCATTGTCAACTTATTCTCTATCTGTCTACAATATAATATGTATCAAATCACAATGACATTATGACGCCATTTGCAAAAATTATGATTATGACATTACTTTTGCCCAACCCTGTATTTATGTCGCAGCCAAATAGCTTAATTAGCCGTTAAGTTAACACCTAGCTTTTGGAAGTAGTACTCGTTCAGCTCGCGCGCGGTTTGTCACAGTTGTAAGTTGTAACCTAACCTACCCCATTTGATCGGGGTGCCCTGGCCTGGCTTAGTTACTGTGAACAATAAGGCTTGCGCGTAGTTGGTAATACTTCCAACCTAACATAGAATGAATATCATTCAGGCCGCTAGTTGAACGGCGTCGTTTAGTAAAAAGGTTACGCTGTTAACTAAAAGCTAGTTGCGACATATAATACTAGCTGCGCCCCGCAGTTTCACCCGCGTAGACCGGGGTAAAAGTAGACTATGTGTTAATCCAGGGTATAAGCTATCTATATACCAAATTTCATCCAAATCGGTTTAGCCGTTTGAGCGTGAAGAAGTAACAAACACACACACACACACACACACACACTCGCAAAATCAAAAACTTTCGCCTTTATAATATGAGTGTGTGGTAGTGTCAACTAGGAGTACAGGCCACATTCATTATTTTGTCAAATCGATCCATAATTAAACATCGTTAATCCGTACAATTGATTACGAATTTCGAATCGATTGCTCACAAAAAAGGCGAACATTGACCTCTAACACATTTGCAGTGACAAAACGCTAAGTGCATAATCAATACACGTGCTAAAAACGTGCAAAAATTAATAAAATAAACTTCGCATGTGCCTTTTAAAGTGGTGTTAAAATAAACACGTGTTGTACCACTCAAAGGCACCAGCTATACGTATTGGGTTTTAATAGGTCGAGCCATCCACGGTCGGGAAAACTAGGTCATCGAATGATGCCTATCTATCTATATAAATAAAAAGAGAAGTCCTGACTGACTGACTCATCAACGCCCAGCCTAAACCCTTGAACCTAGAAAGCTGAAATTTTGCACAGAGGTTCTCTTTATAATGTAGACAAGGACTATGGAAGGATTTCCTGGTAGTACATTCCCGTGGGATATTTTCCGACATCCACGCGGGCGAAGCTGCGGAAAAAAGCTATTATTATAAGCCCTTTTTATTCTGAACATCTTTTCGTTGTGGTATTTTGAGTAGTTTACAGAATATCTCTTAGTTCAGTGTGCATTTTGGCAAAGGCCTCCTCAACAACTTTCACTGAGTCCTATCTTATTGCAACTCTTCTTCAATTTGGACCCGCTGTGAGCGTTAATTCGTCTTCCTCTGTTCCTTTTGCCATCTCTGGGGGTACCATTCTGTCACAACTATACTTCACTTGTCTTGAATGCCTCATAACATGTGGCCTGTAGAAAAGTGGAGATGGATACACCTATGTAGTGATGATACATATAAAATAGATGGAGTTCAATCAATCTGCCTAGCCTTTTCCCAACTATGCTGGGGTCGTCTTCCAGTCTAACCGGATGCAGCTGAATACCAGTATTTTACATGGAGCGACTGCCTATCTGACCTCCACAACCCGGTAACTGGGTAATACGATACCCCTTGGTAAGACTGGTTGTTAGACTTTCAGGCTTCTGACGACCCGTAACGACTGTCACAGATCCACGAATGACAGCCGGGACCAACGGCTTAACGTGCTTTCCGAGGCACGGGGGAATCTCGGTATGTAAAGATGGTCACCCATCCACGGACCAACCCCGGCAAGAGTAGCTTAACCTGATAGATCGACCCTTGCGGCTGTTATTACTTAGCCACAAGCTCCTCCGTATAAATAGATGGAGTTATATCCAAATAATTACTACTTTTAACACCTAGTTAAGGTGAAGTCCTGTTGGGCTGTTTTCACTTTTATCGCAAGACGACACCTAGAATGAAAGTGCGCCGTTGGATTTTCAACGCTCGTCTTAGCGCTGAAAGTTAAAATCCGACAGCGCGCTTTCAGCGTATCCCCTAGTCGTGAAAACAGGCATAAAACTACTAGGTTCAGGATAAAACTTTGTTGTTGATATTCATTTCTTTATTTTAAATTGGCTAGCTAAACTCCGCAGACGCGATGAGTATCGATAGATAATAAAAAGATTTGATGTTCTTTTGGGAGGTCAACGACCGCTGCTATTAGTGTTGTAACTTGAAGTATGAGTTGGGAAATGCTGTTTTCCTATTTTTGAACATGCTTAGATATCGATATACCCATCACGTTCTGTGAAATTTAAATAAAAAAACCAAACTTTTAAAATATAAGTAGTTCAAGTGACTACAATAATGGATCCTACAAAAAAAAATCATCAAATTAATTTATTTTTAGTTGTACATCATGTTTACTTACCCATTGCTCTGTGTGCTCTGTTTAATAGGGCCTATGAAAAAAGAAGATTTTTCCGCGTAAAAAAATGTAGTGTACATCGAAATTCATCAATGAAATGCCTATTATTTTGAGAGACAACTATTGATGTTTTTGTAACTATAAAAAAGGAAATTTAATCGACTAAAGAAATATGTAAAATTATTTTAACTAATTCGTTTTTTTTTTTTTTTAATTAAATTAAAACTGCAAACAGCTTTCTTATTGGCGGATACGAGATTCAACTAAAATCAAACGCATCGCCATTGTCAACCGTCTTTGTTTTATTTTTACGATTTAACTTACCTTGAAGATTTGCGTCTTACCGCGCCTTAATACAAAATATTTCTTCCCAAAAAAACAGTTGTTCTCAAGTGATGCGCTTACTAACGAACAATATTTATTTTTTATTATAGATATTAGTATGTTTTTATATTTTTATTATAGAGCAGAGGTGGCCAACCGGTCGATCACTAACTGAAAGAAGCTCAAACGCAATGCTCACACTAATATTAAATAAATAAGTAGTTACTAAGAATAATTTCCAATTTTATATTTTCCCTCGTAATAAAATAAAAATACTACATAATTATGCACTGAACTATGCTGTTTCATTTAAGATTTCAAGAAGTATGTAATTGGTAGATAGCACAGGGTGTCGTCAGTGAACAGTACATCTTGGATCTAACCAATTTGGCCACACCTGATATAGAGTATGATGTCAGTGGTTGACTACATAACTTTTTATTTAATGTTGCATTGTCAAACATAATGCTAGTTTACCTTCGGTTGTGGTTATTGGCCAATTAAGAAATAACCTGTATCATAAGGAAACTCTTTAACACGTGCAAGATCGATTGGGTTTTAGAATCCTCGCTAAATTGTGGAAGTTTTGAAAGGTTGAAAAGCTTAAACATAAACAATAAAAACATCTAAAGAAAGTAAACAGCAAAGACAAAATAAATGCTTTCAAACTTTTCACGAAAATCCATCGTATCTAATATTATAAATGCGAATGTGAGTTTGTTTGTTACGCTAAAACGGCTAAGGTGATTGCGCTGTGGTAGACCGCAAAATTCAAATTTTCTTGCGTTTTTTGCAATTTGCAGGTCAGTGTAAGGTTGTATGTTAATCAAAATATGATTCGCGACAGTAAAACTATGCATTTACATAATTTTGATCATAAAAATCACCAATAGCTAATTATAATTTAAATTTCCTGCGGATTGGTCTGATTTCGGAATTCATTTGTATGAATTTTGGCACATCGGTAGACATTGACCTGGATTAGGACATTAATACTTTTTGTCCCTGTAGTACGTTCTCGTAGGATAATTTCCGATTTCCACACAAGCATAACCACGGGGCAAAAGCTAGGTAAACAATCTAAAAGAAAGTAATAACAACAAAGACAGAACAGATGCGTTCAAACTTTTCACGAACATACATAATTAAAAACAAACTGTATGGTTGAGCAACATAAAAAAGTTTTAAACGCAATCACAAATTAAAATCCCAAAGTTCCAAAAATAAAACGTTGTGTACTGCATACCGACTTCAAAGAAGCGGTAAATGAGTTTAACAATGCATCCCCGATCACATTGTTTATTGACTAATAAAGATTATGTTTTGCTTGAGTAATGGTAGAGGGGAGTTTCGTGCTTCGGCTTTGTTTTCGGTAAGCTTCGGTAATTCTCGGCTTTGACGATCAAATAGCAGTTTTTGCTGATGGCGTCGGCTTCTTAGCAAGTCTCTTAGTACTAGTATAAGTCCTGAAGACCCTGCAGGTCCTGCAGACCGAACGCGGCCATAGCGGCCAATCTCAACGCAGATTAGCCGTCGGCGCGGGAGATATTATAATGCAGATGATTGTGTGTGCGCAGACACTGGTGCAATCTCTCTTCCATCACTCATAGTCCGATGGGACAGCAATCCAACACGAGAGAGATTAGGCACAGGACTTTCCGAGGCACGGGGGTATCACAACGCCAACTCCCAAACTACAGGCTGCTACTGAGAAATTCTTAATTAATAACACATTAACACTTTTGCCCGATCTGGGAATCGAATCCAGGATCCGACGCTCAGCAGTCACGCTTAAGACCACGAGACCATTGGGGTATTGACTGTAAAAGTATAAGTAGGTACAGTAAAAATTATTTTTTTTATTGCAAATCTCCTTGGCATCTTCTATTTGCTTTTGACTGTAAATTATGTACTAATTTATGAACCCAAAACCCCAGGGGAGGGGGGGGGGGGTTAGTTGCGAACCCCATAGGTTCACAACTACTGATGATGATTTTATTCCATCGCATGATGTTTTTTTACGTTTACATATATATGATATAAGCTTATATACCTATTATATAAAGGATTTTTCCTTATGAACACCCAGGTGTACATGCGACGTTTAAAGGGTTAACACACGGGACGAACGAAAATAGCCGATGGTCTCGGCTGTCATTCGTAGATCTATGACAGTCGTTAAAGGGTAATCAGAAGCCCAAAAGTCTGACAACAAGTCTTACCAAGGGGTATCGTGTTACATAGTAACTGGGTTGTTGAGGACAGATAAGCAGTCGTTCCATGTAAAATGCTGGTATTTAACTGCATCCGGTTAGACTGGAAGCCGACTCCAACATAGTTGGGAAAAGGCTAGGCAATTGGTTGGACGAGAGGAAATAGAATGGTATGTGTGCAGCTCAAGTACTTACGTAGTAAGACATTAACGATCCATTAAGATATTAAATAGTTACATTTAGCAGATCACGTCGTAATGGTTTAGCATCAAAAAGGAGGTCACCCAAAAACCACGGCCTTGAACTTCGTATTTGCCGAAACTTGCCGAAAATAACCGAACATGCATCTAGCGAAAGTTAATAGCCGCAAATACACATGCCAGTAACTTTAACGAGAGAATGCAAGTAACTTGCATGCCAGTGTGACATACCCTGAATACCCTTGTGACATACCCATGGCCATGGTTATCTTACATATGACTTAATGCTAATCTTTTGGGGTCAATGACTGCTGGCAGTGTAGTTACTTGAAATTTAAGTTAAGAAAATCTGGTTTTTTATTTTATTGAGTTTCGCTAATAAGAGACCATCATGACCTCTAAGTCTGTTCGCCATTTTTTCTCAGTGATCAGTCAACTTGGAAATGCCGGCGTCATTTAGTTTAAAAAAAAGTGTGTTAGAAGATCTACTTATAGAAATAAAGATAATTTCATTAATTTCACATTAACACCAATCAGAAGTTGTTACGGCTTTGCGCCGAACTTAACTTCGGCCGGAGATAGAAACCAATCTTGATTCAACTCTAAATGAGATGAGTCATACGATGGTGCTTCTGTAAATACAAACCGTTTGGTTTAAATCACTTTGTTTAGACTTACAAGGGTCATTGGGTAATTAATTTCACAAATGTGAGATTTATTACATTTACATTATATTGTCTTATTACATGGCACGGTATTTCTTCTTTATTTAGGAGTTTTTATTGTCTTACAGGGGCCATTTTCGCTTCTCGTTTTTCACGAATCATTGTCCATTGAATGTGGAAGGCAACTGCCCAAATGGCGCTGTCATAGCTACGAGTAGTTCCCAACCAAGGCGTGAGGTGGTTTTATTTTATTTTTGCGAAAATGACGCGTTGTTGTGTTCTTAAAAACTCCGAAATTGGAGTCAATTATTTCCCGAGAGACCCTAAATTTAGAAGATCGTAAAGATTCGTAAACAGAGTTCGAAGCATTTTGAAGAAAGTGATTACCGGGAAATATTTAAGGTTTTAAATTCCGACATTTTCCATGCCAAATACTTGATTTAAAAAAGAAAGAAAGAAAGAAAGAAAAATATTGAAATAACCGAAAATAACGAAATAGTGAAATAAAACCAAACTCATGAATGAATGAAATGTCTTTACTATAGGCCTAGCTATGATCACGCCATCTACAATTAGCTTTGCCCGGCCCATTGACAACACACGTATTAAAAACCCCATTGACAACACACGTATTAGAAACTGTTAACTAGTCTGCCTAGCCTTTCCCCAACTATGTTGGGGTCGGCTTCCAGTCTAACTGGATGCAGCTGAATACCAGTATTTTACATAGAGTGACTGCCTATTTGACCTCCACAACCCAGTAACTGGGTAATACGATACCCCTTGGCAAGACTGGTTGTCAGACTTTCGGGCTTCTGACGACCCGTAACGACTGTCAAAGATCCACGAATGACAGCCGGGACCATCGGCTTAACGTGCTTTCCGAGGCATGGAGGGGGTCTTAGTATGTAAAGATGGTCACCCATCCACGGACCAACCGCGGTAAGCGTAGCTTAACCTGATCGGTCGACCCGTGCGGCTATTATTACTTAGTCACGAGACCTAGTAACCTATTAACAGTTTTTGATATAGGTAGATAGTGTTGTACGTTTGTCTTTGTCTCTAGTCCGTGTGGGTCTCCATTAGCATATATCTACACTGTGTTATTGAAATAACGCAAAAAAGGGGACATTGTACTCATCATTATGAACAACTTTTACTATGAGACCAGACCTGAAATCGCGAAAAAAATCAGCTGTTCAAAGCAAAAATTTTGACGAGTTGTGCGAACATAAATGTACGGAACAGCAGATTTTTTTTCACGATTTCAGGTTTGGTCCCATAGTAAAAATTGTTCATAATGATGGTACAATGGTGGTTAACGACGTTATTTCAATAACACTTAGGTATAAGTATGATGTCGGTTCATAATAAGTGTAATAAGTAAGTGGGCGCTACATACCTATACCTACCTAACGAATTAAAAAAAACACAAAATTTGAATACCTAACAAAGATTAGCTTTTAACCCAAACTCGATTATAAATCCAATTAGGGCTAAAAAAATGACCTCTAAGCTCAAATTATAAAATTCCGTTACAATACAAGTTTCCCACATCCTATGCGCAGTCGCAGCCTCGTGACAGAAGCGTGAATCTGTATTCACGTGCAGTATCGATTGAATATAAAGGGGCTATTCCACTAGGCGGAATCTAGTTGGCTACCGCGTTCAGCGAGTTAGTCTCCTAAAATGTTGGCAACCGTAAAAAGTTGAAAAACTAATGGTCAGGATACGTCCGTCTTTGTCACACTTTAATCTGAAGATGGATCAGTGTAGTGTGTACAAAAGCATTCTAAACTTCCACTCTCTTCCTTTTTAGGGTTCCGTATCTCAAAAAGAAAAAACGGAACCCTTATAGGATCACTTCGTTGTCCGTCTGTCTGTCTGTTAGTCTGTCAAAACCCTTTTTCTCGGGAACCGTTTAGGTATCAAATTGAAATTAATATCAAATATCGACGCCTTAGAGTGAAAACCTCGTAAGTGTAAAAGAAGTAGCTTTTTAGGAGGAAGAAGAACTGCATGCTGTAAAATTTTTGTACGGCGTCTTTTATGTTTTTTTTATTAATTAGTATGGAATATCATCAATCGTAGATGGCTCTACGAGTATCTAATGAACACATTATTCAGATCAGGATGTGTGTTGCGAGGTTTTCTTCCTAGAAACGCAATAAAATAAATTTTACCAAAAATGTATTCCCGAGGTTTTCACTCTAAGGTGACGATATGTAGGTCTACGGTCCCTTGGAGTTCTAAAAAAGCAATATATTTTGATACTCGCAAGTAGATCAAAACCTATAGGGTACTTCCCATTGACCTAGAATTATGTTTGGCAAGAAGCAAGGTCTCACCTCTCACAGCACAAGTAAAGGAAAAAGTCGGAAAATTGTTTATTTGTAATTTAAGACATAAAAAAAAATTGTTGGGATTACAACGTTAAGTTTGCTTTTGGGATAAATTCTTTTCAACTACGGAACCCTTCATTGTGCGTGGTCCGACACGGACTTGGCCGGTTTTTTTTTCTGTAGGGAAATCCTCTTAGATATCTTCCGTCTGCTTGGGAGAATTTAATGGACGCCTATCGACTACAATACCACGTTTCATTCCACTAACACTTTTAACTGCTCTCGTTACATTCTTCTCACAGTCATGACGTGCAGCTGCCGACTATTTTGAATCTGTGCTCGTGATTATAGATCTATTTTGTTTTTTTTCTTTATTATTCGAGTTAATTATCATTTTTCTTTCTTTCCTAAAAGATGATTAAATTCAGACAAATTAATTCAGCCAAGTAGATTGGCCCCCTTACCAATGACTCCATGAGTGATCGACATTATATGCTTCAGTTCAGATCGAATGTCGCTATCGTGCACACCACCTTAGTCAGTCAACCTTTTGCAAATGGTGTAATAGCATTATTGAATCTATATAAATAAAAAGAAAAGTCCTGACTGACTGACTCATCAACGCCCAAACCCTTGAACCTAGAAAGCTGAAATTTTGCACAGAGGTTCCCTTTACAATTTATACAAGGAATAAGGAAGAATTTCCTGGCAGGACGTTTCCGTGGGATATTTTTCGACATCCACGCGGGCGTTGCCGCGGGCAAAAGCTAGTATTAATTAAGACGAAGATTTATTAATATTCATTTCAAGGTTACACGAGGTTGGTTTAAAGGTGATCTGGGTTTGTATAATACAGAATGTAATAAAAGCACGTTTTAGTAGTTGTGAATATTTTAGGGTTCCGTACCACAAAAGGAAAAAACGGAACCCTTATAGGATCACTCGTGTGTCTGTCTGTCTGTCTGTCCGTCTGTCACAGCCAATTTGCTCCGAATCTAATGGACCGATTAAGTTGAAATTTGGTACACATATGAATTTCTGTGACCCAAACACGTTCGTGTTTCAAAAAAAAAAAAGATAAAAAAAAAATAATAATAAAAAAAAATAAAAAAAAAATAAAAATAAGTAAATAAATGAATTTATTTACTTTACCCGTTCGGGTAAAGTAAATAAATGAATTTTGAATATATAGGACACTTTTGGGGGGCAAATAAGAAAATTAAAAAAAAAAAAAATGCAAACTACTCCATGTGGCATGTCAAATGAAAGGGGTTACTATCAGGGTCTCAAATATATTTTTTTTATAATTTAAAAATAAATTGTTTTAAAGTTATTTAAGAAAATAGACGAAAATTGACTATACCCCCCTTATCTCCGAAACTACTGAGCCTAAAATTTTGAAAGAAATGCAGAAAATAGATCTTTACCCGTAGATTACAGGAAAACCTATAAAAAGTCTGTGGTCTTAAAATAACATGGTAAATCTATCAATATTGTGAGTACAAACTTACATTTACAGTTGGAATGTATGGGAGAACATGTTTTTCAACTACAATGTTAAGTACAAACTAAGAACAAGAACAATCTTAAGATAAATTCATCCCAACTACGGAACCCTTCATTGTGCGTGGTCTGACACGCACTTGGCCGGTTTTTTTTTATTAAAAAAAGTGCCCATGGAGTTTATTTCCCGTTCTGTCCAATAGGAACCTACTACGCTTTGGAATGGGCAACTTGATTCAACCTTTCTGTCTGACCGATTCCATAATAATTCAAAAGTACCTGTTATTGTTATTCTAATATTATTGATATATAGTTTGAGTTTAAGACATCAGCGGGTCTACAATAAAACACTACAATAGTTTTTACACGTGATGAGGATGGAGAGGTAATATAAAAATGATTAGGGGTTCTGCTGCCGTCCACCACTCTTGTCTTAAGGGTCCACATTTACAGGCGTCCGCGGACTAAAAAGTATGGGGCCCTTTAGGCTTTGTGGCCTGTCTTTTTAACCGACTTCAAAAAGGAGGAGGTTCTCAATTCGTCGGAACCTTTTTTTTTTTATTAATTTTTTTTTATGTATGTTCCCCGATTACTCGAAGATGGTTGGACCGATTTGGATTTTTTTTTGTTTTATTCGAGAGGGTATACATCACAGTTGGTCCCATATAAAATTGATTAACTTTGCTTGGGTAGTTTTTGAGTTAGCTTCAATAATACATATTTTTACCCCACTTTTATATGAATGATGTTCTTCTAGTTAATTTTGCAGATAGTGGTATCAGAATTTGTGTGGGGTTGGTACCACAACTAAAAAGTGAAAAATAAAAACTTTTTTACAAAAAAATACAACCGACTTCCAAAAACAACACTACAAAGTGAAAAATAACTTTAATTTCGGAAGTCGGTGGCAAAGAACGAATACATTTAACTAGACACCGACTTTCGAAATTAAAGTTATTTTTCACTTTGTAGTGTTGTTTTTGGAAGTCGGTTGTATTTTTTTGTAAAAAAGTTTTTATTATATCCATCCTTTCTTTGGTCCAGGATCTCTTCATATTCTACCTTTTCTATAGCATGTAATAGCCATGTATCACAGGTAGATTGGAATCGTCTTGTGACATTGTATCATCCACCAACCCACACTCGGCCTGCGTAGTGGATTACGGCCCACTCCATCTCACAGAGAGGTCTGTGTCCCAGCAGTGGGAACGTTATAGGCTGGTTATGCTTATGCTGCATCCGGTTTTAAGGGTTAAGATAAAATTAGTTTTTAAAATTCTTGTAAAATCAAATTTATATGGTTAAATCATTTGGATCGGAGCTAAACCATGCTTCGATGTATCCTCCTAAACTGGAAGCCGACCCCAACGTAGCTGGGAAAACAGATTGATTGATGCTTAAGGCTGCTAGTGGATTGTTAATCTTTAAATTATGGTAAAGCGGTTCCACTGCTCCTGTTACCACAATCCTTACTTCCCCTTTAAAACATTGCATCCGCAAATGGAACAATCCATTCAGTAGAATGACCTAGCTGTTGCCTAGATAAGTGTAAGTGTGCTTACTCGTTCAATGACATTTAACTGATCTGACACTGGAAGTGCCTAGGTACATGATTGGCGCGTGGCCATTGTTGGCACGTGCGCTATGGTTGATTCCGCTGCTGTAATACGAGGAAGTTACTGGAGTGGAACTACCTAGAATTTTATAAGACTAGATTCTTTACTAAATAATTATACGTTATTCCAACTATGAAATAACGTTTTTATTTTGTAAATAATCCGAAACTAGTGATTTCAGTTTTTTTTTCAGTGATGAATGTGACCTTTAGTAGTTTTTCAAATTTTAGGTGAAGTACGTCATTTCCATTTTTAACGAGAGATCGTGATAAACTAAACTATTGTTAATATGTGTTTGTGCTTGCGTGTCCGGTTGAATGCCGTCAATACAGAAACAATTAAAAAGTCATTGTGGCTCGCGTAGATCCGCAATTCCGGAATTAATAGTCATTCATTTATTTTTTATTTTCCGGGACGAACGGCAGATCCGTAAAGTGTTTAAGAATAATCTGAGAAGAGAATCTAATGGCGGCTGTACACGCCAAAACACCACGAGACAGGCCGAGTACGAGAGTGTACATGGTGCCCTCGTCTCTTCGCGTCTCGTGTTCGCTCTCGGAAGCGTGTCGGTTTTGCGCAACGAGAGGCACCCGAGGCGACGCAACGAGGTGCCAGCCAACATAAGGGTAAACAGACTGTCTTATCGGTGTAAAATCTAATTTCTTACAGACAATCATTACACATATTAGGTATATTACTATAGCGGCTGTACACGCTGGTCTCATCGCCTCGCGTGCCTCTCGTCTCGTGCCTCTCAACACGTTTCCAAGAGCAAAAAGAGCCGCGACACGCACCGCGACGAGACGAGGACACCATGTAACGACTGTCAAAGATCCACGAATGACAGCCGGAGCCAACGGCTTAACGTACTTTTCGAGGCACGGAGGGGTCTTAGTATGTAAAGATGGTCACCAATCCACGGACCAACCGCGGCAAGCTTAGCTTAACCTGATCGATCGACCCGTGCGGCTGTTATTACATAGCCACAGCCCCCAAGTAAGAAACATAGTGTTTCTTAAAAACTGAAAAAAAGAAACTGTAATATCAATTTATTCTTCAAATTAGTTGGGAAGGCACATACCTGGGGCCGTACTCAATCAATCTGCCTAGCCTTTTCCCAGCTATGTTGGGGTCGGCTTCCAGTCTAACCGGATGCAGCTGAATACCATTATTTTACATGGAGCGACTGCATATCTGACCTCCACAACCCATTAACTGGGTAATACGATACCCCTTGGTAAGACTGATTGTCAGACTTTCGGGCTTCTGACGACCCGTAACGACTGTCAAAGATCCACGAATGACAGCCGGGACCAACGGCTTAACGTGCTTTCCGAGGCACGGAGGAGTCTCGGTATGTAAAGATGGTCACCCATCCACGGACCAACCCCGGCAAGCGTAGCTTAACCTGATGGATCGACCCGTGCGGCTGTTATTCCTTAGCCACGAGCTCCTGCTCCTACCTACCTGGGGTCGTACTATGACGTGAAAAAAGATCATGGATCCATAATGGTTCCGTTGTGAAAAAAGGATGGTGCTATAGGTCATATATAGCTCCGTCTCTCTCTCACACTGGAACCATGATGGATCCATGATCTTTTTTCACGTCGTAGTACGGCCCCTGAAGGTATGCCAAACTGTGTATAGTTTTCTAATAACAGTACTATTATCTTAATATTCTACCTGCGTAACAAAAACGTAGGTCAATGTTCAAACGCTTTTTGGTCCGTAAAAGTAAATCAATAAATTACACCATCGATTTAAATACAGCGTGGATCAGAAACGTATGGTCATATTTAAGAGTTTGGTACAGACCATCAAACTCGAGGAGCTCGTGGCTAAGTAATAACAGCCACACGGGTCGATCCATCAGGTTAAGCTACGCTGGCCAGGGTTGGTCCGTGGATGGGTGACCATCTTTACATACCGAGACTCCTCCGTGCCTCGGAAAGCACGTTAAGCCGTCGGTCTCGGCTGTCATTCGTGGATCTTTGACAGTCGTTACGGGTCGTCAGAAGCCCGAAAGTCTGACAACCAGTCTTACCAAGGGGTATCGTATTACCCAGTTAATGAGTTGTGGAGGTCAGATAGGCAGTCGCTCCATGTAAAATACTGGTATTCAGCTGCATCCGGTTAGACTGGAAGCCGACTACAACATAGTTGGGAAAAGGCAGATTTGTACAGAGCATCAAACAACAATTTTATCCATGGGATCGCCAACATCGTAATCGCGGAGAAAATATCAGCCGTCAATTACATTTGGGTCGAGTAGGTATTGAAGTTTTGTATGAGATAGTTGTTTTTTTTTTTCGCGATTACCACGTTGGTCCCATGGAGAAAATTGTTCAGTTTGATGGTCTTTACCACATCTTATTGATACATGCTGTAGATTTACTTACAATAAACTATTAAACCGGAATAAATAAATCAGAATGAAGTCTGCACTGACAAGATAAACAATGGTTAATGCATTAAGTTAAGCTATTAATAACGGATAATATGCTTATTTTGTCAAAATTAACATTAAATTAAAGAATATATATTATACTAGCTGCACCCGGCGGTTTCACCCGCGTATACCGGGATAAAAAGTAGCCTATGTGTTAATCCATGGTATATAAGCTATCCACATACTAAAAATTGAAATCGGTCCAGCCGTTTGAGCGTGAAGAAGTAACAAACATACAAACACACACACAGACTCACAATCTTTCGCCTTTATGTGTGATAATCTAATATTATCTTTCCATTTCTTCACGGTCGCGTATGTACTTACCTATTTATTATTTTAAATTACAACTAGTTAATAATATTTTAGTGATACATATTTTACGAGGTTTATTTTTACTGTACGATTATGTATTGATATGATTCTTTTTTTATTTTTACTATTTTATTTTATTTTATTTTATTTTATTTATTTGGCTCACCAACAATTGAATACACTGATACAAAGATATGAGATACATGCAAAATAATTATTGACTAGTGTACCAACTTCTAACAGGTAAGCACAACATGCATTACTTATATGACGATAAATAATGGGCACCTAGGTACACACCGAGCATAAATTATGTTAGAGACCAAATTCTAAATTAAAATCAAAATAAAGCCAAAATTAAGATTACATAAAAACAAGTTAAAATTAAAATCAAGATACAATTACAAATTAAAATCGGACTGCAATTAAAATCAAAATTAAAAATCAAAATAAAATCAGAATCATAGACAAAATCAAAAACAAAATCATTATTAAACTTAAAAAATAAATTAAAAAATCAACACTAAAATTAAAATCAAAATAAACACAAATTAAAATTAGGTAAAATTAAAATTAAATAAGCGCTAAAATGAAATTACAAATTTTTGTACATAATACTTCGGAACCTACTAAGTGAGTCACAGTGCACATCGACCAGATCACTGCAGCTATTCAATAATTTACATAGGCGGGGGATTGGAGAATTAGCACCAAGGACAGTTCTGCGAAAAGGAGGACACAAGGGGGTTATAGGAGCTCGTGGGCTTTTCGTGGGCACACGGATCTTGACTATTAGAATGTGTTATCATTATCACTTAGCTCTGTGAATGCTGGTTAACCTGTAATTGGTAACTGTGTAAGTCCGAGGCGATTGTTACCGTAGTTCTTAAGATACATTATATAGGGTGACTGGTACATTTTTGTAAATTTAAATGAGCGGCTTGCCAGCACACAGATAAGCCCTGAGAGGTTTTCGTTGTGTGGCTAAAACCAATTGTACATAATTAATACGTGTATTGGAAATAAATAAATAAATGGTAATTAGTGACCAATACTTAAACACATGATTGTGCTCATGATAACAAACAACTTTTACTATGGGACTAAACCTGAAATCGCGAAAAAAAATCAGCTGCCCCATACATTCCTGTTCGCATAACTCGGCAAAATGTAGGGGGCAGCTGATTTTTTTTTTTTGAGATTTCAGGTTTGGTCCCATAATAAAAGTTGTTTGTTATCATGAGCACAATCATGTGTTTAAGTATCGGTCACTATTACCAGTCACCCTTTATACAGAAGCTGTTGGTGTACCTTTTTTAAATAAATAAATAAAAAAATGTATGTAAGTAATAATATTCTCATTATTATTTGTTTTATTTTATTAAGGGCCGATTTTTCAGACATTAAATAACTTTCACCTGAAGAATAAATGTGACGTTTTGACATATTGTCCATACAAAAACTGTCAAAATGACAAACTTATTCGTTGCATAAAAGTGAACCGGCGATTGAAAAGTTTTTGATTGTACTTACTTATATATTTTGTTTCCTCTTTTAATCTGACACGTTGTTTAAATCTCTTATCTACTTTTCTATCGCCGGTATGCTGGGCTGGAAGCGAATTCTTTAGAAATAAGCATCACCTTTGTACGTATTTTTCTGTTCCATTCTTCTTGTCTGTTAATACATGTGTGTACATAAATGGTTAAAGAAATAAATACATAAATAAAAAGAAAAAGAAAAAATATACATCTACTTGGAAACAATTGCGATTTACTCGTTTTTATGAGGAAAACGGATGATTTTAATCTAGAACCATTTACATTGAAAAGAAGCAGATTAAATTATATAGAACTGCGAAACAAAAACATGAAAATTATGGAAAATATTTAAGTAGTTGATTTTTATTTTGATTAGACAAGGTGTAATTTAACTATGGCACAACCTCTTACATAAGGGGGCATTATGAACAACTTTTACTATGGAACGAAACCTGAAATCGCGAAAAATAATCAGCTTTCAACGGATCATGCGAACATAAATGTATGGAACAGCTGATTATTTTTCGCGATTTCAGGTTTGGTCCCAGAGTAAAATTTGTTAAGACGTTGTGCGTTATTTAAATTACACCTTGGCACATTGGCCATTCAAATAGTCGTTGAAAACTTACTAACTTAGAGTGGGTTGCACCAAGTACCACGTTATAGTTTCCGTCAAAGTCAATTTTGACAATGACAATAGAATTTGACTACCTACTGTTGCACCATCATTAAAATGTAAAAGTTAGGGCCTGTTTCACGATGTCCGAATAGCCACTACTTACCGAATAAATTCAAAAATGGAACAGAATTTGTATGAAATTATCTGCAAGTAAGTTAAGTGCAAGGCCCTTAAAGTTTAAAGGATGATAAGTGACAAGACGATAAACAAATGGTGACACAAACCGTAACTGTAACCGCCCGAAGTTAAGCTGTTAATGTTATCGTTATTTGTGACGTCATTTTAACTACTAGACATCTACAACTATTAGACGTATAGTCACTCTTGTCACCTTTTTTTTTACAAATTAACTCTGACGGAAACTATAACTGAGCACTTGGTGCAATCCACTTCTTTTACACGACGCCAACGTACGTAGAAAGGGACCAATGCTGATAATTCTTCCACCAACGCGGGCCAACGAGGCAAGTAGCTAAGTAGCACTAATGTTTAAGTGTCACTAACCAGGAAAGTGAAACAACTGAAATAAGTAGGAAAGAGACACTTAACCTAGTGTCAGTTATGGTGTTAATCATTTAATGTCAAGTGTATGGACACTTGACATTAAATGATTGTATTCTGAGAAACGTATTGATAAAAAACTAATTCAGTTTTAGAGGTATGAGGAACAGGGAGAAAGTTGCTCATACTCCATAGAAAGGGAGGACCCTCCGACCAGACGGGTGTTGAGTCTGGTGGGCTACAAGCCCGACAAAAATAGGGATAGTGACTATTCTTTTTTATTTGTCCGTCATGTAAATTATTAAAAAATATTGGACACGTATTTTTTCTTTTTTACGTAGGTACTTCATCAAAAGATTACGGCGATACATTGAGTTAAATTGTGGCATGACGTCACTCCTTGCTAGATTTTATACGTAGTTTGTTATAGTTATGACGTAAAGAGCCCTCCATTCCCCAAATTGAATGCGTTTTATCTAAGTAATTTTTTATTAATATGATATAGCAAAAAATACGTGTTACGTGGTACAGTCAGCAACAAAAGTCGATTAACACTTGCAGTTTTTTAATCTTAATTATTAAACGAAATATTTAATTCAAATCGGAACACAAGTACTTAAAATTTTAAGAACATAAACTCTAAACAGTTAAACGAAAAAAAAGCAGTTTATAGAATCATTTTGTGTTAATTTAGATGATGTCAAAAAGTAGCAGTGTTAACCGACTTCTGTTGCTGACCGTACGTGTGTGTTTTTTTTTATTATCTGACTGAAGGACTAAATTGGATATTTTTTTTTTACCCTGGCAACATCCCTATTGTCGGGCCAAAAACAATTGTTGTTTTCGGGCTTCTGTATGTACAAGGTGTAATAACATTTCACGAAGCCGTCACCTACGCATACATCATACTAAGTAACTTCATAAGGGGTAAAAATAAATAAATGGTATACTTCAAGTCAGAAAAAAAAACACAAAAAAAATAAGAAAGAAGAAAATTTTAAATAAATTTTTATTTTTTATTTTCATAGTATGAAAAGAAACCTTAAAAATCTACTTTCACTTACATTATATCATATTATATTACAACTTTGAATTTGTTAGTGTCACGACTCCCGGTCTAAAACCAGATTCTATTTTATTTCTTTATTTTATTATTTATGTACCTACACACAAGAAAATATATACAGATACGTCATATATAAGTATTGAGCAGATCTGCGAAAGGAGAGATGTAATAGAAATGTAGACAATAAATAGTGTGCGAGAACAAGAGAAGAATATGATTTGTGACGTCATAAACTGAAATATTAAATATATACACATAATATACCTAATGCAAGAATTAACATATACTTAAATAAACATATATAAACCTACATATAAAAATATATACATTCTCACAATTAAGAGGAAAGATAGTGCTCTTTTATTCGATATTTGAATTGAGAAATAAATTTCAAATCTCGAATGCTAGGTGGAAGTGAGTTCCACAATCTTACAGCATCATCTGCCTAGCCTTTTCCCAACTATGTTGGGGTCGGCTTCCAGTCTAACCGGATGCAGCTGAATACCAGTATTTTAGAGTTGAGCCTTTACAGCTTGAAGGGTATAGGGGTGCCGCCGTAATGGCAGACTCTCAGATGTCTCTAGAATGGCGTACTCAATTGGCCATGACCAGGCGTTGACCATGGCCATCCTTAGGCCCAAAGCTTGATTGTCATCGAATAACACTAATGGGTCACTTGAACTTTCAGAATTTCAGAACACTCATCTTCGGATTTTCAAGCTCTAAGCAGGTAAGGAAATCCTATACAATGCGAGATCAGCTTATACTGGAAATGTATAGCTTGATATGTAGCCGTATGTACCTACTGCACCTCCAAGGAAGAGCGTGGTCCTGTACCTGTACCTGTATCTATGAGAAATCGGGGCTGAGTGAATGTAATCATTTGGGTCAAGCTGTTCTCATAATGGCCAGCCCACTGCCACTTCAGTTTGCTTACTTTGCAAGCTATGTCGGTTACTCTGGTTCTTTTCCAGGTATAACTTCATTCCTGATTATAGCCTTCAAAGAAACTTCGAGCATAGCCCGCTCCATAGCGCGGTGAGCGATCTTTATGTTTCTCAAAGGACCGATGGCCGGTGGAGCAGACGAGTCCTGGAGTGGAGACCGAGTATCGGTAAGCATAGCGTGGAACGCCCCCAAGCTAGATAGACTGTCGATCTTAAGAAGGTGGCTGGGACAGACTGGATGCGGAAGGCGGAGTACAAGGTGTTGTGGCGCAGCCTGAGAGGCATATGTCAGTGGACTGCAATTCACCACAATACAGCCACAAATTTTAATAAACAATTTACAATTTAATTAATTTACCTTGTCTTCATGCACTGTTTACCTCTGAATGAAGCCTTGAAGATAATAATAACAATTAAAATAAAAACCGTTCTCCATGACACCGGAAGTGTAGTTAATTAACAGGATGTAGCGTTACAATGCATCGTTAAATCATAGTTTAGTCATAGTAAAGATTAGATTAGTGTATTTATAGTGGAACAGATTGCGAAATGTAATGCGTTGATTGGTTGATAATTTGTACGTATGGTATCTATACAAGGTCAAATTAAATTAACTAGCGCAACTCCACAGAGGTTACGTATTTCTACGTATTTTTTTGTTCCTTTCTTCAAATAGTTAAATGGTGATGGGCATTGATATGTAATGACGATAAAAGTAACAAATACCTAATAAAACTCACTGATAGGAGGCCTGTGTCCCAGCAGTGGGAAAATGCTACAGCTGACTACGTGGTCAACGACCGCTGCTAGTGTAGTGACTGGAATTTGTGTTTAAGGAATTCTATTTTTTTGTTTGTCGACATTAAATTGACATCTAATCCCAAGTAACACTTTAGGTTTTAGAAAGGTTTTGAAAAGGTTCTAGGACCTTTGTATGGAAATCTGCTCGTAAGTGTTAAGAGACTCAGTAACATTATATTAACCTTATATTAACCTCCTGAGTGAAAAAGGGCTCACGTTTTAGAACCTATCTGAGCGCTACAGCAAAACCTATAGCTCAAATCCAGAACCAATCGAAGTATTTACACAGAACCCAAATATAACCTTCGCAACGCAATACGCGGAAATGCCTTAGATTTAATCAAATCGTATATCAGCGGTCGTAAGCAATACACAGAAATTACAAGGGTTTGCACTAAAACTAGAATTGAACAAACGTATAAATCTACCTCGAGAGAAATAAAATTCGGAGTTCCACAGGGCAGTGTCCTGGGACCACTCTTATTTCTTCTCTATATTAATGATCTCCCTCGGCAAATCAATCACCCAATGGTTTTATACGCAGACGACAGCACAGCACTAATAAAATGCCATGATAAACTAACGTACGAAAGCAACGTAAATGACACACTAAAAATACTAATTAACTGGTTAAATCATAATAACTTACTAATTAACTTAAATAAAACAAACATAATGCACTTCTACCAAAGACTGCGTATTGTAAACTTAAACATAAATTATAATAGTCAAACCATTGATAGAGTAGAAGTCGCTAAATTTTTAGGTATTACATTAGATAGCCAATTAACATGGAAAGCTCAAGCTGAAACAATATGTAAGAAACTAAGTACATCTGCCTATGCATTATATAACCTTTCGAAAAAAGTAAATATTAAGACAGTACTAGTAGCCTATCATGGCTTGGTGGTCTCGATACTAAGATTTGGGATTATTTTTTGGGGCAATTGTACTTATAGGGAAGACATCTTTCGTGCTCAAAAACGCTGCATCCGTTCAATGTTCAATATTAAAGTTACAGACAGTTGTGTTCCTGTTTTTAGAGAACATAAATTATTAACATTCCCATGTATTTATATTTTAGAAATGGCAATATTTGTTAAGACCAATCCTCAATTATTTAAATCTTTAAAAGAAGCTCGATATCACACAGTCCCTATGAGATCACAGTACCAAAACTTATTGTATGAAGGTAACTGTAAAACAGCTTTGTTTAAAAAAAGTATTATGAGAATGGCTCCTGTTATTTATAATAAAATTCCTAATTGCATTAAGGATCAAACTTTAAAAGTTTTTAAAAAGAGACTCACCACCTTATTGTTAAATAATTGTTATTACTCGATTCAAGAATTCTTAAATGATCTTTCTATTAATTAAATTTATGTTGAATTGAAATTGAAAATTTGAAATTGAAATTGAAAATTGAAATTGAAATTGGTAAATGTTTATTTGTCTCAAAGCAGTTACATTGATTATATATGAGACAGCCCCAGTAAGTAATGAATGAATGTTACTAACGTTATATTAGTTTTAAGGTTATCGTGAGCAAATGTCGCTCATAAATGTTTGTATGCCTAAGTAGGCAGAATGTACAAGGATTCTGTATATACCTGTAACACCAATTGTAAACACCTACATTCTATACAAATAAATGATTACTTACTTACTTACTTACTTACTTACTTACTTACTTGCAACCTTAATTTAACGTTAATATAACCTTGCAAGGCAGCTATTAAGTTCTAAATTAGTCTTGGATGTAACTCTATGACAACTGAAAACCTTTTTGATGGACATGAATAAATACCATTCCAGGACTCTCAGGTTTTAAAATATTTCTGAGTAAGATTTTTTGACACAGAAACACCAATCGTGGATTTAAATACTTATTTATAATGGCGCCATTCCCTGTCATTATACCAAGTTTCAAAATGGCTAGGTAAGTAAATGTTGTATTCATAAAAAAATATAAGTTTGCTGAAGTCAGGAAAAATAAAAAATATTGCGACTGGCACTTTATTGTGAAACTTTAGGATAATAGTGCTGTATACGAGACGGGCCTTTCGTAAGTTAAAAATTTTGAAATGAGCCAGCTATAGTAAGAGCATTAGGAAACTTACTATTACAGTAATCCATGTCCAAGAATCATGTTCCTTATTTTTTAACCAAATTCAAAAAGGAGGAGGTTCTCAATTCGTTGGAACCTTTTTTTTTATGTAATAGGTTGGGGAAAAAGTTTCTTCGCATTTTTTAAGAAAATTCAAAACATTTTTTAATATACATTATTTACATTTATCTAAAGTATGTAGGTACCATTTTGTTCGATAACTTTTTGCCATCTTGTAGGTCGGGACATGATCCCATTGCTATAGAAATTTCGGGACTTCTGATCAAAATACCGCGACAAGTGGTTTTGGCAGTCCTCTCGTGATGTTAACCTGACACTGCCTAAAGAATTCTGAAGAGACCGAAGCAGGTGGAAATCTGAAGGTGCAAGGTCAGTATTATACGGCGGATGCATTAACACCTCCCAGCCAAACACTCTTAATTTTTGCTGAGTGGCTAAAGATGTGTGAGGTCTAGCGTTATCATGATGAAAAACCACACCCCTTCTGTTGATTAATTCCGGCCGCTTTCTCTCATCTTCTTGCTTTAATCTCATCAGTTGTTCACAGTAGAGTTCAAAATCGATGGTCCTGCCTGGTGGTAACAGCTCATAATGAATAATGCCCTTCCAATCCCACAACACACACAGCATCACCTTGTTGCGAGTTAACCCGGGTTTCGCCACAGTCTGTGAAGCCTGACCGGCCTTTGACCACGACCTTTTTCGCACGTTCTTGTCGTACGTGATCCACTTTTCATCACCAGATCAGCTTCGTCAAAAATGGTTCGGTTTCATTACGTCGTAATAAAGAATCACAAATGAGTACACGGTTCATTAGGTTTCTTTCAGTGAGCTCGTGAGGTACCCAAATATCGAGCTTTTTTGTGTACCCAGTTTTTTTCAAATGCGCCAAAACTATTTTGTGGTCATTTCCCAGTTCTTCAGCTACGTCGTAACTACTGATATGCCGATCTTGCTCCACTTTTTTATAAATGGCATCCATTTTATCCGTAATAGGGCGATCAGAGCGACGTGCATCTTTGACATCAAAATTTCCGGATTGAAAACGCTTAAACCAAATTTGTGCTACTCTCACAGACACTGCACTGGGTCCATAAACATCGCTAATTTTTTTCGCCGCTTGCGTTGCATTTTTACCTTTTTTGTAGTCAAATTTTAAAATGTATCGAATTTCTTCATTAGATTCACTCATCTTGACAGTACGAAAAACAAATGAAAATCACACATTTTCCTAATTTGAATTTGGAATTTTGTTCTTTAAAATTTATACTTTCAATGATACCAAAACCAGCCAGATACAAATAGTATAGCCAAAGAGATTTTATTTTAAGTTCATACATACTATAATGCGAAAAGACTTTTTCCCCAACCTAATATGTTCCCCGATTACTCGAAGATGGCTGGACCGATTTGGATTTTTTTTTTGTTTTATTTGAGAGGGTATACATCACAGTTGGTTCCATATAAAATTGATTAACTTTGCTTTGGTAGTTTTTGAGTTAGCTTCAATAATACGTACTTTTTCCCCACTTTTATATGGATGATGTTCTAGTTTGTTTTGCAGATAGTGGTATTGGAATTTGTGTGGGGTAGGTACACAACTAAAAAGTGAAAAATAAAAACTTTTTTACAAAAAAATACAACCGCCTTCCAAAAACAACACTACAAAGTGAAAAATAACTTTAATTTCGGAAGTCGGTGGCAAAAAACGAAAATACTTTTAACTAGACACCGACTTCCGAAATTAAAGTTATTTTTCACTTTGTAGTGTTGTTTTTGGAAGGCGGTTGTATTTTTATGAGGAAGTGTTGATTCGTTGAGGACCAATTATTAGAAACACGTGTATTCCTATCTAAAGGTATAATTTATACATGAACTTTTCCATCAAAATTGCTGTTCGAAGCACAAAGCGATAACGTGTCATGTCCAAAGACTGTAATTACACAAACCTAAGTAATTCGTGCTAGCCAACGCCTACAATGTCTGCCAATGACCCAAAATTCTCATAAAATTTCTAATAATACTTCACTTCAAATTAGACACTACTATGATTATTGTTAGGTGGTGATGGGTCTACTTCACAAACTCGTTATAAAAAGGTACAAAAGCGTGTGGTCAAAAATTCTACCTTAAAACAGCATTCTCTACCAAGGATCCAATTGGATACGCTTACCGCATAGCAGGGGTATGCTGTCACAGTAGTCGAAAAACTCGAAAGAAGTTATTTTTAACATAATATCAAGCCTATAATCCCCGAAGAGTTAGGCAAAGGTGTACCTACAGTGCACCTACATTTCGCCAGTCTTCAGGACCACGACAGCTAGCAGGACGATGACTAAAAATGTTGATGAATAAAGAACAAGGCCAAAGAAAAGATGAATGAATTGTGTGAGGAATGATATGAAAGAGAAGGGAGTGAATGATAGCGTGACGGTTGACAGGGGAGAATGGAAGAAGAAAACGTGACATGAGACAAGGGCAGGAAGATAATGATGTAATAGGGGGCGAGCCTATTGCCATCAACCGGACACAAATGCAGACTCCAAGCTGATACTGAGTAATTTACGATGGAAAAACTCGAATAACACTGCCCGACCTGAGAATTGCACCCAGGATTTCATGCTCAGCAGTAGCGCTTTCAATCTCTAGACTAACGAGGCAGTCCATAGTCCATATAGTATATAGAGCTCTTAATCTACACTTTATGCATCCAGTTTCATCGACCCACCTGTCCATTGGTCGTTTCAAACTACTTTTACCGGTCTAAATTCTCGACGCAAGTTCTCATTAGCTCCAAGATCTTTAGCAGCTAAGACCAGCTCACGTGCCTTTAACAGTCACCATCTTTCTGACCTTAACACATGTTACGTGGGGTCGTCGGCGCAACACGTTTTCACCTTCCATTCTCCCCTTTCAACCGTCAGACTATCATTCACTCCCTTCTCTTTCATATCATTCGTGCCTTTAACAATAAGGTCCATAAATAAATCGATTACAAGAAATTTATAAGTATTCATACTTCACAAGAAATAATATAACCTTGAGATGTGGAGTCGCATAGAAACACGATATCGAGGTGTCGCGTCCACGATCGGTGTGGTTTTGAATATACATCTATTATTTACTTTGTTAGACATTGTGGGATAGATCTTTATTATCATCACCGACCCCAGTACGAATGCTGTACCCACTGCCTGGCCTCCAGAAATTCATAGGACCATAGCCAGGCCATTGAGGGGTCAAAGTTACAAATGACTCACGCTACCCAATGCATAACTACGTCTCAGTGTCTCAGAGGATTCAAAGTGTGTGGGCCCAGCTAATGGCCTCTACAGCAAGACGTGATCTCAGGCGGGCGCTGCTTAAATCCCCCGACCGCTTTATCGAGCCACTAGAGTGCTTTCCATCTGGACTTGCCTTTCCGTGGCCGACTTGGAAATCCCTAAATAGACTACGAACCCAAGTTGGCCGTAGCAAAGAGAATCTCCGCAGATGGAGGTTTATGAATGACTCGAATCTCAAGTGAAATGAAAAACGAAAATTAAAAAATGTTTATTCACAGAAATATTTTTTTATTACAACAAATATTACCTCTGCCAAACTGCATAACAGTTTGTTGGTAGACGTAGCTCCTTTTTAGGGTTTCGTATCCGAAAGGTCTAAATGGAGCCCTGTTGCTGTCACTCACGTGTCCACCTGTCCGTCGTCTATTACACAGGTTTTACAGCCAAACGGTTAAAGCTACAGTCTTAAAATTTTCACAGTATAAGCATCTTGTTGACCCGGTCATATAAATTGCCAAAAAAATATTTAAATGTTTTTAAGGGAGGCTTCCATACAGCTAAAGGGGGGCAAAGAAAAAAATTAACGTAATCCATCGAGTGGGATATCGTTGTTTAGAACTTGTTGAGTAGATAAATACTATATTTTTTGTTTTAAAAAATATGGAAAACAAAGGAATGAGAAACGACCAATGTCAGCTTTTGTTACAAAATTTTATTCCGAAGAATTGTTTAACTTATCTTGACCTATGAACTTGAAATTTGGTGATAATGTTTATTATTACGTATATTTTACTAATAAATACCAATATATTGATAAACCAGATTTGATACAGAACCCTAAATGTGCGAAGTCCGACACGCACTTGGCCGGTTTTTTTGAGTTCATACTTACTTAGTTACTCTGGAGAAAGAGGAACTTAGGTTTCAGGAACCTCGAGTATTCAATTGTGATTTTATTTTTAGCAACTTCACAAACCGACTCAATTGATTGATCTAGGGACTATTTATAAGTATCGGGTTAATGATTATTAATAATTACTCACCGCCCTTGCTCCCACTCATAATAATAATTTTATTATGAATAATTACGGATCAAACCACGAGATTTTCACGAGATTTAGTTAATTACTCATAATTAATATTATAAATAACCTCAGCCAAGTTATATTTGCGTAATATTATCCTAGCTTAGTAGGTAATATTAGAAGTAAATTAAATGTGGAATTAATATTAAATTATTAATAAAAGTCTTGAGGTGTTTTCAGGATAATTAGAAGTCATCATCTGCCTAACCTTTTGCAAACTATTTTGGGGTTGGCTTCCAGTCTAAGTAACTGAATGCAGCTTAATACCAGTATTTTACATGAAGTGACTGCCTATCTGACCTCCACCACACAGTTATTGGGTAATACGATACACCTTGGTAAGATTGGGTGTCAGACTTTCGGGCTTCTGACGACCCGTAACGACTGACAGCCGGGACCAACGGCTTAACGTGCTTTCCGAGGCACGGAGGGGTCTCGGTATGTAAAGATGGTAACCCATCCACGGACCAACCGCAGCAAGCGTAGCTTAACCTGATGGATCGACCCTTGCGGCTGTTATTACTTAGCCAGGATATTTAGAAGTATTAGAAGTAAATGAAGAATTCTTATACGGAGTTTAAACTCTCAATAGCTATTGTTTCGAAAAAAATATCTATTTAAGCGAATTCCTTTGTTATGCTCGGTTTTTTGAAATCCTCAAATAAACAAACGATATTATAATTCAATCAACTTTTAAGTATTCAGAAAAACATTATCGAACCAATAATAACTATCGAATGGATAAACTCCGTTTAAAAACCTCAGAAACCGTTCATCAGTCAATAAATCGGATCAGTTATAATTAAAAGAGTGAATAATAAGTCAAGAAGAACAGTAGTGTCAAGAAAATCTTTTCCGTAAACTATTTTGTAGGCCGCTCTGCTTGTAGACCGGCCGAATGTGCAGTGTGCTGTGCCGAGGCTGCTGATGAGGCTGAGGGTGATGACCAGGAATGCGCGTCCGCTGCATGCTGGTGGTCAGGATACCTGTTGAAGCCGTGGGTGCTGGCTGGCTGTGTGACTCGCCGCTCGAAAGCTTGAGGAAGTGATGCTGATGACGTCACGCTGAAGGAGTTGCACGAAGGCTGCGCTGACGTTCATGCTCGGGGTCACCAGTTTTAGAGGTATGAGGAACAGGATGAAAAGTTCACTCATCCTCCATAGAAAAGGGAGGATCCTCCGACCAGACGGGTGTCGTGTCTGGTGGGCAACTGCCCGGCGGTTGATGTCGGGATGTTGTATATAAGCTAGTCGCGCGGTAAACTATGATTGCGAGATGCAGGATTTGCGTGACGTCATGTCATTGTGATGCGTAGTTCGCATGTGGCGATGTGCATGCCGCCACCCTAGCTTTCGCCCGCGGCTTCACCCGCGTGGTATGTCGATAAAAAGTAGCCTACTATGTCGTTCCCCAGGGTTCAAAGTATGCCCATACCAAATTTCATCAAAATCGGTCCAGCCGTTTAGTCGTGAAAGCGTAATCAACAAACAAACTCACATTCGACCTCAATAATAATTAGGATACTCATTTATGAGATCCTGCATCCTAATTGCGTAAATAACTATCAATCGAAATCGTTTTCATTTTGACAGTTCAACAATATTCATTGCGTTATTTACGGTGTTGAGAAGACAAATTTTTTGAACATTTATGAAGCAATGGATTAACAATTTGCTTCAAAATGATTCACATTCCGATCGCTAGTGTGTTACGCAGTTAGGGTGCTGAACGGGTAGGAAACATTATTGCCTAAATAAGTCCTGGCAACATTGCTGCTGAATCCATTGATCACTGTGAAGTAATTATTTATTACTAGCTGTACCCCGCGGTTTCGCCCACGTAAACCAGGATAAAAAGCCTATGTGTTAATCCTAGGTGTCAGCTCCATACCAATATTTATCAAAATTGGTCCAGCCGTTTGAGCGTAAAGAAGTAACTAACAAACACACACACAAACTTTCGCCTTTATAATATTAGTGTGATTCTGTAACGTAAATATTGGAAGCCTGAAGTTTCATATTGCAAGGTAAAATCCTCACTTTAATCTACTTCCAGTTTTCTCTATGTAAGTACCTAGTGCTAAAAAGGACCAGTCTTTTGGGAAGCGACTATAAACTTCATACTTTGTTTTTACCATTTCGATTTTTGTTTTACTCCTCCACGGTCATTGGCCCCGTCTCTCTCCGCACAGCACAGCACCTTGACCGACCAACGTCAACAAATGTTCTGATGACATTGACACACGATTCTGACAGATGCCAGGGCCAATGTGACGTAACTGTTGCGTCAGTTTTCATAATATGGCGGCGTCGAATTCCATTTTAACCCGTCGCGCGCTAATTAGCAGACACAATTGAAATTCTATTGTTATCTGTACACATGGTGTGCAATCGACATTTTAAGAGTTAAAATAAATTGTGACGCTCTTTATCAAACGAACTTTTTGAGTATTTGGATAGTCTTTCCGTCATTGTTCTGGTGTTTGAAAGAGCCCTTTGGTTAGAGGAAAAATTATGTCTTGTAGGCCAATTCTCGTACTTAACGTTCAAATACAAGTCGCATTCTCATCTAGCCTTTTCCCAACTATGTTGGGGTCGGCTTCCAGTCTAACCGGATGCAGCTGAATCTTACTGGGTAACTCCCCCCCCCCCCCCTTAGTAAGACTGGTTGTCAGACTTTCGGTCTTCTGACGACCCGTAACGACTGTCAAAGATCCAAGAATGACAGTGAAGAAACGGCTTAACGTGCTTTTCAAAGCACGGAGTCTCGGTATGTTAAGATGGTCTCCCATCCTCGGACTGACCGCGGTAAGTTTAGCTTAACCTGATTAATCGACCCGTGCGGCTGATATTATGTAGCCACGAGCTACGAAATCTCATTCAGCGACAATAAATGTCAAAAACTTGTCAAAAATGTAGAGGAGGTTTTTGGACAGACTGAGACTGAATTTGCTCCTCTGATCTTCCTGACCGGTACCTACTGACGCGATAAGAAAATAGCTTGTGTCGAGATGACAAGTTTAGCTGGTTAGAAAGATGGTAGTGACGCTAACGCCTCTTTTCATACACCCTAAAATACCCACTGAAAAAATCTTATAATTATGGCTTCTCAAGAAGGTGTATACCTACGTCAGTTTCTTAAGCTTGTTGACATATCCTATTTGGTGCAGCCGTGACGTAGGCAATACCATTTTTTTTTTTCTGTTTTTTGTTTGTGTATGAATATTTTGTGCCTTAACCTGGGTTCAATAAATTTATTTTCTTTCTTTCTTTTATCTTTTAGCTCCTATTATTAATAAAAATAAAAAAGTCCTCCGGACTGAATTTCGGCCATGGCGGCCAATCTCAGCGGATACTAGCCATCTACGCGGGAGTTTTATAGTGCACAATAGTGTGTGCGCAGACACAGGTGCACTCTCTCTTCCCTCTCTCATAGTCTGATGGGACGGCAATCCGACACGACCAGAGAGAGATCAGGCGCAGGACCAATGGCTATACGTACTGTCCAAGGCACAGGGTGTCACACCGCCAACTTCCAAACTCCGAGCTTCCGAGCCGAAAAATTCATAAAGGAAAAACCCAATAACACTTTGTCCGACCTGGGAAACGAACCCAGGATACCACGCTTAGCAGTCATGCATGCAACCACGAGACCAACGGGGCAGTTCTTCTAATATTATTACATATAGCCTGGACCTGACCGAGCTCTGCTCGGGTGGAAATAGAGAAAACGAATTTTCCCACAAAGGAGACCTAGCTATACCGATTGTTCGCCCCGTAATTCCCTATGTTTCAAAAATCGATCTAGTCAGCGTTTTATTACAACTTTCATCGAAATCTTTAGAGCCGTTTTCGAGAACGTGATTACAAATATATACATACAAATATTGCTCATTTACAAATATAGAATATCATCAGTGTTCAGCGCACGTTCACATTGTGTTCCTTATATAGCTAGTTTTTGGAGCGACTGTTATTCTTAAATTTCTATTGTTATTAATAAGCCTCATTACTAATTTAAGAGCCGGAAGCAAGTCTGGTATTATTAGCCGGGATAAATCACAGCAGGTGGGACAAATGATGAGACAACTAGTATTGTGTTAGGTGAATAGAGAATTCTATTTTTGAATAGTTTCAAAATTAGAACTCACTATTCACCTAATAGGAAAATTTTGCAGTGGGTGGTAAAAAAGTAAATGAAAACACAAAATTAAAAAGCATATTCACAAGTTCATTTCCGTGTCTACTTTCAAAATGCGATGAGTTGTATGTTCACGCAATAAGGTGTAAAATCTTTTGTATATTTAAAAAAGATTGATTGCCAAAAAACAATGCTGTCACGTCACTATTCAGTTACAAAGTCGACATTTTAAAATATTTTCTGGCAAACACACAAATATGAATGACTTTTAGAAAGCTTCTAGAATAATTACGTGTGCAAATTGAATTAGTAGCAACACTTATTAAGAATGTGCCGAAGGACCAGTCTGCTTCTGAAAACGAATTCGTGTTTTAATAATTGTTTCAGTCATCATCGTCACCATCAACATCATTGGCAGTCTGGTCCACCCACTGCTGACTGTACGCCTCCCTTTTATGTCATGCTTCCCTGGTATGTCCGAGTCGCATCTTCAGTATTTTTCTCAAACTGACGCAACTGATTAAGTCGACGTTCGAATGGACGTAAAAATATCGCGGTGATTTTATTTTGTGCACTGAATTTTCAACGCTCTGCTTAGCGCCGAGAGTTGAAAATCCATCAGCGTGTTTTTTCGACGCGCTAGAATTCACTTTGTTTTTGTTAAGTTGGATTCTCAACGCTCGGCTCAACAACGAGAGTTGAAAATACAATGCGTGATAAAATCCCGCCGATATATTTTTACGTCCGTGCAAACGTCGGCTAACAGACGACTTCGATATCGTGAAATGTCGGACTTTCGAAATTCATAAAATTAAAAGAACAATATTTATAGATCCAGAAAGGATTGTTTAAAGGCATCATCAGGCAGGTCATCTCTCTGTTTGTCTTTCAAAGTGGCCTGTCTTTGGATTTATTATAAAATAACTAGGTTTTATCCACGGCTTTGCCCGCGTCAGACAGATAATATTGATAGAGTTACTTTCGCATTTTTAATCATTGTTATAGAAGTACGAGTATGAATGAGCATTGATTATAAATAGACGCAATTCAATGTAGATCTACGTATTTTGTAGTGTATTTTAAAACTCATTCTTGTTCAGCGGTGTGATGTGATTAAAATATAATAATAAATATTGGACTTCTGTTTCTCATTTTTGCTTTTTCAAGATGTCAAGATTTAGGGCAGCTCCTCAACTGATGAGTTATCGGGACCGGTCGCTCTATTGCTTCCTGCTTGGACCCTTAAGTACAGTTTAACTAGTATTAAAATCTGGTCCAAATGAGTAAACAGGATGGAGGCATGTGTGACACACACTGTTCAAGTAATTCTTAATTAGGTAATTTAAATAATAATCAAAACATTTTATCATCACCACTGCTCTCAAAACGGTGAAGGAAAACATCGAGAGGAAACCGGCATGTCCTAGAACCAAAGATTCGAAGACATGTGACATCTGCACACTCGCACTGGGCCCGCGTAATGGATTACAGCCCACTTTCTCTCTCCGAGAGGAGGCCTGTGTCCCAGCAGTGGGAACATTATAGACTGATTATGCTAAGCTGACCGAAGCCAATGGATATAACATAGTACATAACATCATGCCTGTAGTCCTCGAAGGGTTAGGCAGAGGTATACCTAATAATACACCCACATTTCGCCAGTTATGTTTAAGTCCCATGTAATAGGGGGCGCGCCTATTGTCATTAACCGGGCGCAAATCCAGACTTCGGGCTGCTACTGAGCAATTCCAGATGGAAAAACCCAATAACACTTTGCCCGACCTGAAAATCGAAACCAAGACCTCCTGCTCAGCAGGAGCGCTTGCAACCACTAGAACAACGAGGCAGTCCATGAGGAAGGCATGATGAGGGAGACAATTGATATCTACTGTTCGCGACGATAGGTCTTGGTAGAGGTAATTTAAATAGAGCGGACTATAACATGTATAATATGATAGAAATAAGTAAATACAACGGTGTCGGTTTAAAGGCAAACAAGATAGGTATGACGCTAAGAAAACGCGTAAGCGCAGCCGTGCGTGGAGGCGTGCAACAGCTGACTCGTTGACTGGTGCGTGGCGCGGGGGTGTGCGCTGCGGTCGTCCGGCCGGCTGCCTCGCCGCTGCCCCGCATCCCTCGTTCACTGCCGCCAGCGCGCGGCCATGTTGAGAGGAGCAGTCTCAACATCTACTATACTTAAAATTGCCGCAGACATAGCACATGAGTAGCCATTTCAGAGACACAGTGCTATAATGGCTTATGTTCATCTTATGAACACAGCAACGCCACTTAGGCGCTGCAGACATAGGCATCCGTTTGTTACAATTTGATCAGTTTAAACATGACTTACACACAGCGAAACTAAAATAATAAGTCTTTGATGCCTTAAGTCTTTGATGCCAATCATGTTTGCACAAAAAAAACACGATTCATTTTCTTAAATGATTGAAATCCTAATCCAGAAAAATCTGTACGATAAACAGTACAAATTTTCTTTGATGAGAGATGAATCGAATTCATAGACAAGCGCGATAATTTTAGAATAAGACCTAGAATCATTCATTTCATTCTTCTGCCCTGAAAGACAAAGTAACTGAGAGCGGTGGTGACCCGGTGGTAACGGCTGCGACTAACGAGTTGTAAGTCGTAGGTTCGAACCTTGACAGGCGCTTTACTTTGTGTAAATTATTTCATCACCACTGCTCTCAGCCCAGGGCATCTCCTACGGCGGCTAGAGGCGCGAGGGCGCAGCTGTTGCCTCTCCCTAACGCGTTCCGCTTCCTCCTTCGCAAGCATTACTGCTTCGCAGAAGGACTGGGCCTAAATCTTATAACATAGATTAATAACTGTAAGATCGAAGCCACACAGCTAGATATTTCGCTTATATGAATGTTTAGTGCTACGCTGCGAGCTAGGTCGTCACCTTCTAGCGAAAAGCATGCTTTACTATAACAATGGCTCACTGCCGCACGCGCAGCTGCTAGAGTCTAGAAACGGCAGTGCTAATAAGATTTGTGGCGCAAGACGTGGGTTGAGCGCTCAACTTATGTCATGAACCACCTTCAATGCTGTCAGTTTGTATGTCGCAGCCAACTGGTTTAGTTAGCCGTTTAGTTAACCGCCTAGCCTTATTACTAAACGGCGGCGGCGTCATTCAACCAGCGGCCTGAATGATATTCAGCCATTCAATCAAAAAGCTAGACAATTTACTTGGATCGATAACGTTTAACTACTTGCCTAGCCCAGACATTTAAATTTAGTTCCATTTTCTGCCACCTGGCGCTGAAATCCACCCTGTTAATATGCTGTCGACAAGTCATAATATTTCTGTTGTTTCTCACAGTTTAAATGTGTTTATACGCAAAACTGAATCGGGGCACCCCGACTCCACGTAGTCTTTTGGCTGCTACCCTTAAAGTGTATATAAAAATCCGGAGGCGCGAAGAGAGGTCGGCCCTGACTGAGCCTGGCCGCCTGAGGCGATCACCCTTACTAAATAAATAAAAATGTGAGAATAAGAAATTTCAAAATGTTGCATATCTCCAGACTTATGATTTTTTTCTCAATGGTGGCGCTAGTTGGCAGCACTACTCGCCTTAAATGTTGTATTAGAAGTATCGGGTGATTGTTAATTTAAAAATCTAAATTCGGTCGGGGAAGCGCCATAATCGCTACCTGTTAAGGTAGCGGTGACCTACACGATATAATAATAATATGTTAATATTATTATTATTTCGTGTAGGTACCATCACGGACATTTGCGGTGAACTACTTTTCGACCTTACTGCTAAGGTAATAACGTTGAAAAGTGGTTCACCGCAAATGTCCGCAGTGGTATCAACGTTCCGGCAAGTAAGTAAAGTGTGTTGAGATCTCATTCCGGCGGGATCTCATGGCGACATGGAGAGTGCGATTGTCGCAACCCAGCGCTGGGCACGCCACAATTGCGGCGATAAATCCCCTCTTTGAGGAGTGGTTGGAGAGGCGCCACGGCGTCCTCACCTTCCGCCTGACGCAGGTCCTCACCGGACACGGTTGTTTCAGGAGGTTCCTGTTTCGGATAAGGTGGGAGGAAACGCCCGGGTGTCACCATTGTGTGGATCGCCCGGAGGACACGGTGGAGCATACAGTGGAGGTCTGCCCGGCTTGGGCGGAGCACCGCCGTGTACTCACGGAGGCGATCGGCGGCGGCGATCTCTCGCGTCCAAACCTGGTCCAGGCCATGGTGCGGAGCGAGAGTGCATGGGAGGCCGTCACCTCCAGAGCGGGAGAAGTCTTGTGATGATTTCCCATCCACAAAAAAAAAAAAAAAAGTAGGTAAAGTGTGTTGCAGACGGTGTATTTTACGAATGCCAGAGGTCACTTTGTCTCGTCCACCATTTTGGCTAACTGAAATAATAAATAATAAAAACACACGGTTTTCACTTTTAAAACATGAAAAGTATAAGTCAAGGTAATACAAATTCGCATAAAATAAATAACAAAATTGTTTATTGAATAAAAATTTAAATAAACAAATAATAATAAGTCGAAACTCACGTTGTGGTTCAAAAGTCGGTCTGTCACGTTGTCTTTAAATTATGTGCATATAACGTGTTTTAAGAAAAAATATGAATAAATGCCAAAATAAAACTTTAAGAAAACTTTGTATCATAATTTATTAGCAAATAAATCAAAACAAACCGTTCACGTCGAATATACGAGTACTTATTGGATACCAATCACAGTGATGATTATGAACGAATTAGAAAATTGGCCCTGGCTGTATGATTATCGAATATTGACATTCTTGCTGTATCTGTGCTCATAAACTAAATTGCCTATTTTAGACTAGACTGGTTTGGTATTAATTAATAATATTTCGTATAATGTTATTACCTATTCAATAGCTTTTTTAGTTTTTTACGACCGGCTAGCATAAAAAAAATCAATGTGACTTATATCATTCTATAGATAATCTATTATGTTAATCTTGGACACTATGATTAGGAAAAAAAAAAGATAGAAATCAAAACTTGATAATTATAATTGTTTCTCCCAATTATGACAAAATGCCTTTACTCCTGGGATTGGCTGGCTGATATCATTATAATAGGTCGCCGTTTTGTATGAAAAAATTTAAACGAATTTTTTTCATGCATTTTTATTTGTATTAATCGAAGTAATCACCCATGCAATCAATGCATCTTTGCCAACGCAGTGGCAGTTTATTGATGCCCTTCTTAAAGAAATCAGCTGGACGGGAGGCAACAAATTCTTCAAAGGCATTTTGTACTGCCTCTCGGGTATTGAATTTTTTTCCCGCCAAGAAGTTATCCAAATTTTGGAAAAAGTAGTAGTCTGTAGGCGCAAGGTCTGGTGAGTAGGGCGGATGACGGAGAGCTTCCAACCCCAGTTCTTGCAACTTGGAGACCGCCTGCTGTGCAGTATGAGGTCGCGCGTTGTCGTGCAGGAGCAGCGGAGACGAGCGATTGACCAATGCTGGTTGGAGATGTGCCAGCTTCTCCATCATTGTGTTCAGTTCTTCACAGTACACATCTAAAGTAATGCTCACCCCGTTTGGTAAGAAGCTGTGATGAATCACACCGGCGCTAGACCACCAAACAGTGACCATCACTTTTCTAGGGGTAAGTTTTCGTTTAGGGCATTGTTTAGGTGCTGAACCAGGATCCAACCAACTTGCTGAGCGCTTGCGGTTATCAAACAGAATCCATTTTTCATCGCAGGTAACATTGCGGTTCAAAATTCCTTCATTTGTGTGTCTGTTGAGTAGTGCAAGGCACGTCTCGACGCGTACTTCGCGCTGGCGATCATTGAGTTCGTGGGGCACCCATTTGTCAAGCTTTTTTACCTTGCCAATTTGACGCAAATGGACCAATATTGTTTTGACGCTAACGTCGAAAGCTGCTGCTAATTCAGCCGTAGATCGTAGACGTATCATCAGCTTCCACAATCGCCTTTAATTCGTCATTGTCGACCAAAGTCTTCGGACGACCGCGAGGTTCATTTTTCAGGTCGAAATTTCCAGAACGGAAGCGAGCAAACCAATAACAAGTGGTGCGTTGGTTTGTAGTGTTAGCTCCGTAAACGTCGTTGATGTTGCGTGCCGCTTGTGCCGCGTTGCTGCCACGACGGTACTCATATTCCATAATTACTCGAATTTTTAACGTATCCATGATGACGAAAAAGATTGAAATGCGATGAAAATGTAACACTAATCAATAAACAAATGACTACTTTTGGAAAAAAAAATCCATGTTTTTAAAATAAAATTAATTTGAAATTAGAATTCTTAGCCAAACAAAAATTATTTTGATTTGATATGGCCAGTACTGCAGAACGGCAATTTCATAGGTAAAGACCTAATATTTCAAGTACTATCACTACCTATGGTCGTTGACCCCAAAAAATAAATCATCAAATTAATTATTTTTTTGTTTTATCACGTTCACATTTCTATACTCATCACGTCTGCAGTGTTTCGCTAGCTAATGTTATTTGACCCTATAATTTAGTCTTCATCTAAAAGTATCTGACTATTGAAAACTCAGCCCCAAGCTCTGCTACGTACATCTTTTTCTTTGTCAAATCAGTACACTACTTTAAAACATTTATCATTATTACGAGTATAACAAAATTACTTAGAACTTTAACGGTCTACTCCAGCTGACATATTTCTAATAAAGTCATCAATAATAGTCACACTTATCAGAGCCGAAGGAAGCGAAGGAGCCGTAAGAATCGAATTTTGGAATAACTTGTATTAAATCCTCTGAAACCTCGCACAATATCCGCGCCGAATCGAAAGAATCTCCGGAAGAATTAGGTACTATTGGAACTTCGTTTCGTTCGGCGCGCTCGAATCTTTCAGCGTGAACAAGTTTGCACCTTAAAGAAATGGTGCAATATTATTACAGCAAGTAGGCGCGTTACTACACCCAAACCGTTAGTCTCGTAGATCTAAGAAACTAAATTGATATGCCAGCAAGATACTATCTAGGAAAATAGTCTATTCCAAATTCAATAGTCAAAGTTAAATATTCCTTGAAATTTCTAAAGAAAATGTCGAGGAAGACTGATTTTTCTTTTGATAATAGGTACTATAGGAGCCTTTAAACTACCACCTGCTTGCAACCTATAGGAATCCTAACTAATGTTATAAATACGAAAGTGAGTTTGTTTGTTTTTTACGCTTTCACGATAAAACGGTTGAACGGATTTGGATAAAATTTGGTAGATGGTAGATCTTGACCTGGATTAGGACCTCCACGCGGGCGAAACCGCGGGCAAAAGCTAGTAGTTTATAAGTTGATGGTATATTGAGTAATCGTTAATTCATACTAGGAAGATTAGAAAATATATAGTTAGCTTAGTAAGCTGACAGTTAGCAAGGTCTATACAAAATATAAAATTAATAATATAAATGGATTATTTTAATAACTGCAAGCTAAACTATATTTACATATGCGTTTTACTCTAAGGTTAGGATATCCTCGTCGTAAGCTGTAAGGCAACGCTCCGAAACAGAAATCTAAAGTAGAGGGAACAATAAACCTCCCGAAAACATGGAGCCAGAATATCTAGCATAAAAGGACAGAAGACAAATGTTTATTGCTTGCTTGCTTACGTCGTTTCAAGTCAAAATTCACATTCATTACGTAGAACTCCACTGTATTTATATGACCCTGGTTCTCTAAAATGGGCTCAATCACGACCAATCTATTTATAGAAGTTACGAAAGATATAACCAGCGATAAAGCATCAGCATCAACTGCTATCACCACAGCAACACAACCAGCTTTACCATTCTATATATAAAACATATCCATCATTTCTCTAATCCTGGATTACATAACGTTACTCCATCGCCATATAGCAAGCAATAAAAGAACTAAGTGTCAACGTAATTTTGCTATAACTGATAGGCTATGGAATATTTCTGGATTTGACATGGCGGATAAAGAAACAATTGAACGAGTGTATATTGTGGAAACTGCCCAATGTCGCAATGACAATGACTACATTGATAGTGTTCGTTGAAAGGATATTTCCAGTTGTACGGGACTGTGTTGCAATGTTGTTGTGAGCATCTCAGGGATAGGCTGGGTTATTCAGGGTGCAATTCAGCACAAACTCGGCGAGTTTGCATATTTTACATCCACATATTATTTATAGTTTTCTGGTTGGTGCTGATCAATCAGATAATTTTAGATGTTCTTGCACTAATTTCAAATTTATTTATTAATCAGTTTAGATACAAGATTATTTTTGGCGGTGACCCCAAAACTAGGCGTTTGTTTGTATATTATTTTTATAATATTTCACATCACTTGTTTCTAGGGAAAAAAATACTCGTTTTTGTAAGATTTTTTTTTTTTTAATCTCTCGTAAATTATAAAAACTACTTCAAAAATGTATGTAATTGTTAATTGTTTAAATGTTGTAACTTGTTTTAATTTTAATCTTATTTTAACATTATTTTCCAGTTTTATTACCAAATGTGTTTTGATTTTAATTTTAATCTTTTAATTTTTACTATTACTTACTTTTTTTTTTAATTTAATTTAATTCTATTTTTCCAATTTTGTGATGTGTTTTGATTTTTATTTTAATATTTTAAATGCTACTATAACTTTGTTAGTGGTCTGTAAGTGAAAGAGTACACATACGTGATACTTTAGTCGTTATTACTTATTTCTTGTGTTTGTGTACATCCCTTGTTGGAGATCCTAATTAAATAAATAGCTCCCCTATACCAGGGTCACCCCGAAGACCCGGGTAGTCCGATTAGGTATTTGTCCGAAGTAACTTTCCACTTTGATCCAGATAGCAAGGTACAGTATTTTTATCGCACGAAGTCGCGAAGCGACACGCGCTTTACTTGAGTTCACCAAGTGTACAAACATGCTGTGAATGTGTGTGTAAGCGCAGGAGCTCTCGGTACCGGCCGAGATAATGGCGACGTCGGAAGAGTGTGTGTGTATGTCCTAATGTTACTCGTCCTACGCACACATTCACAGCGTGTCTGTACACTTGGCAAACACAAATAAAGTCAAAGTCAAATAATTTATTTAAAATAGGCACATATTTTAAAAGGCACTTTTAAAGCGCGCGTGTTTTAAAGGCACTTCGTGAGCTAAAAATACTATAGCGATTTACAAAAAAAAAATTTCTTAAAACTGAAACACATATTAATATTCGTCCTACGTAAAAATGCATTCTTACTGTCATTGCCTAGTTAATCCGAACTCTTGCTGGGACCTTCACTTCAGTCTATAGTCTATTGTACTCACCATTCAAGATCGCATGTGAATATCTGTCAACAGCACTTGGTCTTTGTCAAGGTTGAATCAATCAGTCATTCATTCATTCACTCAATAAATTTAATCCTTCACATCATATTTCATTCTCGAACATAAGCTGCACCCCAATTGCTTAACACACTTTCAATCGCAATCCGAAAGATTTTGATGGAAATTCCTAATTATGTCAGTCCCAAGATTTTGCAGACTCCTGTTGCACTTCGCTTCGAAAATACAAGCGCCCCAAGTCCATCAAAATATAAACTACTAAAATACACTTCTGGACACATCTTTTGGCCCACCTTGTATTTTCAGTTTCGTTTGGTCCCAGCTAAAATTTTATATTAGGTCGAGCAAAAAGTTTTTATGCAGTTTTGAACCTGGCACATTCACAATTTCATTCAATAGTCTTTTTTTGAATTTCGAACACAGAATTTAAAGAAACACAAGACAATTTGGAGCCTGTTTGTTGATATCAAACAATCGAATACTAAGAAAACTTGGTTTTATTGGTTTACTTGGATTTAATTCTTGAAAAAGTGATTGATATCTTTGGTTTTGCAACAAACATTACTTATTCTTGACAATAAGGTGAGGTTCTATCAATAATCTATGGATACTTCACCTGAAGTCGCCGCCCAAGCTGTGGCACTTATTCAGGCCGGACACAGCCAAAGAAACGTGAGTGCTCAACTTAATTTAAGTCGATCTGCGGTCCGAAATGTTTATCGGAGGTACCTAGAGACTGGCGGCTTTGTTCGTCGCCAAGGAAGGCCACGATCTCGGGTCACAACTGAAAGGCAGGACCGATTCATCGTGACGACCAGCTTGAGAAATCGTCACCTTACCTCCATTGAGATACAAAACCAACTTCGCGACTTCCATGGAGTATCTGTGAGCGCTCGAACTGTTCGGAGAAGGTTAAAAGAACGCGATATGGTACCACACAAGCCAGCTAATGGCCCCAAACTAACGCGAGCCCACCGAACAGCGCGCCTTCATTTCGCACGCAGTCATTTAAATTGGACACAGCAAGATTGGAGCCGTGTACTCTTTTCTGATGAGTCTAAAATTGTGTTACATGGCAATGATGGAAGGAAGAAGGTCTACCGACGTAAGGGAGAGCGTTTCGCACAATGCTGCTTTGAAGAGAGGGTTGCTTATGGCGGTGGCTCATGGACTGTCTGGGGCGGTATATCCGCGAGCGGCAAAACTCAACTTGAGGTTGTTACCGGACCACGGCTGCCAACATTAAATGCTGAAAGGTACATTCGTGAGTGCTTAGAACCTCACGTGATACCATACGCGGACTATGTGGGCCGAAATTTCCTTTTTATGCATGATAATGCAAGAGCCCATGCGGCCGGCATCGTCAGGGAATATCTTCGGCATGTGAACATCACAGTTATGGACTGGCCAGCCAGAAGCCCAGACATGAACCCCATTGAGCACATGTGGGACGAGCTAAAAAGACGTGTTAGCGCTCGTCAGCCAGTTGCCCAGACGATGCAGGAGTTGAAAACTGCCATAGAAGAGGAATGGGAGATGATCCCTCAAAATTTCATAGAGCGGTTGATAAACTCTATGCCTAATCGTATGAGAGCTGTGGTAGATGCCCATGGAGGCAACACGCGTTATTAAATTAAACCTTTATTTGATAAAACATGTTTTTTATTCAAAAATCAATTGCCTTTAACAAGGCGCATATCCGACTTGTTAGGCGTAGCTCCATGTCGTATGGTATTCTGAATTCAAATTTAAAACAATACGATCGAAAAAGATGGTAAAATGTATGAGGTTTAAAACTGCATCAACAGTTTTTGTTCAATCTAGCAATCATATTTCGGTAGGGGCCATCGAAACCTAAACTCTAAGGTGGGCCAATAGATGTGTCCAGAAGTGTATTTAACTACTATTATGTAACGCTTACTGATTTACTATTGTAAATCATTGTCTTGAAAACATTGTGTAAAACTTGAGTGTCAATAATTCTGTACTCATATTGTTTTTTTTTTTTGTTTTCTTCGATGTAATAATGTTTTTGCATGCTATGTCTGTTGTCCACTTGGCTTGTATGTTGGCTTGAACAGTGAAACAATAATGTAGATAGACCAATAAATCTATACATATATTTATATATATATACATAAATTAATCCCTATTTCCCTTGGTAACGCCATAACTTGAGAACGGCTTGACCGATTTGAGTATTTTTTTTTGTTTTATTCTCCTCTTTACTGGGGTGGTAATAAAAAAAAATTGTTTACAGAACAACGTCTGGCGGGTCAGATATTAAATAAATAAATATGTCTTCAACTATCAAAATGGCATTGCCACTGTAAGTGTGTTATGCAATTCGTTCGTTTCGGTCTTTCTCCTCAGAGTATTTGGATAGGAAACACCAAACTCATCTAGTTATGAAACATAATTAATTTTTAAACCATCTTACAGAAATAAATATCACCTATCATTATTATTTTATCATGTATCAGTAGATACGCCGCTGGACTGGACTTCCAAGTTAAATTAAATAATGACGAAAAAACCTTTCCAAGTGCAAATTTCAAAACCTGATTGAAATTCGGGTAACATCAGCAGAAAGCTGCATCTAAATCAGTTCAGCAGCTTCCGAGAAAAATGTTTATGGGCTCTCCGATGACTTCTAAAGAAAGTATCACGCGAAGGTAAAATTTAAAGTATTTGTCAGAAGTCATGGAAGAAACATACATATTACAACTTACAATGCAGAACAGTACAGTGAGTATAGTATAGTACAGTCTATAATTATATAGTATAGTCCTCTTCACCGTATCCGATGACAGCGAGTCACACGTCATGTCAGGGCATAAATCGAACAGATTACGTGTGACTCCGGATTTTTAATTTGTCAGTCTTTTTCTAACTTCAGATGAGAATACGAGTATTAATTTTTTTCATTCCTTTCGTTGTTTTAATGTAGAACCTACATAACGAAGAAATGTTTTATTTATGAGTTCATGGTCAAACTTATGTCCTGGATATCCGTTTTACCGTAAAGGTCCTCCCTTTTGGGAGTTTTGGGACAGGTCATTTATTCCTAGTCCACCTCATTTCAGGCCATCCTATTGAAACTTAAAACTCGGCACCAGACTGATAGCACATTATTTTAACCACGTAATTATTTATGCAGATCTTCCGCGTAGTTATATTTCTCACGTGAAAGAGGTGTGCCTATTTTTTATCCGACAACAACGCAAGCCATTCGAAACCTATATTTATCGACATCTCGAATCTACACCACGTTGAATTTATGGATGGATACAAATCCATTATTTACTATATATTTTTTTTTCACTTATGTATACAAAAATATACAAACCATGACGTACCTATTCCTGAATGATGGTCTAACTTTTTTTGTATTCTTACGTCAATGGTTCTTAACTATCACTAATCTGATATGGATGTGTTTAAACACACTATGCCGAAGGTACGCGACCGAAGTTCGGCATGATTACGCCTGCAATGCTATTTGAATTACTGACGATACATTATGATTGAAATTACGTTCCCAAATTACCTTACCTTCGGCATTGTGTGTTTGGACACTGGAACATGAATATTACTGTCTATAGTATGCATACGTAGGTTAGTATAATTTCATATATTTATGGCGTATTTTGATATAAGTGGATTTGAATTCAGAAACAAGAAAAAACATTATATTATAATAGGTTGGGGAAAAAGTTTCTTCGCATTTTTTAAGAAAATTCAAAACATTTTTTAATATACATTATTTACATTTATCTAAAATATGTAGGTACCATTTTGTTTGATAACTTTTTGCCATCTTGTAGGTAGGGGCATGATCCCATTGCTATAGAAATTTTGGGACTTCTGATCAAAATACCGCGACAAGTGGTTTTGGCAGTCCTCTCGTGATGTTAACCTGACACTGCCTAAAGAAGTCTGAAGAGACCGAAACAGATATAAATCTGAAGGTGCAAGGTCAGGACTATACGGCGGATGCATTAACACCTCCCAGCCAAACTCTCTTAATTTTTGCTGAGTGGCTAAAGATGTGTGAGGTCTAGCGTTATCATGATGAAAAACCACACCCCTTCTGTTGATTAATTCCGGCCGCTTTCTCTCAACTTCTTGCTTTAATCTCATCAGTTGTTCACAGTAGAGTTCAGAATCGATGGTCCTGCCTAATGGTAACAGCTCATAATGAATAATGCCCTTCCAATCCCACCACACACACAGCTTCACCTTGTTGCGAGTTAACCCGGGTTTCGCCACAGTCTGTGAAGCCTGACCGGCCTTTGACCACGACCTTTTTCGCACGTTCTTGTCGTACGTGATCCACTTTTGGTCACCAGTTATCAGCTTATTCAAAAATGGTTCGGTTTCATTACGTCATAATAAAGAATCACAAATGAGTACATGGTTCATTAGGTTTCATTCAGTGAGTTCGTGAGGTACCCAAATATCGAACTTTTTTGTGTACCCAGTTTTTTTCAAATGCGCCAAAACTGTTTTGTGGTCAATTCCCAGTTCTTCAGCTACGTCGTAACTACTGATATGCCGATCTTGCCCCACTTTTTCAAAAATGGCATCCATTTTATCCGTAATAGGGCGACCAGAGCGACGTGCATCTTTGACATCAAAATTTCCGGATTGAAAACGCTTAAACCAAATTTGTGCTACCCTCACAGACACTGCACTGGGTCCATAAACATCGCAAATTTTTTTCGCGTCTTGCGATGCATTTTTACCTTTTTTGTAGTAAAATTTAAAAATGTATCGAATTTCTTCATTAGATTCACTCATTTTGACAATACGAAAAACAAATGAAAATCACACATTTTCCTAATTTGAATTTGGAATTATGTTCTTTAAAATTTAAAATTTCAATGATACCAAAACCAGCCAGATACAAATAGTATAGCCCAAGACATTTTATTTTAAGTTCATACATACTGTAATGCGAAAAGACTTTTTCCCCAACCTAATATTATTTTATAAGATCACCACTGGTTTTTTTTTACAATTAATAATTCATATATTTTATAGTAGCACTTACCTAGTTAAGGTTTTTTTTTTTTAACTAAACGAACAATCAAATTCGATAGTGAATCATACGGCTGGTTAGAGCAAGGCACTGAACATAGATGATTGGCAAAACAAAATGAAGGGTTTATTCTCAACATACGAGTTAAAGATAATAATGATGAACGGGTATTTACTATCTAATAGGTTGGGAAAAAGTTCCTTCGCATTTTTTAAGAAAATTCAAAACATTTTTTAATATACATTATTTACATTTATCTAAAGTATGTAGGTACCATTTTGTTCGATAACTTTTTGCCATCTTGTAGGTAGGTACATGATCCCATTGCTATAGAAATTTTGCGGACTTCTGATCAAAATACCGCGACAAGTGGTTTTGGCAGTCCTCTCGTGATGTTAACCTGACACTGCCTAAAGAAGTCTGAAGAGACCGAAACAGATATAAATCTGAAGGTGCAAGGTCAGGACTATACGGCGGATGCATTAACACCTCCCAGCCAAACTCTCTTAATTTTTGCTGAGTGGCTAAAGATGTGTGAGGTCTAGCGTTATCATGATGAAAAACCACACCCCTTTTGTTGATTAATTCCGGCCGCTTTCTCTCAACTTCTTGCTTTAATCTCATCAGTTGTTCGCGGTAGAGTTCGGAATCGATGGTCCTGCCTGGTGGTAACAGCTCATAATGAATAATGCCCTTCCAATCCCACCACTCACTCAGCATCACCTTGTTGCGAGTGAACCCTGGTTTCGCCACAGTCTGTGAAGCCTGATCGGCCTTTGACCACGACCTTTTTCGCACGTTCTTGTCGTACGTGATCCACTTTTCATCACCAGTTATCAGCTTCTTCAAAAATGGTTCGGTTTCATTACGTCGTAATAAAGAATCACAAATGAGTACACGGTTCATTAGGTTTCTTTCAGTGAGCTCGTGAGGTACCCAAATATCGAGCTTTTTTGTGTACCCAGTTTTTTTCAAATGCGCCAAAACTGTTTTGTGGTCAATTCCCAGTTCTTCAGCTACGTCGTAACTACTGATATGCCGATCTTGCTCCACTTTTTCAAAAATGGCATCCATTTTATCCGTAATAGGGCGACCAGAGCGACGTGCATCTTTGACATCAAAATTTCCGGACTGAAAACGCCTAAACCAAATTTGTGCTACTCTCACAGACACTGCACTGGGTCCATAAACATCGCAAATTTTTTTCGCGGCTTGCGTTGCATTTTTACCTTTTTTGTAGTAAAATTTTAAAATGTACCGAATTTCTTCATTAGATTCACTCATCTTGACAGTACGAAAAACAAATGAAAATCACACATTTTCCTAATTTGAATTTGGAATTATGTTCTTTAAAATTTAAACTTTCAATGATACCAAAACCAGCCAGATACAAATAGTATAGCCAAAGAGATTTTATTTTAAGTTCATACATACTATAATGCGAAAAGACTTTTTCCCCAACCTAATATTAGTGACAGCCATGAATGGTTAAAGGGCTTATCATCGTACTTGCCAAATCGTGCTGACCTGAGCACATCTATTTCCTGCCTATATCCTCCTGACGTGGTTCTTTAGTCACCCCTCCACCCCTCCACTCTTACACTCATAGAATTTTATTATTTTTTTATTTGGGTAACAAACAGATACAATGTATTAAGAAAACGGTATAAAATAGTAATACATAATCCAAAACAATTTCCACACATTATTATTACAAATTTTGACAATTTAGAAAGTTACTATCAAAAGAAAAAATACTTACAACAAAATGATTTAACAATGAAAATGAAAAGAACAACAATATTAAAATATCAAAATACAAAGTATAATTTTGCTGCAAGAACGTCTTGAACAGACTTCACACACAATCACATTCACTAAGTAGTAGAAATATAAAAATCTATGCTTTAACAGTTTGTCCACCGCAAACGTCAATGGGAAGTCAACGAGAAACGAGATTATTCGAAGCGAACGTGACGTCCGGTGGTGGTGTGCGGTGGACACGCAGCTGTAGGTGGAGAGGGATGGGTGCACTATTGGCCAATAGCCACTCGGTACGAAAAGGTCTAAAAAAATAAATAAAATAAAAACTATTTATTTTATAAAACTTGACATGGACATTAAATAATATAACAATAGCGCTCAATCTTGTATAAAAATAAGATTATTATGCATAATTTTTTAAAATTTTTTTTTTTGTTTGTGCGTAAAAATAGTCTTCTATTTTTAAAAATTTCGGTAACATGTTGTTGACGGACAACATATTAAAAAATAATTGCAATAGATCCAGGCATTTTGGCATTCAGCCTAGGAGAAAAGAGCCAAAAATATTCTGTAACAATACATCACTACTATCTAGTAGGTATATCAGTTTCAACTAAAAATATAATTAATAATACCTAGGCTATTATTGTTTCAGCACCTGGGTTTCTGGCTAGAATGAAAAGCTTGAATCATCGAAGGAAACGACACAAAGCATTTTGTGTTCTGTAAAAAGTAAAATGCAAACTAACGTAAGAGATTTTTTTTAGTATATTTTGCTGTTCCTTTGTAATTTATCCTTCTTTTTGTGTCTTAAAATCTATATCTTCATCTATATACCTAAAATAAAGTCGCTTTTCGTGTCTGTCTCTGTGGCCGCGTTGTTCTTCTTAACTACGCAACGGATTTTGATACGGTTTTCAGTTCATTTAGAGAATTTATTCCGGAAGGTTCATACGTTTTACATTAATATTTAACATAAAAACCTTCATGTTTTGTCTAGTCGTAAAAACTGTGCGAACCAAGGCCGGGTCGCTAGTCTTATAAAAATCAATTGCTGTCCGTTAATCTCGCTAAAACTCAAAAACGGCTTGACAGATTTGAATATTTTGTTCTTGTTTTATTCTCTTTTTTAAAAGTGGTGGTTTAAAAGAGAAAAAATAGGAAAAAAAAATAAATTGAAATTTTGTCAGGACAACGTCTGGCGGGTCAGCAAATACAAATTAATAGTAGGTAGGTATACAGGACATTAACAAATTTATTTTTAAAATTGCAAGTCATGCAGTTATAAATGCTGTAATTATTTCCTATCCTATTTACAAGATCCGTTTTACACAAAAAACTAAAATGACGCAATTATTGTAGGCTAATAATTGGTCGAAGTTGTGTCTGTTGAAGTCAACGTGCGTAAGCGCAACTGTTTATTTTTAAAATTATCAGGTATCGCATCGCCATTTCCCAAGCAAGTTGGGGTAGGCTTCACGACTATTCATTAGATAGGTACTTACTATTGAAATGAAAAAAAAAAATGGAAAATTAAATATTAGTATTATATTAGTAATATTATATAAGTATTTTGGAAAGCTGAGTTGCTAGATTTTTGACGATCGTTATTGTAGCTCGATATGCTGCATTTTGACCATCAATAATATCTATAACTTTTTACATATTTAGTTATGAAAATACGACATCGATCGTCTGTTGCACAACACAACACAGCCATTCACTCGACTTCGTTTGATCACACGTGTCGATAGTCAAAACTCGAGCAAATCTGTAGGCACACTCAAACAATACTTTTCTAGTACTTCCAAACTATTGAAATTATAAATTAGGCCAAGTCAAGACAATGCAAAACTTGGTCGATGTCTGGTGATACCTGTTTTGTTATCTGACTGTTCAAGCGTCCGTTATATACATAAAAAACCGCATAGGTCAACATGTCAATGTGTGCTCGAATGTCAATTGAGCCTCATAGGTTCACAACTACTGTGAAACCGCGGTCGCCATTGGATGATGGTATTTTACGTTTATACATAATTTTATAGAGTTATATTTATGCTCCAATGGTGTGAAATCGACGCATGAGTAGCTGGTAAAAAGGAGCCTTGCAACAAGCTCTCAAGCAACACAGTCAGTCTGTGATTCATCATAAGAAAACAATTAGTAACATTAATTTTCTCAGTCCAGTTATAAACGGTAGCCTTTCTCAGAGTGAGAGGGCTCTGCGGTCACCCATCTGACTACCCACTATGGTGATTAAGGGCAACGCCTTCTTTTTGGGGAAAAGCCATAATATTGAAGAGTGGATAGTAAGGTATTTATGTCATGAGTCTTTCTTGCCAGAAATAAATGATATATTATTATTATTAATTATTATTATTGTGGAGCTCGTGGCTAAGTAATAACAGCCGCACGGGTCGATCCATCAGGTTAAGCTACGCTTGGTGGGGTTGGTCCGTGAATGGGTGACCATCTTTACATACCAAGACTCCTCCGTGCCTCGGAAAGCACGTTTAGCCGTTGGTCCCGGCTGTCATTCGTGGATCTTTGACAATTTTACATTTGTTACGGGTCGTCAGAAGCCCGAAAGTCTGACAACCAGTCTTACCAAGGGGTATCGTATTACCCAGTTATTGGGTTGTGGAGGTCAGGTAGGCAGTCGCTCCATGTAAAATACTGGTATTCAGCTGCATTCGGTTAGACTGGAAGCCGACCCCAACATAGTTGGGAAAAGGCTAGACAGATTGATTTATTATTATTTACAATAATAAGTATGATGTACTTGTTATTAAATGCCGTTATTTTTGGGAGATTTCACTTTATCTGTCTAATAGATCTACAGTCTATATTAACGACTTCCCTAAATCCATTAAAAATCCCATGACATTGTTTGCGGATGACAGCACGATAACTATACCATGCCATAATAAGAATACATATGAAACGGACATAAAAAACACATTAATAGAAGCGTTAACGTGGCTTAATAATAATAATTTAAAAATTAATATAAATAAAACTTTGATTATGCACTTTAGCCAACGATCATTATTGTTCTCTAATCTTGACATCGAATATAATAATAATAAAATACAGACAGCTAACACTACAAAATTTTTAGGCCTAACAATTGACAGAAACCTAAATTGGAAAGCGCATATTGAGGCTCTAGCCAAAAGAGTAAGCAGTGGCGCATATGCGTTATATAAATTATCACGCACTTTAAATGTAGAATCGTTATTAACAGCCTACTATGGTTTGATAGAATCCGTCATTAGATATGGGGTTATCTTCTGGGGTAACTCAACCGACAGGGATATCATCTTTAAAAGACAAAAGTACTGCTTGAGATCTATGTTTAATCTCAAAACTACTGATAGCTGTAAAAACTATTTCATTAAACATCATATATTAACATTACCCTCACTTTATATATTAGAAATAGTCATGTTCGTAAAAACAAATCCACAGTTGTTTCCTCGTATGGCAGACAAATTCCCTAGAAATAGACGTGATGATAGTAAACTATGTGGACATACATCGAAAACTGCACTTATGCGCAAGAGTGTTTTTTGCATGGCACCAATTGTCTACAACAAATTGCCCAAAAGTTGGAGAGAGCTAACAATACTTAAACTTAAACAAACAATGAAATCTTTTTTGGCACAAAAAGCATATTATAGTATTGCAGAATTTTTAAACGACTCATTGTGATAAAAATATATAACTTAAATATGCCATAATAAATGTTATTTAATTGAATTCCTATTGTAAATCTTCATAATATAATTTTATTATATGTAATTTGTATTATTGGACTAGTCAAATATAAAATGAATAATTGGATAATGTAAATGATTGAATGTATTTGTTTAACTGACATTAATTAATGTATAATTGTAATATTTTAAAATCAATGTATTAATACTATTTTTATTTTATTTTTTCCAAGATATTTGCACGCCATGAGAAATGGCAAACATGTCGTGAGCTAATCTTATTTACGACCTTGCATGCATATATTATTTTAATTTTGTATGTGTACACATGTTTGCGCAAATAAAATTTCTTATTCTTATTCTTAAAATAGCGTAGTTTCTTGACGGCTCTTCTCCATAGGAAACAACCAATTGGAACCGTGCACCTTCTGACGTTTTATATTTGCCCGAATAGGTTTATGTGAAATAAAATATTCTGAATTTGAATTTGAGTTTCTGCGAGAATCCCACTTCTTCGCTCGTATAGACTAGAATGAATAAAGGAATGAATGAAGTGCACCGACCCTAGCGTGGTTTGACCAGACTCGATTACTCGAATGAACCAAAATATTCATACTAGCTCCTGGTGCCTCATGTTTCATCTACAAAGACTATTGCATATCAAGTGAATGAATGAATGAACTAAAATGAATGAATGAATGAAGTGCACCGACCCTAGCGTGGTTTGACCAGACTCGATTACTCGAATGAACCAAAATATTCATACTAGCTCCTGGTGCCTCATGTTTCATCTACAAAGACTATTGCATATCAAGTGAATGAATGAATGAACTAAAATGAATGAATGAATGAAGTGCACCGACCCTAGCGTGGTTTGACCAGACTCGATTACTCGAATGAACCAAAATATTCATACTAGCTCCTGGTGCCTCATGTTTCATCTACAAAGACTATTGCATATCAAGTAGTAGACCGGAGGCGCGATAATTGTTGGGAAGGACGTGCCCTTCGGATATGCAAAGATATTAGAGCCGTAAAGGATATAATATTTCATGTCATAGTAGGTCATGTGTATTAGGCAGTTTGAAAGTTAGACAGCGAATCTGACTGCCCAAGGTTCACCGTTCCGATAAAATGCACGCAAACAAAGCTATACTCCTCAGCATGACATTTTACCCCCGAAAGTCACCAGAGAGATGTAACGCAATAAAAAGGCGTTCTCAGTCTGCTAAAAAGCAGCCAATCGCAGAGCCCCATTTCTTTCGCGTGCGCTGCACCTTCCAAGGTCAAGCGCAGGTAGGCCGCAGCCAAATCACAGAGCGCAAAGATTAAGTGCTTTCACTGTTAAACGAGCAAAGGAGACGTTCCACTCATGTTAGTTGTTTGAAAGCTTGCGTACCAATATGCCTTTTGACTGTGAACTTAATGGTCATTGCGTTAAAAGCCAAGTTAGTATTTAGCTGGTTGCATTAATCTTAATGCCCAATGTCATTAACACAAGGCGACACCTAAATGAATGTCTAAGTAAATAAAAGCGTGCTGTTGGATTTTCAACACTCGGCTCAGCACCAAAATTTGAAACTCAGTCAGTGTGGTTTTATTAGTGTTAGCGAAAAAGGGCACGTCATCTGCCTTTCCTTTTCCCAATTATCTTGGGGTCGGCTTCCAGTTCAACCAGACGCAGCTGAATACTAGTACTTCACAGGGAGCGACTGCTTATCTGACCTCCATAATCCACTTACTGGATAATATACGATACCCTTTGGTATAGTTCGATTCAAACTTAAATAAAAGAGCTAAATTTAAAAATCTTAATTCTTAAATTAATTTTTTTTATACTTACTAAATTAGCTTAACTTACGGAGCCACAATTATTGTAGACTTGACTGTACTGCACGGTCTGCACTCGCAGCTAATTTCCGACCCGCCATTTTTTTTTCGAACTAAATAATTATAAGACTGGTTGTCATACTTTTGGGCTTCTGACGACCCGTAACCACTGTCAAAGATCCACAAATGACAACCGGGACCAACAGCTTAGCTAACGACCAGTGCGGCTGTTATTACTTAGCCACGAGCCCCTGACGGGCATTAGATCTTTTACATAAATATAAAGGATCAATGTATTGCAGATGGCTTCTTATTTATTTTTGATTGCCTTTAGATTATTTATTTTTTTATAAATTTTAGTACATTGAGGACTTACAGCTAACAAAAACAAACAAAAAAGGAAACCATAGTCACCAAAAAGCCAATTAAAAATCCTCTCGTATAAATTTATATTAATAATTTATGGTGTGAGTACAAAAACAAAAAACACATCGCCCAAATTATAAAAACTTTTTTACAAAAAAATACAACCGACTTCCAAAAACAACACTACAAAGTGAAAAATAACTTTAATTTCGGAAGTCGGTGTCTAGTTAAATGTATTTTCGTTTTTTGCCACCGACTTCCGAAATTAAAGTTATTTTTCACTTTGTAGTGTTTTTTTGGAAGTCGGTTGTATTTTCTTGTAAAAAAAAAATATTTTTCACTTTTTAGTTGTGGTACCTACCCCACACAAATTCTAATACCACTACCTGCAAAACAAACTAGAACATCATCCATATAAAAGTAGGGAAAAAATACGTATTATTGAAGCTAACTCAAAAACTACCAAAGCAAAGTTAATCAATTTTATATGGGACCAACTGTGATGTGTACCCTCTTGAATAAAATAAAAAAAAATCCAAATCGGTCTAGCCATCTTCGAGTAATCGGGGAACATACATAAAAAAAAAAAAAACCGACGAATTGAGAACCTCCTCCTTTTTGAAGTCGGTTAAAAATGAGAAGCAATATAAATACTTAGTTTGCAATTAAATGACTGAGAAAATAATAAGATAATAAAAACAAAATTAAATAATAAAACCTACCGCTACTTGAATAATTTGTGGTTTAAGCATGTTCTGGCCGAATTCACACTAATTATGCAAAAGATTTTATTTTTTCCCATTTCGGGAGACTGGAAAAACCTATGCCCAGCAGATCGTTAAAGGCAGAGGAATGACACGATAAATTAAATGGACGGGCTATTTTAGGAATAAAACCGCAAAAATATTTTCGGAAAACAACTGGACGTGTTATTTTAGGAGTAAAACCGCAAAAATATATTTTTAAATATAGACCGCTAAAAGCCTGATTATTGCCCTCCAAATATACAGAGTGGCAGAGACACTGACGCACAACATGATTATGGACCGTCTGCGTTGAAATTTATGGTCGGTTATTAAAAAAAACCGACCAAGTGCATGTCGGACCACGCAATGAAGGGTTCCGTAGTTGAAAATAATTTATCCCAAAAACAAACTTGTGTCATTGTAATCTCTAAAATTTTTTTTTATGTGACAAAATTATAAATTAACAATTTTCTGACTATTTCCTTTACTTGTGCCGTGAGACCTTGTCATGATTCTAGGACAACGGGAAGTCCCTATAGGTTTTGATTTATTTACTTGCGATTATCAAAATATGTCGCATAAATGGACGTATTTTTTTATTGCGTTGACTTAGAAGCTTGATTTTTTTAGAACTCCAAGGGACTATAGACCTACGTATTTGATATTAACTTCAACTTGATACCTGCACGCGTTCTTGAAAAACAAGGTCTTGACAGACGGACAGTCAGACAGACAACGAAGTGATCCTATAATGGTTCCGTTTTTCCTTTTGAAGTACGGAACCCTAATAATTTCTGTTCTATACATTTAGACCGCGCAGGTGTAAAGTATTGCACTTTTGTAGGAAAAAGATTTTTTTTTTTATATTCAACGATAAATTTCAACGCAGAGACGTCCAGAGTTCAGAATCATGTACTGAATCCATGGTAACAGATTGCACGTCGATGTTCCTGCCACCCTGGTATAACGCAGTTAGCAGAACACACTAATCACACTAATATTATAAAGGCGAAAGTTTGTGTGTGTGGGTGTGTTTGTTACTTTTTCACGCTCAAACGGCTGGACCGATTTGGATGAATATTGCTATGTAGATAGCTTATACCCTGGATTAACACCCGGTCTACGCGGGTGAAACCTCGCAGTCTTACTAGCTGCGCGGTTTCACCCGGGCGATAAAAATACCTAACCCACAAAACCGCACATTAAAGCTTTAGGCACAAAACACCGCCATGAAACCATTCTTCACAAAATTGCAGTCTGGCCCCGCCCACACTCATTGAATCACCTGGCAGGTCAAAGACCTCAGAATTAGGTGACACGATGATGTATAAACTTCTTGTCCGTCTGTCTGTCTGTCACCGTGAATTATTATTATGTTTATGAATAGCTCTGACGTCAGTCATGTCAAAGTTTTTGACACTTTCGCTGATGATGGAAGTGTTCCAAGATGATAATTAATTTGTATTAATAGGTTGTGAGTAAACTATAAATATTGTAATTGGTTTTTGATGTCATATTTAAATAAATATTTATCCTCAATTTTTTTATAATTACACCTACCACTGTTTGTCTATGTGTCACCCAAAAGTGGACTGGTAGAAAATACTCTCGGTATATCGGTGCGTCAAGTATTTTAATAAATAAACAAATTTGTCAAACCCGTTCTCCATTCTTCTTATGCCGACTATGGAAAAACGTTAAGAGTAAGTGCAGCAGTATCCTCCTCGCAGATCATGGCAATAAGCTGCCCGGATGCTATAATCCGTTTGTCAACAAGGGTAATCAAATCTGCCTAGCCTTTTCCCAATTATGTTGAAGTCGACTTCCAGATGCAGCTGAATACCAGTATTTTTCATTGAGCGACTGCCTATTTGACCTCCACAACCCAGTTACTGGGTAATACGATACCCATTGGTAAGACTGGTTGTCAGACTTTCCCCCGTAACGACTGTCAAATATCCACGAATGACAGCCGGGACCAACGGCATAACGTGCTTTCCGAGGCACGGAGGAATCTCGGTATGTAAAGATGGTCACCCATCCACGGACAACCCCGGCAAGCATAGCTTAACCTGATGGATCGACCCGTGCCGCTGTTATTACTTAGCCACGAGCTCCTCTTGTCAACAAGGGTAATATTGGGCATTTATAGTAAACTAGCCGCGCCCCGCGGTTTAACCCACATAAGTCTCGATCCCATAAGAATATTCAGATATTAAGTATTCTATGTCCAGGTCATAGTCTACCCATATGCCAAATTTCATCCAAATCCTTTTAGCCGTTTTAGCGTGAAAGCGTACCAAACAAACAAGCTTACTTCCGCATTTATAGCAATAACTCCCCGCGGTTTCACCCGCGTAAACCGGGATAATAAGTAGCCTATGTGTAAATCCAGAGTATCAGCTACCTTCACACTAAATTTTATTAAAATTGGTCTAGCGTTTGAGCGTTAAGAAGTAACAAACATACAAACACACCTACTGAATGAAATCACGCGGTATCCTTTCAAAATTCTTTAGATTCCATCCTAATGGAACGCGTCGTGCACACCTCTTTATCTTCTCTGTGTGTGGCACCTTCTCGAGAGCCTCGCATCCTAGTATCCTTCGACAACTTCAAGATACATGGCAGAATCTCTATGTGTTGCCAGTTTTGTTTATTTATTTATTTATTTATCACACACGTTTCCATTCCAACAAGTGTATATTTATTTATTTATTTATTTATTAAAACTTTATGCACAAGTAAAAAAAAAAATACCGTACAAAGGCGGACTTAATGCCTGAGGCATTTTCTACCAGCCAACCTTAGGGTGGTGCAGAGAGAAGACATGGCAGGTGCAACATAAAGGATAGATCACAAGAAAATAACTATAAAATATAAGAATAAATACATAGATATTATATAATTACACAAATACATACATATATATATATATATATATATATATATATATATATAAACGGAATAAACTTTGTAAGGAGAAATAACGATCGGTAGAGGAGAAACAACGATCAGTAGAGGAGAAAATGAAGCCAGCAAATCAGCGCTGGGATGCTTCTGCCAACTTATTACGTATATACTCACGTGTCATCACTTTAAAAGACAACCGATTGGTTGCCATCCTGATGTTCAGAGGGAGCGCGTTCCAAAGAAAGACCGCCTGGACAAAGAAAGATGAGTGAATGAATCCAGAGCGGTGAGAAGGACATCGTAGAAGACGATTATTGGAGGACCTAAGGTTTTTACTATGGGCAGAGCATAAGTATTGAATATGGGAAGTCAGATAAGAAGGAGAAGTGGGATTGTGGAGAATAGAAAACAACATAGACAGAGCCCTCAGCTCTCTGCGTTGACGAATGACGACGTATATCATAACAAAGTGTTTTTTGTATATCATGACATCATAAGTATCACGCCTGTAATTCCTAAAGGGACAGGCAGGGGTGTACCCAGGTTCCCTATCCATTTGCATAAAATTATAAGACATAATATAATATAGCATAATTATATTTACGGATAACAAGATTTATACATAAAAGCTTACACATAATTTTTTTAAGCATAATTTCTCCAATCATAATAATGTTTAAGCATAACATTCTAAAGCATGAATTTATTTACGCATAATGATATTAAAACATAATTACTCAAAAATACTGATTGCACATCAAAATTTGCACGTCTAAATAAATTAAAGTTAACGGCAAGTCGACGGAGCCCCGCTGGGCGGGGCTCCTTTTTCTGTCTGGTTTAAAGGAATCTAACCATACCTAACCTCGGGGTGCCTAATAATTATGCTTCTGTGTTTCGTTCTCGAGATTAGATATATATACACTTGTAGTCACACATACAATGTCGCCACTAATGCACTAAGTTAAGAGAGAAAAAAAAAATATGTGGGTACACTGTCATCTCTATAGATTTACTGCGTCAACTACCTCATTCACATTCCAGTGCTCAGCCACTTTGTATTTCTATTAATGCGTTACAGTTTTTTATCGACAGTTTAGTGTTTTTTGTGTTTATTAACGAAAAATGCCGAAGAGGAAACATGATGACAAGGATTCATTGAGTTATATTAAGAAGAAAATTAAGAAGTTGGAAAGAAAACTGTTAAAAGGACGCCGTAGATTTTCATCATCCTCGGATTCTGAGCGGATGTTATCAAAACCTCATGGTGCAGGACCTTTAAGTTATATCACGGATATTTTTAATTGTTTCACGGATTAACGTTACAACGTACGAGTTGCTACTTATCCTTTTTTAAACTCGGGTCTACGATGCAACGCCTTGAGTCCATCTTACCCGCTGTGTCCGTACGTGTGGTTACGTATAAATATTACTACGTTACCTGTTTAGGTACGTAATTAGTAGGTAATTAGGTATAACCATGTAGCAATTTATGCATTTACTAAACTTGGGTTCACGATGTAACGCCTATGAGTTCATCTTACCCGCTGTGCTCGTTTAATAAAAGTAAAACATTTGAATAAAATCGGTTATTACCTAAATAGATAACTTTCGTTACTAATTAGTGTATTGTATTGCACAAAAGATATTGTTACTTTTCCTAACGGGAATAGTATAGCAATTTATTATTTCCGATTGCAGAAAACGCAATTATGGAATCGGAGAATAATGAAAACCTACCGGTGGACCTCGACGAGCCGGTACCATCGACTAGCGCATCATGCTTGGAGTCACTGCAGGTGTCAAATTTACCTGAAGCGACACAAGAGCCTCCTCCCCAGCCAACGGCTGAAGAGGTTACCGCTGCTGAAAAGGGGGATCAGCATGATGTTTTAGACGAAACCGTGTTGGAAATATTGGGGACTGATCCATTAATCACGACATCTTTTGGTGAAGATATTCAGAAGGACTTAGCCGTACGTTATGAGTTCATAGCTACTTTCGGTCTGACAAAAGAACTCCGCAAAGAGCTCTTAGAATCTCATTTGCCTCCAGCTAACTGTAAGCTAATAGACGCACCATCCCTTAATCCAGAGATTAAGGCGGCTGTTACTGACGTCATAGTGAATCGCGATAAAGCTATGCAAACAAAACAGAAGCAGATAGGCAGTGCTATCGCATGTCTAAGTGAGGCTATTACTATTCTTTTGTCCAAAGAAACAAAAGATCCAGACATACTGAAATTACTTGTGGACACAGGGCGCATCTTGTGCGACTGTCAACATAATGATTCTGTCACCAGGCGTAATTTTGTCCTTGCTGTGCTGAAAGAAGATTTGAAAGATCAGATGCAGCTGACCAAAATAGATAGTTTACTCTTTGGTCAAGAGCTCGCTGACACGTTAAAAACGGCTAAGGCTATAAATAAGTCGGGAGCTGACCTGAAGTCTGTTCCGCCACCCAAAGCTTTAGCAATCAAGCCAAGGCCTCCACCATCCAACAGGAATTTAAACTGGAAGGCTCCAGCCCCGTACCGCAGACCGATGGGGCCTCGGAGAACGAAGGAGTCTGTACCCTCGACGAGGCAACAGCACGCGCAGTCATCCAGAGGCTCACGTCCGAGCAACAGCCGCAACCGCCAATAGACATTACGGTAAATTTTGCCGGCAGGCTATGTCATTTTTACGATCAATGGTCGCAAATAACATCAGACCAAACTGTACTGTCATGGATAAAGGGTTCTGAAATTCCTTTTGCACAAACTCCATTTCAAACTAATATGCCACCGCCTAAAAAATATTCTCATAAAGAAGAATGTGATTTTGACCAGGCTATAGATAATTTATTGGCTATAGGTGCTGTTTCAAAATGTGAACCTTGCGACGGCCAATTCTTATCTAATATATTCTTGGTACCGAAACCAAACAGCAAAACTCGCCTAATTCTAAATTTGAAAAATTTGAATGCATTTTTAAATACAAAGCATTTTAAATTAGAAGACTTTCGAAAAATAATTAAGCTTATTTCTAAAGATTGTTTTATGTCGACAATCGATCTTAAAGATGCATATTTTTTAATTAAAATTCACGATAATTCTAAAAAGTACTTAAGGTTTAAATGGAAAGATAACTTGTTTGAATTTAATGTTCTGCCGTTTGGTCTCAATACCGCGCCCTACGTTTTTACTAAAATCATGAAACCTCTTGTCAAATTATTAAGATGTACTGGTAATTTGTCAACAATATATCTTGACGATTTATGTCTTGTATCACATTGCTATAGCGATTGTGTTGATAATGTTGAAATTACAAAGCAATTTCTTTGTTCTTTGGGCTTCATCATAAATTAATATAAAAGTTGTCTAATTCCTAGCAATTCATGTAGATATTTAGGATTTATCATTGATTCTAAAACAATGGAAATTAGATTGCCTGCTGAAAAACGTGAGAAGATAAAGAAGGAATTGTTAAAATTTAAAACTCTCAATAGATGTAAAATTAGGGATTTTGCTCGTTTAGTAGGACTTTTAACATCTGCTTGCCCTGCCATTGAATATGGCTGGATGTATACTAAAGAGTTTGAGAGATGTAAATTCTTAAATTTAAGAGGCGATGATAATTATGAAAAGTTCATGACCATTCCTTCTACTCTAGATTCAGATTTTGATTGGTGGATAAATTCCATCAATAAATCTGTTTGCAAAATTAAATTTGATAAATATAATTTGGAAATTCAGTCTGACGCCTCAACTACGGGATGGGGTGTAGCTTGTGCGGGGAAAACGGCAAGCGGTAGTTGGAGTCAAGAGGAAAGAAATCAGCATATTAATTATTTAGAATTAATGGCTGCTTTCATTGGTCTTAAAATTTTTTGCAAAAAGTTATTCGGCCGTCAAATTATTTTACGAATTGACAATACGACAGCGATTTCTTACATAAATCGCATGGGAGGTGTGCAGTTTCCCCATTTGACCAAACTTACTAAAAATATATGGCAATGGTGTGAGGCTCGCAACCTTTTCGTTTCTGCTCTGTATATCCCATCAATCGAGAATAGTATCGCCGATGCTGAATCAAGACGAGTTCACCCCGACATTGAGTGGGAATTATCAGACATTGCCTTTCAAAAAATAGTTAAATCTTTCGGTCAGCCTGATATAGATATGTTTGCTAGCCGTGTAAACAAAAAATGCGCTAAACATGTATCATGGCACAAAGATCCTGACGCATATAATGTTAACGCTTTTTCAATGTGTTGGTCCGAATGGTATTTTTACGGTTTTCCTCCATTCGCAATTATTCTCAAAACATTAAGAAAGATTATTAGTGATAGAGCTAGAGGAATACTAGTCGTCCCGGCATGGCCGTCACAGCCGTGGTATCCCTTGTTTAATAAGCTTTTGCAAAGTAAACCTTTGATATTTCATTCTTCCAGCAACCGTCAAATACACAAGCGGATTACCCTGGTTGCCGGAGTATTGTCCGGGAATCTCTACTGAGAAGAAGTATTCCTCCTGCATCAATTCACATCATGTTGGCGTCCCTCTCGGAAAATTCCATCAAACAATATGATACTTGTTTGAAAAAATGGTATCTTTTTTGTAAGAAAAACAGCGTTAATATTTATGAGGCCTCCATACCGAAGATTATTTATTTTTTTACTGATTTATTTGAATCTGGAGCGCAATTTGGTACGCTGAACAGTTGCAGGTCCGCACTGTCTTTAATTTTAGGTAATCAAATCAGTAACGATGACCGGGTAAAAAGATTATTTAAAGGGTTATTTAGACTTCGCCCACCCTTGCCCAAATATGATTCAACGTGGGATACTTCATTAGTTATAGAAACCCTGTCTACTTGGGAACCTAACGATAGTTTACCGTTAGATAAAATGACAAGGAAATTGGTAACTTTACTTGCACTTGTTCAAACCCTATCAAAAATTAAAGTCGAGAATATTAGTACATTACCTAATGAAATATCTATTAAGATCCCTGATCTAATAAAAACATCCTGTGTGAAATCTAAACAGCCAATGCTTATACTACCATACTTTCGGGAAAGACCCGAAATATGCCCTGCTAAATTATTAATTGAATACTTACGAGTAACCGAATCGTTGCGTAATAATCACACCTTTCTTTTTATTAGTACCAAAAAGCCACATAATAAAGTTTGTGCTCAAACACTTAGTAGGTGGATAAAGAGTACCTTAGAGTTCAGTGGAATCGATGTTTCCGAATTTTCTGCTCATAGTACTAGACATTACTTCTCGAGCTCATAAAATGGGTGTCAATTTAGATCTAATAAGGAAAACTGCCGGATGGTCTGGCACATCCACAACATTTGCCAAGTTTTATAACAGGGCAATATCAACTGATTCTAGAAACCTATTTGCTAGAAGTATTTTGATTGATGATAATTCATAAATCACTAACATGATTGTTTGCAATACCTATCCTAGGTAAAATTAACAAGATTGTGATAACTATAATATGTATTCCTATGTAATCAGCTGTGATTAAAATTATTATTTTTTATTGTCAGTGAATTCTTTTGGTTCATTCAATATTTTATTGACTTACCTAACACCTATACATTTCACAAAGAACTCTCAACATCTACAAGTGTATATATATCTAATCTCGAGAACGAAACACAGAAGCATAATTAATGATTAAACGAACTTACCTGTAAGTGAAGTTCTATCATAATTATGTGAGGTGTTTCGTTCGAAGAGATTAGTATCCCGCCCTCCCTAATTTAACCCCCTAAATTGTGAAATGTATATCTTATCTCTGAACTAAATGAGGTAGTTGACGCAGTAAATCTATAGAGATGACAGTGTACCCACATATTTTTTTTTCTCTCTTAACTTAGTGCATTAGTGGCGACATTGTATGTGTGACTACAAGTGTATATATATCTAATCTCGAGAACGAAACACCTCACATAATTATGATAGAACTTCACTTACAGGTAAGTTCGTTTAATCATTAATTATTATTTGTACAAGTTTTGATATTCAGTTAGTTAACTAATAGTGCATGACTTTTTATATTTATGGCTCATGATTTTTATACGAATAAAATAATATTATGCCTTAAAAATATGCAATTCCAAATTATGTCAAAACAAATTATACCAAATGATAGCCTGCTAACCTTTGCATTATGCCAATGTATATTAAAAAAAAAATATATATATACCAAAGTATATTAAGAAAAAAAAACATTATGCAAAAAAAAAGGATTTCACATTTCACACACACATTTCGCCATCGCGTCTACCTATTTAATAAGCAATTGCACAGTACTGACTCTTTCAAAATTTTCCTTTCAACATACGGATAGTTTCTTTAAGAACTTGGACATGTTAACAATTCTACTATACAACGACAATAGAATTTTCAGTGAATTTGCACCGCTCTCTAAATATGTTATGGAGAATTCCGAACCAGCAGTGCGAAGACAATCAATTTTAAAAGTGTTTTGAGGATGCTAGACGACACCTCATGTCAATGTTATACAACATTATCGAAATTGGATTGTAAACTGTAGTTGAATATACAATTGTAGATACCTCAAATGTAAACGACGTAGATTGATTATACTCACTTATTGAGCACTTTCGCACTGCATCCGATCCGATTCCAAATTCAATATCCGAGTTCAATCCGAATCGGGTCCGGATCTAGTGCCCACGCAACCCCCTTACAAAATAGTGCTTTGGCTACTTCGGACCGACATTTAACTTCGTTTCGGATTCTAATTGGAAGCAGTGCGCAAACGCTCTTTGGAAATAGCTTTGAATCCCGCGCAAATACAGAACAAAGAAAGAAGAAGAAAATGGGTTCTTCTGCCGCCAAATATTGTCGTAGAAATTGGAGAAAGATCGGCGAGTTCTTCCGGAGATCCTAAAGCTGATGTGCTTGCAATAGCCTCGGGACCCAAGTGGGAAGATGAAACTCCACCTGGTAAAGTGGAGCTACCTCGACGGAACGTCAGCAGGGTATGAATGTGGAGCTGTGTCGCATACCATGCTGTGTCTCCTATCCTGCCCTCTGTGGCCCAAAACATGTAGTCAAACTGACCTCTGCGTTGCTACCAACGACGCGGTGGAAGTGGGGAAATTTTGGACCAACAAGATTTCACTTACCTACTGTCATACCAGCGACACGAAGAAGAAGAAGAGCCACCGAACGACATCCCCAGATAAAAGGTTTCAATAAGAAGCTCCTGGAGTCACATGAAACGCTCACGCCAGATAGGAACCCTTTTTTGACAGGATTGTCCTGTCAAAAAAAGGTTTCATTCTATAAGTCGTATGCGAACCCAGAAATAGAATACTACTAGTTATGAAACCTTGTTTTTTTTTTCCACAACGACCTTTATATCCGTGGGAAAATACAAACCACCTATTATTATAAACAAAACACCTTTCTCCTCTAATTTACATAACTACATACAAGTTATTAGTATGAGTCACATGTTGTTTTGGTATAATAAAGTTCCCCACTGCATAAATCGGTTGGAGAAATTTCCTGTTTGTTTATTTTTAGACATTTCTTTTGAAATTGCTTTGGGTGGTTCGGCTTAGTTCGGATTTGGCGAGTGTGGTACGAAGACCGGTTTTTTGTGACGTCAGTATTCAAGAAGGGTTTTTAGCAAAGGATTTTGAGTTAGCAGAATGATTTAGTTCGATTAGTTATATCTTTTTATTGATAGCCCTGTAGGGACACCTGCACCCTAATTGCGTAACACAATCAATCGGAATTTGAATCATTTTGAAACAAATTGCTAATCCATTGCTTCATATGTTCGAAAAATTTGTCTGCTCGGCAACGTAAATAATGCAAGGAATGTTGTTGAACTGTCAAAATGAAACCAATTCCGATTGATAATGTGTTACGCAATTTTAGGATGCTGGTCATACGATTTCGAAGTTTCTAGAAACAATCATGCGATGAAATTAGTAATTAATAAGTTTAAATAAGTCATTTATTAAACAATAGGCAGAAGAAGAGCGACATTGCAAGAATCTAAATCGTCACTAGTGAAAAGGTGACGATTTAGATTTTTAATGACTGCAACGGTTGATGAAGAGGTCAGAGACCCGCCAGATATTAACCAAGCGGTAATTAGCTTCCAGTACCCAACCCTATAGTATCCGATCTTTGCCAAACTTTAGATATTATATTTTTAAACAACTCATGTTTCTGAAATATTTCTGGTATTCATACCGGAACACAACTGCAATACTGCTCGGGAATAAATACCTACCAATGTAAATTATCCAGAAATCTGCAATGACGAAATCATTTGTGTATCTGCCACTATCGTAAAACCCTCATTTATCGTCATCGTGGACAACGGTCGTCAACCTCGAGGCAACCTTGTAAAGGGACTGTGTACCGTCAGCAAAGGCGGGCACAGACGGGTGCGACGCGACTCTACTAGAACATTTTTTTATGAAAACTTCATGGAAATTGTTTTATTAGAGTTGATGAAGTCTGAACACAAGTTACTTTTTTATAGGTATCTTCTAGGATGCTGTAAGACTGAGTTTTGTCTCGTGGTGGGTTAAACTATATGTCGCTATTATCAATTATCTTCAATACCAAAAAATTACTGCAAATTGTTTGTTGTTAGCATGAGAGTAGGTACACATATTATTTATTTATTAGTTGTTACCATGACTAGTAGATAATGTGTGCTCAAGTTCTCTGAAAGGACATTCTGGGTCACTGTTTGGCATATACCTCCCGCGAATTCTAGGACATACAGGGTTATGTTAAATAAGAGGAGCTCGTGGCTAAGTAATAACAGCCGCAAGGGTCGATCCATTAAGCTACGCTTGACGGGGTTGGTCCGTGGATGGGTGAGCATCCTTACATACCGAGACTCCTCCGTGCCTCGCAAAGCACGTTAAGCCGTTGGTCCCGGGTGTTATTCGTGGATCTTTGACAGTCGTTACGGGTAGTCAGAAGCCCGAAAGTCTGACAACTAGTCTTACTAAGGGGTATCGTATTACCCAGTCACTGGGTTGTGGAGGTCAGATAGGCAGTCGCTCCATGTAAAATTCTGGTATTCAGCTGCATCCGGTTAGACTGGAAGCCGACCCCAACATAGTTGGGAAAAGGCTAGGCAGATTGACAGGGTTATGTTAAATTGGCTAGCTAAACTCCGCCGCAGACGCGATGTGTATCAATATATAGGGTGTTTGGAAGCTGGGTGCAAAGCCATAATTAAGGGCTTGATAGTTGACACCATTTAGAGCATTTTGAGCTATACATGTTTTAGACGAAGTATGTTTTTTTTTATTTTTAACTGCAAACTTTTAGTAAAAATAACATACCAACTATAAGAATAAGAATAAGAATAAGAATAATTTATTGTTTAAGAAATTACATTCAATGTGTTGTTTCCTGGAACTCACACTAGGATTCCCTGTGTCGTGAGATCCAGGCTGCTTCGTTCCGTTAACATTTGTAGCTATACATGAAATAGGTTTAAATACGTTACAATAAATTTCTCAATTTAAAATAATTTACTCGTAATTAATATGAAAGGAAAATACAATAAAAACTAATTTACAAAAGAAAACTAATGATAAAACACAAAGAAAAACAGTAGATTTCCAAATATGTATGTATTATGTGTGTGTTGTGTGAGGGGGTGTGTTGGTGTGTATGTGTGATATATAAATAGTATGTTTGTGATATAGAATAGTAAATAAATATATGTATCAGTTAGGCTAAGAAGTTTTCAGTCATATCATAGTCCAAAGTAAGAAGCCATTTTGTAACCGCAATTTTGCATTTATTATGCGTAAGTTGCAGAATTTGGAGTCGGTTATTGAGTTTCGAGTAAATGTGCGGTCCCATAAAACCGTACGACCTTCTACCGATTGTTTTACGGCAGCGAACCTTTTCCCATTGAACCCTTCGACTTGACGGGATACAAGTGCACATGGAGGTTTTGTGAAATCTTAGAGTGACTGACAGGATGTAAAGCTGTCTGACTCTAAGAACTCCCACTTCGGTGTAGAGTGTGTTAGTGGGGTACCGGAATGGTCTTCCATAGGCAACCTTAAGCAGAGCTCGTTGAGCTCTTTCAACCTTTATTAAAGAGGTTTTACCAGCCGCACCCCATGCTCTTATACAATAGTTAAGGACCGATTGACAGAGAGAGAAGTATATCATCTTTAGAACTGAGTCATCTGCAATTTTACCCAGCTGCTTAAAGATACGGAGCATCTTTCGAACCCTACCCCTTAAAGCACTCAGATGAGTGGACCATGACAAACGGTTATCTACAAAGACTCCCAAGTATTTAATCGAGTCGGTTTGTTCGATGTATGGGCAAGTACAATTTTCTGGGCTAGAACAGGAGTGCAGCTGTATACAAGTTACAGAGTTAGGGGCGGAACGTTTCGAGATGGCAAAGTTAATTGCCTTCGTTTTGTCAATATTTAGCGTCAAAAGGTTATGCTGCAGCCAGTTCGCAATAGTTTAACCCCGCTTTCAACGGATAACTTAACGTCGTCCCAAGTTTTTCCATAAAATACGATTGCGGTGTCGTCAGCATATGTAAAAATTCTAGCTTGAGGGATTTTCAAGGCGCATAGTCCATTTAATATGATGAATAGGGTAGGCCCCAGCACGCTTCCCTGTGGCACACCAAATTGCACTGTGTTTAGGTCACTAGAATATTCCCCTAGCACTACTTTTTGCGTTCTATCGTTGAGATATGAAATAAACCAGTCCAGTGCAGTGCCACGAACTCCCAGAAGCGACATTTTCTTAATCAAGATTTTCCTAGATATTGTATCAAATGCCTTGGCGAGGTCCAGGAAGATGCCAGTACATGCCTGTCCTTGACCTAGATTGAGGGTTATAAAATCTGCTAAGTTGGCTACTGCATCCTCCGTGCACCTACCAGCCCGAAAACCGTACTGATTGTCCGACAATAATCTATTTTGTTCTAGGTATGCGAGTAGTCGTTTATTCACAACTTTCTCAAGAATTTTTGAGAGAGCTGTCAGCAGGGAAATCGGGCGATAATTTGAAGGGATTTTAGGATCTCCACTTTTAAATATCGGGCATATATTGGCAATCTTCATGCAATCAGGTACTGTACCAGTACTTAGGCTAAAGTTGCACAGAAAGGCTATCGGTCTGGCCAAAGTATGTGAATATTGTTTTAAAAAGGTGTTATTAATGCCATCATAACCTGTCGCTGACGCTGTTTTTAAATGGGAGATAATAGAAAATATTTCTTTTTCATCAGTTGGATTAAGGAAAAAAGAGTTTGGGCTATTGTTTACGGTACTGTATTGTACGTTGTTACGGGTCAAGTCAGTCTCAGTTAATTCTAATAGACTGAGTGTTTTTGCTGCAAGGTTCTGGCCAACAGTTGAAAAATAGTCATTCACTTTATTTAATGTGGGAACAGGGTTGTCGCTGTCGGTCACAAGCTCAGTTTTTCCGGTTTTTTTACTTTTAATGTTGCAAATTTTCTTGATTTCATACCATAGCTTTTTACAGTCGCCCTTTGTTTCCATTAGAATTTTACGATCATGATCTTGTTTTAGATTTGATAATATATTGTTACAGTAGTTTCGATACTTCCTATATTCCTGTTGGATGACAAGATTGTCGCGATTTTCTTGTTTCTTTGCATTAATGTGCATTAAGTCATAACTAGGCAAAAAAAAAAAAATAAAAGAAAAACATAAGTACTTCTAAATGCTCTAAATGGTGTCAACTATCACCATCTTAAGGCTTTGCACCCAGCTTCCAAACAACCTATATAAACATGATAAAATAAAAAAATAAAAGATTTGATGTTATTTTTGGGAGGTCAACGACCGCTTTTAGTATTTTTACTTGAAGTATAAGTTGAAAAAACCTGCATTCTTATGTTTTATCGTGTTTAGATATCAATAACTATCACATCTGTGAAGTTTACAGAAAAAAAAACCAGATTTTTTTAAACTGATATATTTTAAAGTAACTGCAATAACTGCGGTCGATGACCCCATAAAAAATCATAAAACTAATTTATTTTTTGTTTTATCATGTGATATCGATAATAACCCATCGCAGTCTGCGGAGTTTAGCTAGCCAATTTAAAATAACCCTGTATAATTATTTAAAAAATTCTTTGCTCTCTTTCTTTTTTTTTCTTTTCTTTCCTTTCTCTTTTTTCTTTTTTATTTATTTTTTCTCTTTTTCTGTTTTATTTTCTTTTTCTCTCTTTTTTTCTCTCAAATGAGAACAAAAAACACACTGAAAAACTCACTGTACACAAAAAAATGTGTACAGTGAGTTTTTTCACCTTACACGTTTGTACCTATTTAGCGACTTTCATTGCGAACCATACTTCTGTAACTAAACACTACTTACATTATACCGCGGGAAGTAGAGGGATGATTGTGTGCAAATTAACTGCATAAGTTAATTAGTAGTGTTAGCTAAGCAAAATAACCCTATATGTAGTGACAGGTGGAATGTTATGAGCCGTACAAGTGATTGACGTGAATACAAATGGTATTGACAAATTAATTGTCAACATGTTGATATGTGTATGGTCCTTTAAAAAAAATTAAAAATGGATGGTAATTTGTTCATTTAAAACTAGCGACCCGCCCCTGCTTCGCACGGTTTTCAAAACATCGAAATTTCTTTAATATATCACCTATCTGCGTTGTCTTTTCCCTATGTTGGAGCTGAATACCTCCCTCCCTGCCTGTGCCTGTGCCTGTGTGTGTGTTGTCTGTGCTACCTGATCCCTCGTACTGTAATCGGTCGTGAGGTTCGTTCAAGATGCCTATTTGCTACTTCATTTTGTCGAACTAACTCAGGCGTTCGCTCGCCGTTACATCGTTTGGTTGACACCTATAATAAACAGTTTGGCTCTACTGATATTATGTTTCTCAGCCAAGCTGTATTTAAGAGTGAAATTATGACTATTTTAAGAGATCATAGCCCTAATATATAGTTAATAAGTAATATAAGTGCTTTTTTAACTTGCTCTGCTAACAGCTAGCTATTCTGTATGGTAATCTGTGGATAACGTCTTGAGTAGTGTATTTGTTACTTTTATTGCAAGTTATATATTGTATGCCTACTGTGTAATATACTGCTGTTTGTTATTCCTATCAAATAAAATAAAATAAAATAAAATACCAGTATTTTACATGGAGCGACTGCCAAAGTATCCGAGCTATACATAATAGTATGTACGAGTAAAAAAAAATACACATTAACCTTCCGGAATAAATTCTTTAAAATAGTTATGGTCGAAATCAAAATCCGTTGCGCAGTTTAGAAGAAAACGCGATCACATAGACAGATACGAAAAGCGACTTGAATTTATGAATGAATGAATGATAACTTTATTTGCTAGAATATTTGTACATTAGATTTTTTTTATTTTTGTATTTTAAATTTGATTTTTTATATAGAATAGACGGCCTGATTAGTGTTACCTTCTTGGGTGTTGATTGTTTTTTTTATAGACAAGAAGTAATACTTGTAAGCACTCTGGTACTTTATAGAATACCTGCTTTAGGAGAGAGATGAGAATTTGGGGAATGTAGATAACTTGCGATATAATATTCTGCCCGCGACTTCGTCCGCGTGAAATGTCTTTTATCAACATAAAATACATTTGCATCAAGTAGGTATTGAAATTTTGTACAATTGATAATTTTTTCGCGATTACGATGTTGGTTTCATGGAGAAAGTTGTTTAGTTTGATGGTCTGTGCCACACCCTTAAATTTGACCACATCTTTCTGGTACATCCTATAATTACAATAATTAGCAAATTACAAAGCAGTGGAGCGTTGGCTCCATACGACACTTCATACAAACTTTCAAGTCCTTTTGTACCGAAATGAAAGAACTGATTTTAAACAGGGATTTCGAATTATCTTTTTTGAATAATACATTTCACAAATGTTCTTAACTAACTTTATAGACCTATGTATCCTGCTTATGCGTATGAAGTTTCATTAAAATCGGTTTATTCATTTCGATAAAAAAGGACTTGAAAGCTTGTATGAAATACCGTACGGAGCCAACGCTCTTAAGCAGTATTTTTAAAAGCTTTTATTTAACTTGCAATGTATGTGTGTATGTTTGTTCGGGTGGAATCATGCTACTCAATTTAGAAGCAGATATATTCAACTGATTGAGCTGAAATTTTGTATACACGTTTAGTTTGGACGCCAATACACGATAAGCTGTGTGACGTCATTCTAAATCCAATATAGCGGACCATCCAAGATGGCGGAAAAGTTAATTTTAATGCATTCCTACAATATGGGTATCAAATGAAAGGGCTTGTTGAGAGTAACTCGAAAATAATGTGACGTCATTCTAAATCCAATATGGCGGAACATCCGAGATGGCGGAATAGTTATTTTTTATGCACTTCTGCAATATGGGTATCAAATGAAAGGGCTTGCCGAGAATAATTAGAAAAATATTCTGACATCACTCTTCATATCTCTTCATATTGGAATATGGCGGACTTTTGAAGTTTTTTATGCTTTCCTATAGTAACCGGCAAACGACCTTGCAACAATGATGCGTTGAATGAGTTGAACAGACTCAGAAAGCTAGCCAGCGATAACTAAAAAGTAAAAAGGTAGGTAGGTTAAGGTATTTATCTATGGGCCGTGTCGCCTGAAATAAATGGTTTATTATTATTTCCTTTATTTCATTTATGTACATATATTTCACATTTTTAAATATTTTTTATAAAAACATGAAATAAAAAATAAAAAAACATTTAAAAATATAAAACATAGTAGCCCACCGGTATCGGGATCAGGGTCCAAGCTACCGGCGGTCAGGGCTCCAGAGAGAGGAACCTCCTAACAATGCGCGCCGTGTCCAGAAGTACCGCTCTCTGAATCAGGCCCTTAATCCAGCTGCCCAACGAGAGCCTCCTTAGATGTTGGTCGAGGCTCTTGGCGATTAAGCCATTGGCTGATACGACTATCGGCACAATGATCGCTGAGTCCACATCCCACATGTCGACAACCTCGCGAGCCAAGTCAAGATACTTGATTTGTTTATCTTTCTCGGCTTTCACGAGGTTCCCGTCATGCGGGACCGTTATGTCAATAATCATTGTGCGCCGCTCTATTCGATCCACCACCACTATATCAGGCTTATTGGCAACAATAGTCCTGTCAGTGATGATGGATCACTGACAGGATTATTGTTATTATTATTATTATGTCATTTATTTATTTTATTTCTTATCTATTTACATTTTTAAATATTTCTTAAAAAAAAGGATATAAAAAAAACATTTAAAAATATAAAAAAATAGAGGTCCGCCGGTGTCGGGAGCAGGGTCCAAGCTACCGGTGGTTAGGGCTGCAGAGACAGGATTATTATTATTATTTCGTTTATTAATTTTTCTTCTTATCAAATACATTTTTAAATATTTCTTAAAAAATATATAAAAAACATTTAAAAATATAAAAAATAGTAGCCCACCGGTATCAGGAACAGGGTCCAAGCTACCGGCGGTCAGGACTCCAGAGAGAGGAACCTCCTAACAATGCGGGCCGTGTCCAGAAGTACTGCTTTCTGAATCAAGCCCTTGATCCAGCCACCTAACGAGAGCCTCCTTAGGTGTTGGTTGAGGCTCTTGGCAATTAAACCATTGGCTGATACAACTATCGGCACAATGATTGCTGAGTCCACATCCCACATGTCGACAACCTCGCGAGCCAAGTCAAGATACTTGATTTGTTTATCTTTCTCGGCTTTCACGAGGTTCCCGTCATGTGGGACTGTTATGTCAATAATCATTGCGCGCCGCTCTATTCGATCCACCACCACTATATCAGGCTTATTGGCTGCAATAGTCCTGTCAGTGATGATGGATCGATCCCAGTATTATATTATTATTATTATTATTATTATTATTAAAAAATAAATTAAAAGGAAAAAAAACCTTTTTTTAAAAAACTTTTATTTAAAAGCTCTAAATGCACTCTTATTTCCTTCTTTTTAGAGCATTTAAATAAAAGTTTTTTTTTAAAAAAGGTTTTTTTGCTTTTAATTTATTATATTTTAAACCTGCCTAGAGCTACTTATCTATAACAGACAGGTTCAAAATATAAAATACTGCTTAATTTCACCCCTGTATTCTCCAAAGAGTAAGACAGAAGTGCACCTATAGTATAGTACCAGCCTACTTAGCTATGCTGTAAGTAATAAATATACCGGTCAAGTGCGTGTTGGACTACGCACAATGAAGGGTTCCGTGGTTGAAAAGAATTTATCGCAAAAACAAACTTAACATTGTAGTTGAAAAACATGTTCTCCCATACATTGATATACGTCACGGTCAATTCTCCAACACAAATTTAAGTTTGTTTTCCCCAAAATTTTTTTTTTGTGTGACAAATTAACGATTTTCGGATTTTTTCCTTTAATTTTGCTATGAGACCTTGCTTCTTGCCAAATTTCATGATTCTAGGTCTACAGAAAATACCCTGAAGGTATGATTTACTTGCGAGTGTCAAGATATATCGCATAAATGTCCGTAATTTTTTATTGCGTTGTTTTAATAAAATACCGATGCATTTTAAAACATTAAATACACAATTATTTAAAACTAAATTTTGTAAATGGTTACTTAAATACATATAGTTTTTATAGCTTAGAAGAAATAGATAAAAATGTTGATGTTCTAAATATTTCATTGTTGATGCATCGCGACTTTATAATTTTGCATGCTTTGTCTTATCCTAGCTAAACATATTTGTGCCATATTTTGTATCTAACACCAATGTATACCATGCTTTACGAAAATAAATATTTTATTATTATTATTAGAAGCTTGATTTTTTTTTTTGAGCTCCAAGGGACCATTGACTTACGTATTTGATATTAATTTCAACTTAATACCTCCACGCGTTCCTGAGAAAAAGGGTCTCGACAGACTGACAGACAGACAGACGGACAACGGAGTGATCCTATAAGGGTTACGTTTTTTCCTTTTGAGGTACGGACCCTAAAAAGTAAGTAAAATCACGGACTATAAGTAGATCTTCATGAGCAATTGAAATCAGAGTGGCAACATAAAGGTTACAAACGTAATAGTAATCAATATGACAATAGTTCTGTAATTAAACTCTTGTAGGGAGTAATTGTGGTTAGACGTTTCAATTGTCATACAATTAATTATATAATAAATATACCTTAGGAGGACACTGTTACGTTTCAGTTGTCTTTTTTAGTAAATAGAACCCAATGATAATTCATTGTGTCATCATCGTTATTTATCATCACTCTCCCATACCAATTTATTTAGGGTCGGCACAGCTGCAAATTTTCTTCCATACATTTTCATTAGCAGTACCCAATCTCTAAATTCACTGACAGTTAAATCGCTAGGGACTAGCTAGACTATAATAATTGCCCACAAATTCTTGAAGACTCAACAGACACAGACAACGTCAACACTATTAAAACTTCCTTACATCTATGCTCGCCTAGTAGCTACAGCACGTTCAGTATTCCTCGCCAGTTCATAGAGGCGCTGATGGTATGGAAAACATGCCTTTGCGGTAATTTCTCACATCTATGCGACCCTGGTAGCGATAGCGCGTGTAGTATTTCTCGCCAGTTCATAGAGGCGCTGATTGAGGGGGAAGCTTCTAAATTTGTCTCTTTCCTGCATTTATGCACGCCTAGTACTTACAGCGCGTCCAGTATTTTCTCGGTTCATAGGGGCGCTGCTCGTCATGGAACAACATTCAACAAGTAGTGTCAAAACAACGGCCATTTACATTCGGTTTTCTTATTTTACCAAGAATCAAGATTCATTAGACATCCTGAAATAAATTGTCATTATTATTCATAATTAGTTTATTAAACTTAATCGTTATTTAATTGTTAAATAACACATACTTAAATTGGTTGATAAAATAATATGAATTTGGGCAAAATGGAACGTAACGGAGAAAAAGGGTGGAGTTATAGGCGTGAAAGGGATGACAAATCGCGCATGCGCTAAAACGTCGAAATTGCGTTTTTGATGAGTCGTAATACGTAGCGTCGGAGAAAAATATTATCATCGACATCTTGTTCCGATTAATTTCCCTAAAATCCAATTTTGACAACCAGAAAGAAAAGAAGTGTAGTGATGGCGCCAGTAATTGAGCCGAAGAGGCGTGTGAAATCAATAAAGAAACCTGGTGACAACCCAATAGTAAAAATAAGAAAGCCGAAAGGGGATAAACAATACTCCAGGGCCTACATAAATAAATTGTTGAAAAAGGTACTGAAGAGGCGTGCTAATACGCATGATTCTGTGCATCTGATTTACAAGACATATCGCAGGATGATCAAGATGGCTTGTGAGTTGGTGGCTCGTCGTCATAGGAAGATCACCCTTAAGGAAGCACATATTGCTATGGCTAAGCTGATTCCTCGGGAGGTGGCTATGAGCGCTATCAGGGAGTTTCGTCAGCAACCAGGCGAAAAAGCGGCGGCAACAACAGTAGAGGAGGCGCCACCAGCTGATGAGTAGGCTGAATTCGAAATTACAGAGTGTAGTGTAGTGATTTTGCTTTTGTAGTTACTTACCCTGAATTAAATACATAGTTAGTATGAAAAATGTGAGTGTTGTTTTATTTATTTACAGTTAAAATTCTGATATAAAGTGATGTCTCAGTTTTGGCGCCCAACATCATACTTGAAGCATTTACAAATATAATAAACAGGCTCGCGGTAGTGTTGTAAACTTGAAGAATGAGTTGATAAAATCTGTTTTCTTTTGTTTTATCGTATTTAGTTACCTATCACATCTGTGAAGTTTACTCAAAAAAAATATATTTTTAAACATGACTAGACCAACTGCAGTCGATTGACCCCACAATCAGCCGAGTACCAGGTACCAGTATTTTACATGGAGCGACTGCCTGTCTGACCTCCACAACCCAGTAACTGGGTAATACGATACCCCTTGGTAAGACTGGTTGTCAGACTTTCGGGCTTCTGACAACCCGTAACGACTGTCAAAGATCCACGAATGACAGCCGGGACCAATGGCTTAACGTGCTTTGCGAGGCACGGAGGAGTCTCGGTATGTAAACATGGTCACCTATCCACGGATCAACCCCGGCAAGCGTAGCTTAACCTGATGGATCCATCCGTGAGGCTGATATTACTTAGCCACGAGCTCCTCTCGTCGATTGACCCCACAAAAAAAATCAAATCAGATTAATTTATTTTTATCATTTATATATTTAGATATGAATACGCATCACGTCTACAGAGTTTCGCTAGCTAATTTAATTTTATTCTGTTTATACCTACTTCTACCTTATTTTAGATATATAAAAAAACAAAATACATCAATTATTTGCGATGGTTAAAATTAATATTAACAATGTTTTTGGAGCGGCCTTGTCAATTTCAACCTTCTCGCTGAGTGATTTGATATTGATATAACCACACTACCTTGGCTAAGGATGAGTACTAATTAGTATGTTATTTAAAAATCTCATTGTATAAACATTTAATTGGTTAAGATGAACATGCAATGATAACATCTTGCTATCATTGATAGGGCTGGGCGACAATCATAATAATTAGTAATAATAAAGTAAACAAACACAATAATGGCTCCGAAACATCTTCAAACCATTGAAACGTGGATTACGTTACTATGGTTACGGAGCTATCATCGCATGCGCCCTAGCGCGGTCCCCATATACAATGATTTAATCATTGTATTATGGGGACCGCGCTAGAATCGAATTGAAAACTCCTTGGTCGATCCGAAGTGTACTTTAATAGAAAAAAAAAAAAACTATTTTGAAGCATTATGTTGTTAAGAAATCTGTATCTTATTATTTTTTTTTTAAATTTTATTTGACTGGTACGCACGGCTACAGATCAAGCTATACATTTCCAGTATAAGCTGATCTCGCATTGTATAGGATTTCCTTACAATGAGAGGTCAGTGTAAACTGGAAATGCTGGACTGGCTTGATGTGTAGCCGTGTGTACATGCAGTCTATCATTATGATGCTATTTTTGAATTCATAATCTGAACCATACGATATGTGTGTCGATAAAATCATTTAAGTATAATTTATGTTTCAACTAGCTGCGCCCTGCGGTTTCACCCGCGTCGACCGAGATAAAAAGTAGCCTATGTGTTAATCCAGGGTATAAGCTATCTACATACCAAATTTCATCCAAATCGGTTCCGCCGTTTGAGTGTGAAGAAGTAACAAGCATATAAACACACACACACAAACTTACGCTTTTATAATATTAGTGTGATTTAGACTTTACTAAAAGAATGTATTAGGTACAGTCAACAAAAGATATATCTAGGCAGGGTATACTAACATATTTGTATGTGAATTGCTTCATGTTCAATTTCGTGACAATTATACAATTTTGTGTTGGTGTGTTACAATGTAGGAATATTGCAAAAACAAAGTAATATACTCGTATATAAAATTGAACATGAAGCAATTCACATACAAATATGTTACTCTACCCTAAAAATAAAAATGTACAGTCAACAAAAGAGATATCTGATATATCTATTTTTCTTTTATTTTCTATTGTTTTTTATTTTAAAACTTTTATTATATTTAGTTACATTTCCCTGCATTTGGCACGACATCTAGGTATTTCTTCATCCCCAAAAAGGCAGATAGTCAAAGAAAAAAAGCTAGCAGCCTAAGTCTATCTTGATCTCAAATGAATTAAATGCCAACCATAATAGTAAATAACACGTGTCCATTGTATAGCAGTTAATACGATTAATTAAAACGATAATCATTGCTACCTACTGTAAGTACCTACCTAATGATGATGATTGCGAAATGACATCAATTCTCTCACTGCGCTGTAATGATGTTTCTAATAGCGATAACATCGTTATAATCATTGCTGTAAGTATGTTCGATTTGTTCTAGGGTCTTCCTTCAGGCCTCTGCCTCGAATTTCGCGGGCAGCGGGGCGGCGGCGGCGGCAGCGCGTCTCGCATTGTCCCGCCCCGCTACCGCGCCGCTGTTTTCGAGGTCCGGTCCATTTGTAAGCATAAAATCCGGCCGCTCCCGCGCCGCCGCCGCTGCCGCCCCGCTGCCCACAAAATTCGAGGCAGAGGCCTTACCAATTAATTTGCTAGCACCTTAAAGAGCTTTTGTTATTAACCTGACTTTTGGTGCGTGGCTAAATGTTATACAATAATTTTGTGCTTTTAAAATTCTTCAGTTTCAATTTCAATTTATTTATTTGTGAACATAGGTTACAATATGTGTTACAGTCAAGTTATGATCTCTATGTCCTACCACTTAATGGTGTACAAACAATAGGTGTTAAATTAATAATATCAAAAATAATCATAATTACAATTAAAAATAAACAGAAGGAAACGTCACATAAAATCATTAAATTACACAATTAGAATGTCAGTCAACATATACATAAAGTCCCATTATTATAATAACACATAAAAATAAAAATAAACTATATTCGGTCATTAAGGAATTCCTCAGTAGAGTAATATGTCTTCTCGATAAGAAATAGAAATAACCTCTTTTTAAATACATTAATGTTATCTGCTGATTTGATACACTTTGGTAGTTTATTATAAACCTTTGGAGCCATTGCTAATATGTAACCAAATAAATGTATATGGTTAAATCATTTGGATTTTCCATAATGTCAATAATCATAATGTAATGTTTTACTGTTGTATTAAAACAGAAACATGACTACTTGATTAAAAAAAAAAAATCTAAAGTAGCACCGTCTTAATTTCTGTTTTATACGATTATACGTAAACAATTTCATATTGTGCAGTAAAATTTACTTAACATCGAAGGTATTTCAATAAGTTAAGAACTTACTAAGCAAAAAATTGATTTAAGTATAGCATTTTGACATAAATGTACATTTAAACGAAGCGAGTTTAGTTCCGGTGCGCGTGAGAGTCTTCTATGTCGTGTGTCAAACTAGACAGCCATAACGCCATTTCACTTACACACTGAGCTAAACCACGCTTCAATGTACCTATCCTCTTAAACTACGCTTACCGCGGTCAGTTCTTGATCCATTATTTAACGAGACCCTTCCTTGCCTCGGAAAACACGTTAAGCCGTTGGTCCCGGCTGCCATTCGTAAATCTTTGACAGTCGTTACGGGTCGTCGGAAGCACAAAAATCTAACAACTGATGTGCAGGTCAGATACGCAGTCGCTCCATGTAAAAAATACTGGTATTCTAATTGCTGCCTCCGGTGAGACTAAAAGCCGACCCCAACATGGTTGGGAAAAGGCTATAGGCGGATTGATTATTATTGCCCCATATGATCTGATATTCTGACCAAGATAATCTCAGGGCCATGGTATGTACTTTGAAAGAGAGAGTGACCTCTGAGTTTGGGACATCGACGCACAACCTCTTACCATGGATTCAGTATATAATTCTGGACCCCCCGTTGAAATTTATCGCCTGTAATAAAAAAAAAAATCTGCTTTTTCCTACAAATATGTAATACCTACACGGTCGAATGTATGGAACAGTTAATTTATTTTTAACTAGCTTTTGCCAGCGGCTTCGCCCGCGTGGATTCGGAAATTATCCCACAGGAACCGTATCCGGGATAAAAAAAAGTAGCTAATGTGCTATTACAGACTATAATCTATCTCTGTGCCAATTTTCATCAAGATCCATTCAGCCATTCTGTGTGATTGAGTAACAAACATCCATCCATCCATCCATCCAAACTTTTGCATATAAAATAGTAATAAGATAACCGCTGAAAAATTTCAACGCAGGGGTTCCAGAATCAAATATTGAATCCATGGTTGTGTTGCGCGTCGATGTTATGCCACCCTGTATATTTTTATGATGTCACATAATCAGCCTTTAACGTTCCCACTGCTGGGAAACAGGCCTCTCTGTGAGAGGGAGTAGCCTGTAATTCACCACGCGGGCCCAGTGCAAGTTGGGAATGTCACACGTCTTCGAATTTGTGGTTCTAGGACTTGTCGTTTGCTCACGATGTTTTCTTCACCGTTTTGAGAACAGTAGCGATGAAATAAATTACACAAAGTAATGTGCCTGCCTGGGTTCGAACCCACGACCTACGACACGAAAGTCAGGGCCGTCACCTCTGGGCCACCACTTCTCTCAGTAGATGGTAGATGTTTATAATAATACCGGTATTTAATGCGTGGTGAAAGATTACGTTTTTGCGACAACTGAAAGGAAGTCTTCGTGGTACGTAACCTAAGTACGTTTAATAGAATATAATAGAACAGAATAGAATACTCTTTATTAAGCACACCATTTAAAATACAGGTATGAATGTTGAAATTTTACATAGGGTGACACAATGGGCGGTCTTATCGCTAAAAGCGATCTTAGAATAAACATGCAAATCTATGATAATTGACATGAAGATCATTATGTACCGCATTGGTCACGTGAGAAAACACTAATAAAATACTAAAATAATTATCACTTATTAATTCTTACGTAACCTTTACGACTGAGGATCTATAGTCATCCTAACGCAGCAAAAAATTGCGGCGTTGGGATGACTATGCATAAAATAAAACATGTGAAATATTTAATTGTGGTGTTTCTTTGTAGAGAATTGACCCCTGGACTCTTTTAAAGTGTCATTATAGGTTAATAGACGATGGGCAGCTTCCTCAAATTGTTGGAAAATGCTAGAAACAGAGTTTTATATTTCATGGGATCCAAGGAGGCAGGTAATTTATTTACTTAAGAGTCCACGAGTTGTCTACTGAGAGATTTTATTTTATTTTATTTATTTGGGACAAAAAACAGTTATACATTACAGCATTAACAAAGTAGTTATTATACAATCGAAAAAAAAAGTATAACCCACACTATTGTCCACGAAATAACATTGAAGTAAGACAATTAACGCATGCTAAATAAGAAAATAATAAAAAGTACATATTTATAAGAAAAAACACTATAATTATACCGACGAATCGAGGAAAGCGGATGACATAAGCAACCGTCTTATTGGCGACTTGCAAGAGATTGTGAAACCAGTCTTTCAGTCTTTTTTTGTCAGTCAGAGATGAATGGTGAAACAGGAGTGGTTGCTTAGGAATCAGCTTACGTTAGACATTCACATCACCAAACTAGGCGTTGCTATCTATATATCATCATCATCGTCAGCCTTTAGCAGTCCAATGCTGGACATGGGCCTCTCCTATTGCACGCCATTCAACTCGATTTCCAGCAACTCTCGTCCAGCTGCTACCATCCTCCACTCTAGCCACCCTGCAAAGACCGTCACTTCACCTAGACTGAGAGTGCCTCCACTCAAGAACACGTCTACCCCAACGATCATTGGTTCTACGGCTATATGCCCGGCTCATTGCCAATTCAGCTTCTTGCTCTGTGAGCTATGTTGACAACTTTGGTTCTCTGTCGGATCACCTCGTTGCGGATTCGGTCCCTCAGAGAGAATCCAAGCATAGCCCGTTCCATGGGTCGCTGAGCGACCTTGAATTTATGGACCATCCTGTACATTATTAGTCTTCTAAGGGTCGATGAACTATTTGACACATAGTAAAGTACTTACCGTTGGGTTTTCGGAGTTCCCAGTCAACGTGGAAGACATAAATAGTTATTGTATGCACTTATAATTGACTAGTTAGTGGATGATTCTGTGTCAGTGTTGCATCGTAAAATTAATACTGTATATAAAGTGACCTCATGTTTACGAATTAATTTTTGTATTTTTGACTCATTGGTCATTGTGTTTCGGGGAAGCTATCAATGAGTTATAATGTACTAGTACATTATTACTCAATGGAAGCTATGGAGTAATTAATATAAGCAGTGTGATGATGTAGAGGCGACGATAAACGAGTTTTAATGATTCACGTCTAAACTTTAGAAAAAATGTGGCTAAGTAATAACAGCTGCATGGGTCGATTGATCAGATTAAGCTACGCTTGCCGCGGTTGTTCCATGGATGGGTACGGTCAGTAACAGAAGTCGGCTAACACTGCTACTTTTTGACATCATTTAAATTAACACAAAATGATGCGATAACTGGTTTTTTAGCATTACATTTATTAGATAAGAGTTCATTTTCTTTAAAATTTACATCTGTTCCGATTTTAGTGAAGTATTTTTCTCAATAATTAAGATTTAGAAAACACAAGTGTTAACCGACTTTTGTTGCTGACTGTACATACCAAGACCCCTCCTTGCCTCGGAAAGCACGTTAAGCTGTTGGTCCCGGCTGTCATTCGTGGAACTTTGGCAGTCGTTACGGGTCGTCAGAAGCCCGAAAGTCTGACTACTAGTATAACCTATTAACTGGGTTGTGGAGGTCAGATAGACAGTCGCTCCATGTAAAATACTGGTATTCAGCTGCATACGGTTAGATTGAAAACTGACCCTACATAGTTGGGAAAAGGCTAGGCAGATGATGAGTAAAGTGTATCTAATTAATTTGTAAAGTTATGTACAACGCGCATAAAAAACTGAGAATCACAGAAAAACTCTCAAGCGTATTTTTTTTTTGAAACCTTCACAATTTTAAAGATAATTTAATTATTTATCTTTTAGTATACTTACGTATATCAAAATAATACCTTTTCATTTATGTATAATAAATTAATAATGAGTCTCATTTGGGACAGCGCGCTCCTTGATGGGCGAGTCCTATACTAGCTGGACTTTCGACGCGTTGCGTGAGCCCAGCACAGATTAAGCAAGCTAAAGACCCAACCTCTCAAGGCTGTTAGTCGCCCGCTAGTCGCTCATTCTTCCATATAAAAGTAGTATGGCGAATACTCGTCTGTCTGACGGTTTAAAAAATTAAAAGTTCCGTAAGAGGTGTGGAACGTTTGGTACAATTGTCATAATATTATGACATAAAATGGGTAGGTCAACTTTAAATATAGGGCTAATAATAATATATAATAATAATAATATATTTTAATATTTAGGGCTGGTCCGATGGATAAGAACATAACATTTTTACAGCATGCCTTTTTTTTGCATTAAGGTTCCATACAAGAAAGGCTATTTCAACTCCACCTGTAGAGTTCTTGAATAAAAGCGTCTTTGTGTTCTGCTTCTTAGGTAATTTATATTTTATCACCAAGTAATTTCTACCGAGGGTGGACTTACCGACATATTCTGCATAATAAGCAAACTGAAGTGGCAGTGGGCTGGCCAGTGGCAATGTTTGTCAAAGGACCGATGGCCGGTGGAGCAGACAGGTCCTGGAGTGGAGACCGCGAATCGGCAAACGTAATGTGGGACGTCCCCAGCTAAATGGACCGACTACCTGTTAAAGTTGGCTGGGACAGACTGAATGCGGCAGAAGGCGGGCGGGGGACAGAGTGTTGTGTCGCAGCCTGGGGGAAGCCTATGTCCAGCAGTGGACTGCGGTAGGCTGAGTTGATTGATTGATTGTGGTGATTACTTATGGCATATAATATATAATTACTGGATTAATTATTGATTTTAGACAATCCCTGAAAGTCCATAATTACCAGAGGAATTTTACAAACTTGAGGAAGTTATTAACGTTTGCTAGCACATAGCATATACAACGTATCGTTTTGTATCCTCGTCAAATTTCAGGTTGTGATACAGAACATCAAACCGAACAACTTTCTCCATAGGACCAACATCGTAATCGCGAAAAAATTTTCAACTGTCCTATAAAAAACTTCAATATATACCTACTCGACGCAAATGTATGGGACGGCTGATTATTTTTTTGCGATTACGATGTTGGTGCCATGGAAAAGTTGTTCGGTTTGATGGTCTATACCGCACCCTTAAATTCGACGAGGATGCAAAACGACACGTTGTATATTTTACCAGCAGATTTTTGCGTAGGATATAAATAGTTCGTATACTATGTTTATCTTTAAAAAGTAAACAGAATAATTAATTGAATTACTAATTTTACTACTACACCTGTTAATGAGTAGTAAAACTGGCGTATTTTTACCTATAACCACTTTTACTGACTTTTAGTGCATCTTAGAGTATAAGCAGCTGGTACAAATATTATGTCAGAGATTGGGAACTTTAGGGGCGCTTGTTTACAACAATTTTGGAGATCCTAGGCCAGTAATCGGGTCGGTGAGCCCAGCATATCAAATGGCTCAAAATAAAAGAAAAACTTTGGTAGAAATACATGGCCGTTTGTTATGGTTCCACCAACCGTTTAGTATGAAGTAATTGCAATGCGAAGTTTGGTTTTCATACAAAATTCTTTATAACAAAGTTCGGATATAATGACTTCGCTTATAGTGACATGTAGCTTATTATAACCTATTTTAATTTTAAAAACAGCCAAAAATAATTGACTTAGTATGTAAAGGATGAAAAAATATGTAATGTATGTATTACAAAGTTTATTCTGTTTCTATTAAGTTGGTTTTGTGTCAGCTCATGTTTCTTTTTCTTTTTTTAAAGAAGAAAGAAAGAAAGAAAACACATTTATTTAGCACAGACTAAGCAGACTAGGCGCAGTTTTTAAATTATCTTTAAATGATCGCTTTTGGCGATAAGACCACCTATTGTGTCACTATGTAATGTTTGGGTTATTAAATCCCCATTGACAATCACCATAAAGGAGGATTTTGTGAACTTTGTCCACAAATCCCCATTATGACCTGTATGAAACGTCAATGGGGTTTTGTGGACAAAAAGTTCACAAATCGCCATCGGTTTAAAATTACACATAACACCAACATATAAGCAACATATTATATGCATAATAATCACGAAGACTTTATTTCTTATGGAGGTAAGAACTCATTGATTATTTTTATACCTAATCAAATAAATTTAAGTAATGGCTAGGGCCTGATTCACCATCTACCATACTTGGCAGATAATTTCATACAAATTATGTTCCATTTTCGAATTTATTAGGTAAGTTGTGGCTATTCGGACATCGTGAAATAGGCCCGTGTAAAATATTTTAGCAATGAAATCACAGTCTAAAGTTTACTATATCAATCTGCCTAGCCTTTTCCCAACTATGTTGGGGTCGGCTTCCAGTCTAACCGGATGCAGCTGAATACCAGTATTTTACATGGAGCGACTGCCTATCTGACCTCCACAACCCAGTTACTGGGTAATACGATACCCCTTGGTAAGACTGGTTGTCAGACTTTCGGGCTTCTGACGACCCGTAACGACTGTCAAAGATCCACGAATGACAGCCGGGACCAACGGCTTAACGTGCTTTCCGAGGCACGGAGGAGTCTCGGTATGTAAAGAATGGTCACCCATCCACTGACCAACCCCGGCAAGCGTAGCTTAACCTGATGGATCGACCCGTGCGGCTGTTATTACTTAGCCACGAGCTCCTCTCCAAGTCTAAAGTTTACTAAGTACTAGTAATCTTTTAAATATGCACTTTTAAAAAATCAATGAGTTCTTACCTATAAAAGAAATTAAGACTTTGTGATTATACATAATATATTACTCGTATGTTCTTGGTATTTTGTATTGAAACCGATGGGGATTTGTGAACGTTTTGTCTATAAATCCCCATTGACGTCTCTTAGAGATCATAATGGGGATTGTCAATGGGGATTTGTGGAATAACCCCAATATTTCTACATTTACCCGTTAGTGTTAGTGTGTTAGTGTCCCTGTTTTAAACCGTGTATCCCAAATCTGGTATATTTTGTGACTTGGTGTACAGCATCTAATGTCTAAATCGTTAAACTCAAACTCAAAGCATTTATTTCAAATAAACCAATTACAGGCACTTTTGAATTTTCAATGGGTCGGTTAGTCAGAAAGTGAAGCCCATTCCAAAGCGTAGTAGGTCCCTATGGAGAAGAACGGGCAAGAAACTCCACGGACACTCTTTTAAATCAATTTTTTTTACAAAATATTGGTTACAACAATGTAGAAAGACGTGCACGTTAAAAAGCGTCCGTAATAAAAAGATAAAAACTAAAAACAACCAAATTAATAATAAGCCGTGGCAGCTAAGAGACGACCAGTCCCAACTGACGACGCCCGTTCACGATCATGACGCATGGATCATCACCAATTAGCTCAACCATTTTGAAGGGAACTTAATGATTCAACACACACGCCACCACCAGCGAGATATTTGAGTGAGGGAACAAATTAACGTTGTTCCATCACTATTAAGTAATAATAAAAAAATATTTTCTTGGTATAGAACTCATACTACGTACAATATTAGGTAAAATTACTCGGACCCGATTCACACCGAACTCGTGTGAGGGGATAACATACTCTCAACTGCCAGGGCACATTCAAGTCAGTGAAAGACGTACCCAGTAAAAGGTACTAGTCATCCAAATATGCACATCAAATAAATTAAATCCAAGAATTGAGATAATGACCATGTGTGAGAGCCAAGTTTTCCTTTTTACGATATCTATTTAAGTTAAATGCAATCGTTTAAGCAGACAGTAGCTGTTTAGAAGGTCCACTCCGCTTTGTTACTAGCGAAAACGGACTGCCAATCATTTAAATAGAACTATCCTAGAACGATTTTCAATCACCAAATGCTTTAATACTACTTAAAAACTAGCTGTTCCCTGACACTTCGTTTGCGTGGAAGTCATAAAATACACAATATAATAAAACTAGCATTTGCCAGCGGCTTCGCCCGCGTGGATGTCGGAAAATATCCCACGGGAACGTATTACCGAGAATTCCTTCCTTATTCCTTGTCTACATTATAAAGAGAACCTCTGTGCAAAATTTCAGCTTTCTAGGTCCAAGGGCTGGGCGTTGAGTTGAGTCAGTTAGTCAGTCAATCAGTCAGTCAGGACTTCTCTTTGTATTTAATAGAACCGCACGCGCACGCGTTGCATCACCCTCTCGGGCTAATACTTCGTTTTCGCTTAGCATTCTTTCTGACTGTTTGTCTTTTTGATTAGCTCCTAAGGGTCTTATCGTAATGTTAAATAGCCTATATCATCCTCAAGAATTGGGCTACCAAACGCAAAAAGAATTTTTCAAATCCGACTGATAGTTCCAGAGATTAGTACGATCAAACAAACGAATTCTTCAGCTTATTATTTTTGTTCACCATTTTTTTTGCGCGGAACCCTAACTCTTTTTCTAAAATATACAGTAGCCTAAGTTACTCCCTTATAACAGGTCAGGTCAGGTATGACAGTGAAAGTCCCGTCAAAATCGGTCCAGCCGTTTCGGAAATTAGCCGGAATAAACAGATAGAACAAAATTTTAAATATTGACTTTTTGTTATAGGTATACTTTCATACATTTATGCATTTATTTAAAAGCTGTTATTTTGACATTACAAACAGACACTTCAATTTTATTTATTTGCATGGTACTGTATAGTATGTATTGTATAGATTTGACAGAGGACTGCATGAGGATATGGAGGAGGAATTGAGGATATGAATGGAGGACCAGAAGATACGCATTGCAAAAAAATAATATTTTGACATTGCAGCTAGACATTAATTATTAGAAACAAGCTGATTGCTCTGTAGTCATGTCCACCATTTGATAAAAAAATATTGCTCGGTAATATAAATGGATCTACTGCTTTTCTTGGTTTTCGTGTAAACAACTAAGTAAGTAATAAATTGCGTACAAGCATAGTTTAATTAATTAACATGTCTACAGTGATACACCTGGACTAACATTAATTTTTGTTATGCTGTTCATCTTCCGCATGGAATGTTCCGGCAAATATCTTCCAGAAATTTCGATTTAAATGGCAGATTCTCGAGTAGCCCTTTGCCAAAGGCAATTAGTAATTGCGTGTTTTGGTAGCCAAACTGCAACACGTAAAAACATTGAGTCATTCTATATTTTGTTTCTATTGTAAACTAGTTGTTGCCCGCGACTTCGCCTGCGATCTAGGATGAAAAGTAGCCTATGTCCTTTTCCAGGTCATGATCTAACCATGTGCCAAATTTCATTCAAATCCGTTCAGTCGTTTTAGCGTGAAAGCGTAACAAACAAACAAACAAACTCACTTTCGCATTTATAATATTAGTTAGGATAGGAAACCCCAAAAACGCGGTCGGTCCGTGGATTGGTGACCATCTTTACATACCGAGACCTCTCCGTGCCTCGGAAAACACGTTTAGCCGTTGGTCGCGGCTGTCATTCGTGGATCTTTGACAGTCTTATGGGTCGTCAGAAGCCCGAAAGTCTAACAACCAGACTTACCAAGGGGTATCGTAGTACCCAGTAACTGGGATGTGGATGTCAGATCGGCAGTCGCTTCATGTAAAATACTGGTATTTAGATTGGAAGCCGACCCCAAAATAGTTGAGAAAAAGGCCTATGAGAAAATGAGAAAACCCCAAAAACTGGCAGTGTAAATAGGTTTGTATTTAATTGTTTTTAAATTCCACTGACAAGCACAGACCTAATTGAATATAAGTACCTATATAGGTACCTAATGGTTTCAGTAGATATTTTCTACAATAACTTCCTGTTTACCCATTCGACCTTTATCAAAGGCATCACTGCATTAGTTGATACCTACTATTTTCTATCTTACATTTAATCCGCACACATTAATATCAGCTTCTATAGGTAGTCCAACAAGTACATCTACATGATACCTAAATCAAAATCTAAAATTTATTTTATTCAAATTAGGCTGAGAATCAGCACTTTCTGAACATCAAAATTACATAGACAGTCCCCACAAAACGCCCGCCCTTCACTTAGCTGGGTCTTCCCAGCTAAAGCACTAGGAAGTGGTGAAGAAGTAGCGCACCAAACTCCCCAGCAATTTAGCATGTTATTTTAAGATTATAGACTTCTTATAGGTTTTCCTGTAATCTGTAGGTATGGAACTATTTACTGTATTTTTTTCAAAATTTTAGGCTCAGTAGTTTCAGAGATTACGGGGGAATGGTCATTTTTCGTCTAATATCTTAAATATCTTTAAAACTAATAATTCTAGAATTATAAAAAAAAAAAGTATTTGAAATTCTCGCAGTATTTGATATGCCACACGATACAGTTTGCAAAACTTTTTTCTATTTTCTCATTTGCCCCCCAAAGTGACCCCCATTTAAAAAATTCTTTTATTTACGTTATACGTCCGTGTTTGGGTCACAGACATTCATATGTGTACAAAATTTCAACTTAATCGGTTTAGATTCGGAGCAAATTGGCTGGGACAGACGGACAGACAGACACACGAGTGATCCTATAAGGATTCCGATTTTTTCTTTTTGAGGTACGGAACCCTATAAAATACTTCACTGTAGGTAGCTCAGTAATTGAGTAATATTAGTAATAATAGCATTGAGTAACTTAAAATTGACATTGAAAATAGCAAATACCCAGATCGATAGTAGCCAGGTTATGAATACACAACCAGAGCCAAAACCATTATCATTTGTAGTGCAGCTGAAGTGTAGGGCAAACCAAGGTGACTGGACAGCTTCCAATTCGTCTGTTATCTATTTTAGAAACCACTTCATTTTTTGACAAAATATTGACCTGCATAATAAAGGTCTTTATAGATATAAGCGATATAGCTGTCACTTTCGGTAGATCGCTACCGAAAGTGACAGCTATATCGCTTGTACTATTTATTATGTGAGGCATATAGAATCAAAGGTAGCTAAGTGCCTCTATGTCAAATTTTCAGGAACTGAAAAAAACGTTTTTCTAATTTAAGAGTCAGGGGTTTTCATACTCTCTGAGTTTTCATTTTAGAGTATGTGACTTTATATTGGTTTTAGCCACCTTTATCTATGAGTACTAAATAATAAGCCGAAAAAAAATAAAAAATCAAACCACTTAGCTATCTTTGATACTAACAGCTTCACTTAGCTGTGTTTGATTTTTACTCATGTGAACTTAGCTGTCTTTGATAGTGACTGGCGCCATATTGACATCACAATGTTAGTGATGTTCCCAACAGAGGTCGATATCAGGGACCAGTAATTAAAACACGTTTTCATATAGATATTTAAAATTTTTATAAAACTTAAAATAGTAATCAAAATCGTAACAAAATTAAAACACTTTTTCTCTTTTTAATCAGACTTTTTTTTTTAGGAACATTATTCTATTCTTATGAACTTAAAACTTTTCTTATTACTAAATCAGCTGTTTCTTCTTTTTCAACAAACACAAAAGTTAAATTCTTAAATCCACCGTATCATCCCTACTTTCACAATAGTTTTCATTATTATCTTCGTCTTCCCCCTCTTGAATAACTGGCGATCTTAGAATATTTACATAAAACTGTCATTCTGCATTGGTTTCCCATTCAACGCTAAAAACAAAAATAAATATTTTCAACACTCAAACTTCTCTATCTTAGCCCAATTTTAGTTACAGTTAGGTAGTATTAGCGTTATGGTACATAGCAATACATGCCAAAATAAATATTGCGAAAAATTAATTTAATTCGATAGCAATTATTTATCTTTATCTATACATTGTGTGGAGTGTAGACGCGAGGCACATCACTAACCTTTCTCTCTTAGCAATGATTGCCTTCCAGTTTTCTTGGTTTCGTGTGCGTTTTCGACCTCTGCCAGTACTTGCCGGTTCTACAGGGACCTCCATAATAATCGTTTCACAGCAAATTTAGCACGAGAACTCACTAAAAACACTAAAAATACAATAAAAAATTTTAGGTGTGGCTAACGCGGTTGTATAGAAATCGCCATTTTGTTTTCGAGAATTCAAGCGTTGTGATTGGTTGTTTCATCATCTAGCTGTCTTTGATTGTGACCTAAGGTGACTTAGCTGTATTTGATCCCAAAATCTATTTTTGAACGAAATTTAAAGGGCTTTAGCTGTATTTGTTTCTTACAATAATAAAATAAAGTGTTGCAACCAAAAATTCACTAGATGGCTCCATACTTAGTTAATTTTTTGAAAGTGTGGCGCTTAGCTGCCTTTGATTCTATATGCCTCATGTATTCTTTGGAAATAGTGGTTCAAAGTGACTAACCAGAAGGAGGACCCAGTATCGTTACTACTATCGCCGATTCCCGACCACCGTAGGCGCGGGCTTGCGGACGACGAGTAATGGGCAGCTCGCCGTCCGGTAAGGACCAGGCCCGGGTCGACGGCGCGTTGTCTTCCACGCGCACCTCAAAGAGATGTCAGCAGTGACGGGGTCAATTGGGCCGATGCCGCCGGGGTCGCGGGTAGTTCGAAAGAGATACCGTGGCCCTGGCATGGGCAACTGAAGGAACATGGGTGGGTTTTAGTCAGTAAAAGTCTGACACGCCCTCCCGCTCCGCCCAGAGCGGAAGAAGTCATTTGATGTTTTCCCATCCACAAAAAAAAAAAAAAAGGTGCAATTGAATTCATGGGCAATATTTTAAGGAGTCATTGTACGAGTACTCATCATTATGAGAGGAGCTACTGGCTAACTAATAACAGCCGCAAGGGTCGATCCATCAGGTTAAGCTACGCTTGCTGGGGTTGGTCAGTGGATGGGTGACCATCTTTACATACCGAGACTCCTCCGTGCCTCGGAAAGCACGTTAAGCCGTTGATCCCGGCTGTCATTCGTGGATCTTTGACAGTCGTTACGGGTCGTCAAAAGCCCGAAAGTCTGACAACCAGTCTTACCAAGGGGTATCGTATTACCCAGTAACTGGGTTGTGGTGGTCAGCTAGGCAGTCGCGCCATGCAAAATACTGGTATTCAGCTGCATCCGGTTAGACTGGAAGCCGACCCCAACATAGTTGGGAAAAGGCTAAGCAGATGATGATGTACTCGTCATTATGAGCAACTTTTATTATTGAAACAAACCTGAAATTGCGAAAAAAGAATCAGCTGTTCCATACATTAAACTTGCATAACTCGCCAAAATGTAAGGAACATCTGATTGTTTTTCGCGATTTCAGAAGGCCAATTCTCGTACTTAATAACGTTCAAATTCAAGTCGCAATCTCATGCTAGCGACTATCAAATGTCAAAAATATGGGTAAACGTTACACAATTTTTGACAGATTGAGACTGAGATGAGATTGCGAACGTTGTTAAAAATACGGGAATTGACCCTCTGGTTTGTTCCTATAGTAAAAGTTGTTCAGTTGTTGTCCCCTTACGATATTGATACTGTATTATTATCTGAATAGCATAATCAGCCTTTAATGATCCTACTGCTGAGACACAGGCCTCCTCTCTGTGAGAGGGAGTGGGCTGTACTCCACCACGCGGGCCCAGTGCGGGTTGGCAGATGTCACATGTCTTCGAATTTTTGGTTCTAGGACATGCCGGTTCCCCACGATGTTTTCTTTCACCGTTTTGAGAGCAGTGGTGATGAAATAATTTACACAATGTACAGCGCCTGCCTGGGTTCGAACCTAAGACATACAGCTGATTTTTTTTGCGATTTCAGGTTTGGTCCCATAGTAAAAGTTGTTCATAATGATGAGTACAATGACCCCTTAAGAGGATTACAACAATTAAAATTTTACCTTGTATATAATGTTCCCACTGCTGGAACACAGACCTTGTTGGTAATGTCACATGTCTTCGAATTTTGAATACAAACTGAGCAACTGAACAATTCCACTTAATGTCAACACTTCGTATCTTACTAAGTACGTAGGTACACTGTTATCTCATGAATGGCGTGACGTAAGGCCAAGCCCCCCGCTTATCAGGTCTGTGCATGGTCTGACGGACTCATGTAGGTATGTGTGACACGGTATATTAACGCTTGTATTTAATAATAAGTGTGAACTTATGTGTGAGTTTTTGGTTTTGTAGGTGTCAAGAATTCGTCATCGGAATTTTATGGCGACGTAAAATATAAAGATAAAAATAAAAAAAAAAGATTAAAGATATATAAATATTTTCAGTCAATTCATCTGATATTTTTTTCATCAGCCTGATTTTTTATTATGTTGCAGGGCAACACCGGTATTTTCAACGGAAGACTATGTTTTGTTGGTGAAAGCCCGACAGCTTTCCGTCGGCTCTTGAATCTGGTATCTCTGAGGATTTCCACATGAAAATACCACAGTGGACTCTCCATTGTAGCTGAGCACAGACGTTATATTGATATTTTGATCAAAGGGGCTCGTGGCTAAGTAATAGCAGCCGTACGGGTCGATCGATCAGGTTAAGTTACGCTTGCTGTGGTTGGTCCGTGGATGGGTGACCATCTTAACATACCGAGACTCCTCCGTGCCTCGGAAAGCACGTAGAAAGCCTTTTCATCATTCCTGGATTTCTGACAGTCGTTACGGGTCAGAAGACCGAAAGTCTGACAACCAAGTCCAAGTCTTACCAACTTAACGTATCGTATTACCCAGTAACTGGGTTGTGGAGGTCAGATAGGCACTTGCTCCATGTAAAATATTCAGCTGCATCCGCTTAGACTGAAAGCCGACCCCAAAATAGTTGGGAAAAGGCTAGGCAGACATTACTTAATTTTTAGGAATCCTCTGCATAAATTTTTGTCTTCATTGGTTATTTGTATAACGCCCTAAAGCTACGGTTTCTAGAAGAGCGGTGGCCGCCATATTACGGCGGTAGTGTCGGCTGTCATGAAAATGTCGGCAGCGGGGTTTGACTTTACGGTGTCAAAAAACGCTCTCTAAGCACACCAACTTCCTTTCGTAATTACCCTGTCAGTGACGTCATTAGACGATAAATTACGGACGCTTTGTGGCAGCCACTAGGAAACCCTTGCTTATCCCAGCCACATACAGTCGGAATTCCCTTTTGGAATTCCGTTTCGAAGGCACCAAGTCCATACACAATCACGCACAGACTACCATGCGGAATTTCGAATCGGAAAAAAATTTGGAACGGAGAAATAGATTTTGAATGGATTTGCTGCCTTCGAAATGGAATTCCAACTACATGTGGCCGACCTTAGGCGATTAGGGTCTTTTCTTTGGCAGGAACCACTAAGTAAATTCTGATGCAATTAATGTAAATATTACTCCGAGGAGTCTGATTAGGTGTTTATCAGTAGAGGAAAGAAACCAATGATAATAATGATATAAGTACATATATGTGGCGTATTATAAATAAATATTTGTACATTACATTCAAAGTAAATGTTTAAACATACATACACCGTAAATATTTGTACATATATGTGGCGTTATTATACTCATTGCGAGGTTATTTTTAAACTGATCTATTGAATTGGCTCGGGACTGTTAGAAATAAGAGTCTAGTAGTAATGCACGCATGATAGTAGATATTATGTTAATGTTGTACATATTTGTATATAATGTTGTACATATTTGTATATAATGTTGTACATATTTGTATGTAGCTCTTATCATTTACCTACAATTCCTCTTAAGACGCAGATAAGTGCCAATGGCCTTGAGTAGCTTACGTGTTCTGAGCTAAGCTCACGCAACGCGATGGGCGAGTCCTATTACTGGGTGGACATATACGACACAATGTCTACCCATTAATAGGACTCGCCCATCAAGGAGCGCTGTCGCAAATTAGACGCATTAGTAATTTATTACACATAAAACAAAACGTATCATATTAAAACACGTATAATAAAATATAAATAACTAAATTATCTTTAAAATGGTAAAGATTTCGTAAAAATACTCGTACGGTTGACATTTTTAGCGTGATTCTCAGTTTTTTATCTGCATTAGACATAAATTTACAAATAAATTATGCATATTTAGCTAAGCTTGGCTATTATGGAATGTACTTTTGTATCGAATGTATATTTACTTACGTTCAGGTGTTGGCTAATATGGAGTGCACTTTTGTATCTATCGTAAAAATCTCGCGATTCCAGAATTGATTAATTTAGTCTTCGATCAATAATAGCACTAGATACAGGATCAGGAACAAAAATAAGTCGCTGTAGTGGCCACGTTTACACACACATAAACATTTACATTTGTTACTACGAAATATAGAAAAAAGTTTTATAATATTTACAACTTCAATTCATTATAAACCTTAACAATCAAACATAAAGTTTAATTACGATTGCAAAATATTTATATTTAAGTCCTTCTATCATCGGAGAAAGGTAAAAGCAATAAATTAAAAATGTCGCTTGAAAATAATATGTCATTTTTATAATAAGTACAAAAATATTTATTCTAAAGTGTACTTAAAACTTAAGCAATAAGGTTAAAAACATTTTGTTGAAAATTTTGTGCTTACTCTATTTTGGAACTAGACATAGTTCTTGGTATTTACATTTCAATGCTCAGAACACAGTAAGTATTGAAAGATGTAGAGTAGCAGAATAATAATATATTTTTTAGGCCAAGGTTCGTTTTATCATCATCTGCTTAGCCTTTTCCCAACTATGTTGGGGTCGGCTTCCAGTCTAACCGGATGCAGCTGAATACCAGTATTTTACATGGAGCGACTGCCTATCTGACCTCCACAACCCAGTTACTGGGTAATACGATACCCCTTGGTAAGACTGGTTGTCAGACTTTCGGGCTTCTGACGGCCCGTAACGACTGTCAAAGATCCACGAATGACAGCCGGGACCAACGGCTTAACGTGCTTTCCGAGGCACGGAGGAGTCTCGGTATGTAAAGAATGGTCACCCATCCACGGACCGACCCCGGCAAGCGTTCAAGCGCCAAGGTTCGTTTTATATGGTAGCAAATATTTTTGACCGATTTTTAAAAGTAGAAGGAGTAAATTAGTACAATAGTTATTTTAATTTTGATTATTAATTTGATAATTAATTATTTTAATAAAAATATTAAAACAAATTGTTGAATTTTTACAAGGTTTATATATTTCTTCTCCTCTTTCTTTCGCGACAATAGATACCCATTCTGCATTGCGAAATGGGTCACTAGGAAATCTACAAACAAAAACAACATATAAAGTAACAATACTACTCCATGCACTTCCCTGTTCCCGAACAGTCGATGTTTGAAATAAGACCACAAAAGTATTTGTGTTTTTATTTTTCGGGCCGTTTTTGAAGCGCTTATCGGGAATCTAGTACTATTATTGATCGAAGAATTTAGTACTTACTTTTAGCTTATGATGTTGTAAAATAGGTTGCCAAGCTGCATAATTGCATCGGGAGTTAAAAATGAATTTTAAGTTAACAAGTATACGAGTACAAGTATACGAACACTGAGCAGCTCGAGTATGTGTGAAGTTGGGTGTGGTGTGATGCGTACGTCTATGTAAGTAATAAAACTATGTGTCCCCTTACCTTTTACCTTTTATAATGATTCATTAGTGTTAAGAAAACTTAAGAGCTGTGTCCACGAGAACATTGCCGACAAACTGTCCTGCAGTTTGGCAGAAGATTTGTAAAATACTCTTGTGTAACTTCTGTTGAAAAAAAAAAAAAATGTTAATGTGATTCCGGTGTTCCGGTATTTTTAACCGGGATTTATATTAAGAAAAAAAAATATACGAGTAAGAAGGCGCTTCCATAATTTCTGAGCCAAAAATTAACATTAGGTACTCAATACTCAACAATTTGCATTCCACAATGTGTACTTAGGTCGTAACTTAAAATTATATGTGATCATTATGGACCCTGTCGGGCACAGCAAAAATAGTAGGACAGAGGAAGCTTTGAAAAACTTGGCTTATCTTATCAGTCGTCTGAAAGAAATTCAATGTTATTATATAAATATTAGATATATTGGCAACTTGTATATTTTTGGAACGAAGTTCCTTATCGCGCGTTGTGAAAGGGGGCTAGACGGAAAAAATTCTCACGAAAAGTTGTAACGACACTTTTTGCTATAGTAAGCTATTGTAAGCTGTGCGACGTGCGCATGTTTCTCTGTCTGTCTGTCTCTCTCTCTCTCTCTCTAGAAAGCAAGCCAGATATAAAAAAAAAAAAAAAAATATATTACAATTCCTTCACTAATTAATCGAAAGGAACTTCGTTCCATCCGGGTGTCCCTTGACACCTCTCAACTTTTTTTTTATCGCTTAAATAGATTAAAAAAAAATAATTAGGTATAGGTAAATTAGCATCCGATCACCCGATCTCTGTATTGACGTTATGAATATCAAATCTAAACACGATAAAATAAAAGAAAATAAATTTTCTCAACTCAACTCTTCAAGTGACATGCTACCAGTGGTCGAAAAAATCATGAAATATATTTTATTTTTATTTTATCCTGTTTTGATATTTCGAAGTTTCGCTAGCTAATTTAATTTGACCCTGTAGATATAGACAGGCTACTTGTTATTATATCTCCTCACAACATCATACGCCTCTTTTTAGTTCAAAGTTCAAACATTATCACCGAGGCGCCAAGTCATACAAATTATAATGTTATTGTTATACGAGTATTTCGAGGGAGAGACACAAAACTGTGTAGTACTCGTTTCAATATAAATCAAACATTAAAGAATGTATTTATTTTATTACGTGGGACTTGAACATAACTGGCAAAATGTGGGTGTACTAAAGTGGACCTTTGCTGTGCTCTGCCTAGCCCTTCGTGATGTTATGTGTATTTACTTTATAACATAACATAATCTACCTATAGCGTTCCCACTGCTGGGATACACACCCACACACCACACACACACATTACATTACATACATACACACACACACATACACACACACACACACACACACACACACACACATACATACACACACGCACAGACATTATTATTTTATTTTTTTATTACATTGTAACCTGTAATTTAAATAGTGTGCATAATAAAGAGTATTCTATTCTATTCTATTCTATACAGGCCTCCTCTCTTCGAGAGCGAGTGGGCCGTAATCCACCACGCGGGCTCAGTGCGGGTTGGTGGATGTCACATGTCTACAATGTTTTTCTTCGCCGTTTTGAGAGCAGTGATGATGAAATAATTTAACACAAAGTAAAGCGCCTCTTAGGGTTCACACCGACCTACAGGTAAGCCACGACTTACTATCTTATGTGTATTCAATTTTCAAAAGCTGAACTTACTTAATATTTATTTGGCGATTAAAAAGAGGATTTTTGTCATTGGATACGTGCGGGACGTCCTAAGGACATACATAAACCAATTTTATCGCTAATGACCTTTATAAAGGTCGTATACACAATCGGTGCCCGTGAATGGTCAGATGTCAAGTCAGGGGAATTAATTGTTTATCAAATTGACTACTAACAGAATGCCCCTTCATATCACAACTGTCATTTTCTGACAGTTATATAAAATGGCTGTCATTATCATTTGCCTAGCTTTTTCTCAACTATGTTTGGGGTCGGCTTCCATTCTAACCTGATGCAGATGAATACCAGTACTTTACATGGAGCGACTGCCTATCTGACCTCCACAACCCTGGACTGGTTGTCAGACTTTCGGGCTTCTGATCACCCGTAACAACTGTCAAAGATCCACGAATGACAGCCGGGACCAACGGCTTAAAGTGCATTCCGAGGCACGCAGGGGTCTTGGTATGTAAAGATGGTCACCCATCCACGGACGAACCGCGGCATACGTAGTTTTACCTGATCGATTGACCCATGCGGCTGTTATTTCCTAGCCACTAGCCCCAACTAAAATGGCTGTAACATGGCAAAATAATTTCCTTGCCGGTATGAACGTGAACGCAGAAAAAAAGATATAAAGATGTAAAGATAAGGGTAGTTAAACAGGTCCAGTAATGTTTGCTACTTTCTACCCATACATACTCGTAATAGAGACGATGACAATTTTTTTTTTGTCCGTAATGTAGATTAATAAAAAAAGTTTTTACAAAAAAATACAACCGACTTCCAAAAACAACACTACAAAGTGAAAAATAACTTTAATTTCGGAAGTCGGTGTCTGGTTAAATGTATTTTCGTTTTTTGCCACCGACTTCCGAAATTAAAGTTATTTTTCACTTTGTAGTGTTGTTTTTGGAAGTCGGTTGTATTTTTATGTAAAAACTTTTTATTTTTCACTTTTTAGTTCTGGTAGTACCTACCTCACACAAATTCTAATAGCACTACCTGCAAAACAAACTAGAACATCATCCATATAAAAGTGGGGAAAAAATACGTATTATTGAAGCTAACTCAAAAACTACCCAAGCAAATTTAATGAATTTTATATGGGACAAACTTTCATGTATACCCTCTCGAATAAAACTTTTTCAAATCTGACGACTCTGTAAAAAGGTATGCGTGGTCATACATAAAAAAAAAATATGCGTGTCGAATTGAGAACCTCCTCCTTTTTTTTCGGCGGTAAAAAAATATTGTACACTACATTGAGTTAAAATGTGGTATGACGGCCTTGCTAGACTTTATACGCACTCGTAGTTGTGACGTAGTGAGCCTGCACTCCCCAACTTTAATGCATTTTATTTAAGTATTTTTTTCTTATTGAAGCAAAAAAATACCTACGTGTCTAGAATTTTTTTATTATCTGACTGACTGAATAAATAGAATTTCTTTTTAGGGTTCCGTACTAAAATGGTAATAAGGAACCCTTATGGTGCGACTCAGTCTGTCTGTCTGTCCGTCTGTCACAGCTGGATATCTCAAGAACTACTAATGCTATCAACTTGAAATTTGGAACAGTTTTAGATGACGTGTGCCCAACTGTTTTGTAAATAGGAAAGAAATATAATTTATTTTGCAACTTTGACTGAAACATGGAGGTCTTAAATATTTGAAGTGGGGCTACTAGGGCATTGTGGGGTGTCATATGAAAGAGCGCTGTTTGCATATTCTCATATTTAATTTTTTTAGGCCACATAGTTTTCGACTTATGGTAAAAAAATTAAAAAAATAGCCCCCGCCCCCCCCCCCCCTTATCTCTGAAGTTTATACAGAGAAAAATCTGAAATTATTCTATTTATTTTTTTTTTTTCAAGATACAAGATATTTCTTTTGTAAAAACATGAGTGCAGAATTATACAGGTCTTAAAAATAATAAGAGGTAGCTACATGTTTTGCCAATCATGGCGTACAAAATTATTCGCACTAGGACAACTATTACAAAAAGATAATTATAAAATCGTTAATAATAAATTAAAACAATGACTTACAAAGAGGAAAAATAAAAAAAAAATATGTGATAGAAGTGTATGTAAAGATTACGGGAAAAATAAAATGATGTCTCTAAATAGCACACTTTTTCAGAAATCATCAACAAAAATTACATATAATAGGTTGGGGAAAAAGTTTCTTCGCATTTTTTAAGAAAATTCAAAACATTTTTTAATATACATTATTTACATTTATCTTAAGTATGTAGGTACCATTTTGTTCGATAACTTTTTGCCATTTTGTAGGTAGGGACATGATCCCATTGCTACAGAAATTTTGGGACTTCTGATCAAAATACCGCGACAGGTGGTTTTGGCAGTCCTCTCGTGATGTTAACCTGACACTGCCTAAAGAATTCTGAAGAGAACGAAACAGGTGGAAATCTGAAGGAGCAAGGTCAGGACTATACGGCGGATGCTTTAACACCTCCCAGCCAATCTCTCTTAATTTTTGCTGAGTGGCTAAAGATGTGTGAGGTCTAGCGTTATCATGATGAAAAACCACACCCCTTCTGTTGATTAATTCCGGCCGCTTTCTCTCAACTTCTTGCTTTAATCTCATCAGTTGTTCGCAGTAGAGTTCAGAATCGATGGTCCTGCCTGGTGGTAACAGCTCATAATGAATAATGCCCTTCCAATCCCACTACACACACCGCATCACCTTGTTGCGAGTTAACCCGGGTTTCGCCACAGTCTGTGAAGCCTGACCGGCCTTTGACCACGACCTTTTTCACACGTTCTTGTCGTACGTGATCCACTTTTCATCACCAGTTATCAGTTTCTTCAAAAATGGTTCGGTTTCATTACGTCATAATAAAGAATCACAAATGAGTACACGGTTCATTAGGTTTCTTTCAGTGAGCTCGTGAGGTACCCAAATATCGAGCTTTTTTGTGTACCCAGTTTTTTTCAAATGCGCCAAAACTGTTTTGTGGTCAATTCCCAGTTCTTCAGCTACGTCGTAACTACTGATGTGCCGATCTTGCTCCACTTTTTCAAAAATGGCATCCATTTTATCCGTAATAGGGCGACCAGAGCGACGTGCATCTTTGACATTAAAATTTCCGGATTGAAAACGCTTAAACCAAATTTGTGCTACTCTCACAGACACTGCACTGGGTCCATAAACATCGCAAATTTTTTTCGCGGCTTGCGTTGCATTTTTACCTTTTTTGTAGTAAAATTTTAAAATGTATCGAATTTCTTCATTAGATTCACTCATCTTGACAGTACGAAAAACAAATGAAAATCACATATTTTCCTAATTTGAATTTGGAATTATGTTCTTTGAAATTTAAACTTTCAATGATACCAAAACCAGTCAGATGCAAATAGTATAGCCAAAGAGATTTTATTTTAAGTTCATATATTCTATAATGCGAAAAGACTTTTTCCCCAACCTAATGATGCGCGAGTCCGACTCGCTCTTGACCGGTTTTTTTTTTACCCAGGTATCATCACTATTATGGAGAGAAAAGGCGTGAACATTATGTATGTAATAAATAAATCACGATTATACTCATACGTCACTAGTCTATTTATGTGAAGCATAACTCTCCACTGGAACCTCGAGAGGTCGCCGGGTTATCTTACTGGGTTAATAAATGAGAACTGACACTAAATTAGGAAACAACATTGAAATAATACTACTGGAGGAATATTATGAGTGGAAGATTTATGTTACTTTGAAAAAGTAGAGGTTAAGGTTAGATCCCATCGTCACACTCTGTATGTTATTTTTTGGTTGCAGAGTGACACCCACTCCTTCTTTATATTTAGCAAAACTAGTAGATAAAGATAAATTTATTGCATGTGTACTTAAATCAGTTCTTATTTTAAACATAATATTTCTAGGCTCAACAGTCTCAGTTTCAGTTGAATATGCAATAATATTAAAAGGCAAATAAATAAAATAGGTATTCATTTTTTTTTTCCAAAAGACTCATTGAGACTAACTTCATGCACATGTGCGTGGGGTCGGCGCAACACGTTTTCTTCTTCCATTCTCCCCTGTCAAGCCACGCTATCATTCACTCCATTCTCTTTCATATCATTCCATCTTTTCTTTGGCCTTTCGCTCCCTCTCCATCCATCAATATTTATATATTCATCACTCTTTTAGTTACAACATGCGTTTCCTCCCTCATATTCACAATTCAATCCCAATCCCAAAAAAACTCATGTAGTTCAAAACATTTTCGTTTTACAGTTTTTAAATTTTGTTTTAAAACATATTTTCATTCTAACGATACTTAACCTTTGAACAGTCAGGCCTCGAGACTATCAACACTGCTGAAAGTTACAAGCACATTTTTCTGCATGAGCGCGATCTCTTGCCGTGGCGGAAAAGATAAAGAGGGAGAGTCTGGCTTTGGTTTAATTTAACATCGTTCTGGAGCCGAAACACAGTAATTTCAGACGAGTAATAGTTATTATTGGCATTGTTATTGTTTTTTTAAGTCATCTATCACTTTTTTTCCGTCATTCGAGTTAAATTTTAGTAGTGTTTCCACTATTTCATTCATAAACGCAAGATCGTACGGAACAAGGAACTGTAAGCGTGAGGTGGAGGGGTAAGGGGTCGGGGGCGTGGCTAACGGATCATGATGTCTAATCAATAAATAGATTTTTCAATGGGTACCGTTCGCATGTATTGCCGTTAGTCGATACGTTTTACACAAACATATGCATTGATCGCAAGGAAGCGTTACTTCGAGTTCTCATTATTTCAAAAAAAAAAACAATAACTTTAATATTTCGTGATATTTGTTATTGTTACTTTTTGAAAATCCTTGTCGAGTCCCAATCGATTCGGTTTCAATGATCGAGTTCATGGCTTTCGGTTCCAGTACGAACTAAAATTAACCGTGTATATCTATCAAACCAACTGAAAGGTACTGTATGGTAGGTACGCATAAAGTAGTAACATTTTTGTCCCTAGACTCGTGATTACGATCGACTTGTTTTATTATTAATAATAGAATACCTACGTGATTCTGGAGACGGCTGTAATGACGAATGCGCCATATGCTACGAGTGTAAACACGAGAATTACCTTCCAGGGGGGAAATCCAAAGAAAAGTCAAGGGATGTTTATCTACAGGTCAAAACTTGTAGATAAACTTAAGTAATAATCATTCCAACTGTCTTAAAGGTCTAAGCTCACCCGTGCTTACCCGATTCCCTACCTAAAGGGTAAAACGGGACCCTATCACTAAGATTCCGCTGTCAGTTCGTCTGTTTGTCCGTCTCTCACCAGGCTGTATCTCATGAGCCGTGATAGTTAGACAGTTGAAATTTTCACAGATGATGTATTTCTGTTGCCGCTTTAATAACAAATACTAAAATACAGAATAAAATAAGGGAGCTCCCATACAACAAACGTGATTTTTTGCTCGTTTTTGCTCGATATTGATAACGGCAACAGGTAGACGCTTGAAATATTCACAGAATATTTATCCAATTTAAAAATAAATAATTCAATTAAAATAAAACAGATATTTAAATGGGGCTCCCATACAACAAACGTGATTTTTTTGCCGTTTTTATAGATAATGGTACGGAACCCTTCGTGCGCAAGTCCTACTGGCACTATAGTATCTACGTACTACAGACATTTTACATCATATACTTACACTTTACATTAATTTAAGTATATAGGGTGACTGGTAATTAGTGACCGATACCTGGGCCAAACCTGAAATCGCGAAAAAAAAATCAGCTGCCCCACACATTCATGTTCGCAAACTCGTCAAAATGTAGGGAGCAACTGATTTTTTTTTCGCGATTTCAGGTTTGGTCCCTTAGTAAAAGTTGTTTGTTATCATGAGCACAATCATGTGTTTAGGTATTGGTCACTAATTACCAGTCAGCCTATTATTATCATACTCCTATATTGATTTTGCATCAATATTTTGCGAATCGATCTAAAACGATTTGTTTTCTTTAATTTTCATTGTTATGACACTTATGTCAGGCTGTCATCAACCTATCATTACTTTTTCTTCCAAATTTTCTCTCATAGAGTTTCTTACTAGCTTAGTCTATGAAGGTTACTTTTGATTTATATAATTTAAATTATTTTTATCAATATGTTAGCTCGACAGCCTGACATAAGTGTCATAACAATGAAAATTAAAGAAAACAAATCGTTTTCGACCGATTCGCAAAATATTGATGCAAAATCAATATAGGAGTATGATATATACATATATTAATGTAAAGTGTAAGTATATGATGTAAAATGTCTGTAGTACGTAGATACTATACACCACTAATTTTTAATTAGTACAAATAATTAAAGGGCTTATTAAAGAAGGTCTTGTTATTATATATATAAAGTCTGAATAAATAATATTCATAAACAGCAAAGTTATTAGCGTTTGTTTATATCCCAAAATGTCACTCAGTTTATGGAAATATTGTACAGGCTACATAGTAGTATTCATTAATCATGGAAAAGCACTGCGCGTAGTATTTTCTAGTAGCATTTGTTACGAATGATTGATTCAATTATGAAATTTATGAATTTACCAATTATGACAAATTTTCGTGGACAATTTTGGGATTTAATTTTTTTGATTTTTGACTACATAATTATGATCAGTAACGTGTACGGATAGAGCCCCATTTTTTTTGTACTAATTAAAAAATAGTAGTGTATAGCACTTGGCCGATTATTTCAAAGACTAATTAGTAGTAGCAAAAATTTAATCATCTTCTACTTATTTCTTAGGTAAACAAACAAACATAACATTACGACTGTAATCCCTGAAGCGTTAAGCAGAAGTGTAGCTATACTTTAGTACACCCACATATCGCTAGTTATGTTAAAGTCCCATGCAATAAGGAGCGAGCCTATATCTTAATTTCTTTTAAATTTAGAAAGAAGCACAATCTCTTTTAAAACCTGTGAATTTTCTGAAGAAAACTCACGTATCTATAATATGTACGAGCTGTCACTTACAAAGTTGGGTCCGTGGCTTAGGCCCCCAGTGGTCGAGGCACCTGTGGCCGACGCCCCCGATTCGATTAATTTAATATTTTTCTTTTTTTGGGGTTTTTCACTTAGTACAGTAAATGAGAAAAGTGTTTCACCATAATAATAAAGTACTTTTCCTTGCTAAACAAAATTTATCGATCAAATAGCAGAGAGAATAAATCGCCACTTGACCTTATCCTTACACAACTTTTTCCCCATTAAAAGCATATTTATTATGACAAACAAACAAAAAATCAAAATTGCCGGGGTTGGTCCGTACCAACCCCGGCAAGAGTAGCTTAACCTGATGGATCGACCCAAGCGGCTGTTATTACTTAGCCAGGAGCTCCTCTTTCATAAGATAATTAAAACTGGGATAATATTAAGGTCTGTGGAAGATAATGAATTGAATATGATGAATAGAATCTCCTATAAGGAGGTCCCAAAGAGTTACTTTATAAACGTCGTAATACTCGAGTTTACGTTGTAGGTGACACACGACCTTATTATAGATGTTCCTAAATTATTTAACAGTAATAATTAGTAAATATTGCCTACATTACTCATTGAACAATATTTGCGGCACAGATGCGTACCTACTACATCATTTCGTACGAGTAAATCAATATTTTGTAATATTAAATCATTAGTCATTATCACATCACAGCTGGTCGTGGATTCGATGTCAACGGACTTAAATACGCAATATCAATCATATGTGTAGCGGAACTTATAGAATCAGTGTGTACGGATATACATACTTAATTCAGGTCGAATAATTGTCATGGTTGAAATATCATCATCTGCCTAGCCTTTTCCCAACTATGTAAGGATCGATTTCCAGTCTAACCGGATGAAGCTGAATCAAATTTGTTTACACGGAGTGACTGCATATCTGACCTCCACAGCCCATGCAGTTACTGGGTAACCGAACCCCCTTGGTAAGACTGTCAGACTTGGGTTTCTGATTACCCGGAACGACTGTTAAAGATCTACAAAATAATTACCATCAACGACTCAATTTGCTCTCTCTCTCTCTGTAACTGACCTCAGCAAGTAGCTTAATCTTCGATCGACTCGTGCGGCTATTACCTCGAGCATACATCAGTATTACGTCGCATAATAGAAATGGTCAAAAAAATGCTTTTACTCAACGTGTTCAAACGTCTACGCGACGGAGAGTCATAACTGCCAGCTGGCTTTCGCAACAACAGGCGCGACGCGACAGCGCGACGCTACCCTAGTAGAAATTGAAATGGTTCTACCGGAATCGCGTTGCACCTTTCGTCACTGTCTTTAGTGCGATTGTACACCGCAGCCGTCAGCAAGACGTCATGTTCGGTTTGAATAAGCTCGTTGACGAGATGTCCCGGTGACGGCTGCGGTGGACCAACTCTCTAAAAGGCAAAGTTTCGTCTTATTTCATCGGCACCACCTTAGTAATTAGAATTACTGGTAATTCTAACCGCTGACGCGAGCGGGAACGCCGGCGCCGCTTGAAAAAACTAAACAAACCTTTATTACAGTCCATTCAACCAATTTTGACGTCTATTGCTTTGGTGCATGACAAATGACAGCTGCAATAAACAGTTGGTATTGTAACCATTTTTTTTGCTTTTAAAGCCATCCTTAAGCCTACGGAATAGAAGTCAAAATCGGTTGAACGGACTGTAAAAAGGTTTGTATAAATGTCGAATCTTATTTTAAATAGAGTATAGATATTATGTACTGTATTATTTGACTTGGATTTCATTAAAATAACATAACATCACACCTGTATTCCCGGGTCAAGCAGAGGAGTACCTATAGTACTATGGACAAAACTTAAGCATGCTCACTTAAGAAAATATTCCTGTGAGAGCGTAGTGACAAACGAACATTGTGCGATCGTGTCGTGAGCCGTGCATGCGATTATCGCCTTTGAGGTGATCATGCGGAACTTTGGCCCATAGTACATCCACATTTCACCAGCTATGTTAGCTATGTTGATTTAGCCAAAATGACTAATTTTGAGTTTATTTAAAAAAAATCTATTAAACTCAAAAATCCAACCGTTAAATTCCCTCCGAAATACGATTACCTCATGATACATGCAATTTTCATAACATTTTATGCTGTAATTAGGAAATGAAACGGAAAATGGTTTTGAAATCGACCATGTTTCGGATTTTTTTTTCATCGAGGAAATTAAATAATATATCGTGTTTTGAACCGTTAATTTCCCTAAAGCAAGGATGTATCTATGCCATATATTTTTTTCAGGGCCTTAATACACTAATTTGACCATTTAAAATTGTTTCTGAAAACAGGAAAATTCGGATAACCCCCCGTTAAGCCCCATGCATCAGAGGGTGAGCCTATTGCCGTCAGCCGGGCACAACTCCAGACTCCGGGCTGCTGCTGAGAAATAGCTGATGGAAAAGCCCAATAATACTTTGTCTGACTTGTGAATCTAACCGTGGACCTCATGCTCAGCAGTAGCGCTTGCTACGACTACACCAACGAGGCCGTCTCGCCAAAATAATTTTCCACTAATGTAAACATAGTTCCCATGATGGGTTTTCCATGGAAAATGATTACGCAATAATAGAAGGCGATAATGATCGTCTGAAGTCTGAACTAACAGTACAATCACTGTGTACTTTGTATGTTTTTCCATGAGAAAATTCTTGGTAACAGCCCGGAGTCTGTGTTGTGCCCATAGACGAAAACTATTAGGTCTTTACCTATGAAATTGCCGTTCTGCAGTACTGGCCATTTCAAATCAAAATAATTTTTGTTTGGCTAAGAATTCTAATTTCAAATTAGTTTTATTTTAAAAACATGGATTTTTTTTCCAAAAGTAGTCATTTGTTTATTGATTAGTGTTACATTTTCATCGCATTTCAATCTTTTTCGTCATCATGGATACGTTAAAAATTCGAGTAATTATGGAATATGAGTACCGTCGTGGCAGCAACGCGGCACAAGCGGCACGCAACATCAACGACGTTTACGGAGCTAACACTACAAACCAACGCACCACTTGTTATTGGTTTGCTCGCTTCCGTTCTGGAAATTTCGACCTGAAAAATGAACCTCGCGGTCGTCCGAAGACTTTGGTCGACAATGACGAATTAAAGGCGATTGTGGAAGCTGATGATACACAATCTACGGCTGAATTAGCAGCAGCTTTCGGCGTTAGCGTCAAAACAATATTGGTCCATTTGCGTCAAATTGGCAAGCTAAAAAAGCTTGACAAATGGGTGCCCCACGAACTCAATGATCGCCAGCGCGAAGTACGCGTCGAGACGTGCCTTGCACTGCTCAACAGACACATAAATGAAGGAATTTTGAACCGCATTGTTACCTGCGATGAAAAATGGATTCTGTTTGATAACCGCAAGCGCTCAGCAAGTTGGTTGGATCCTGGTTCAGCACCTAAACAATGCCCTAAACGAAAACTTACCCCTGGAAAAGTGATGGTCACTGTTTGGTGGTCTAGCGCCGGTGTGATTCATCACAGCTTCTTACCAAACGGGGTGAGCATTACTTCAGATGTGTACTGTGAAGAACTGAACACAATGATGGGGAAGCTGGCACATCTCCAACCAGCATTGGTCAATCGCTCGTCTCCGCTGCTCCTGCACGACAACGCGCGACCTCATACTGCACAGCAGACGGTCTCCAAGTTGCAAGAACTGGGGTTAGAAGCTCTCCGTCATCCGCCCTACTCACCAGACCTTGCGCCTACAGACTACTACTTTTTCCAGAATTTGGATAACTTCTTGGCGGGAAAAAAATTCAATACCCGAGAGGCAGTACAAAATGCCTTTGAAGAATTTGTTGCCTCCCGTCCAGCTGATTTCTTTAACTCTTAAAATGTCGATTGCACACCATGTGTACAGATAACAATAGAATTTCAATTGTGTCTGCTAATTAGCGCGCGACGGGTTAAGAAGGGCATCAATAAACTGCCACTGCGTTGGCAAAGATGCATTGATTGCATGGGTGATTACTTCGATTAATACAAATAAAACATGCATGAAAAAAATTCATTTAAATTTTTTCATACAAAACGGCAATTTCATAGGTAAAGACCTATTATTATTATTAGATTTTATTAGAGGGAATTATAAAATTAAAATCTTGGTTTATTCCACAATCAATGAGACTATTTGTTTACTGCACTTTTCCACAAAATTGTTAACATTTCTGCCCTCCCGAACCTAAAGTGCAGTAACAGCAAAAACACGAATTCGAAAAACAGACATTTCGATGAAACTTTGAATGCAAGGTGAAAGGATATGTACAAAACTAAAATTCTAGAGTTATTTTTTTTATAAAAAAACTATAAAAACTTTTTTACAAAAAAATACAACCGACTTCCAAAAAGAACACTACAAAGTGAAAAATAACTTTAATTTCGGAAGTCGGTGTCTAGTTAAATGTATTTTCTTTTTTTGCCACCGACTTCCGAAATTAAAGTTATTTTTCACTTTGTAGTGTTGTTTTTGGAAGTCGGTTGTTTTTTTTTGTAAAAAAGTTTTTATTTTTCACTTGTTAGTTCTGTACCAACCCCACACAAATTCAAATACCACTACCTGCAAAACAAACTAGAACATCAACCAAATAAAAGTGGGGAAAGAATACGTATTATTGAAGCTAACTCAAAAACTACCCAAGCAAAGTTAATTAATTTTATATGGGACCAACTGTGATGTATACACTCTCGAACAAAACAAAAAAAAATCCAAATCGGTCCAGCCATCTTCGAGTAATCGGGGAACATACATATAAAAAAAAAAAAAAAGGTTCCGACGAATTGAGAACCTCCTCCTTTTTGAAGTCGGTTAAAAATGAAATGGGAATTCAGAATAATATGTAACTCAAAACCTACAAAAATTTCTATTACTGCACTTTATGCTCGGGTGGGCAGAATTACTCTCGTTTTATTAATGGAAGTGGATATTATAACATTAGAATCGTTATCTTATCCTGTGTTTCGATATATTTGATTGTTATTATCGTATATGTACTTTGTGGTTTATGTCTGATTGAACTTACTAATTGATTAACGCATTAATATGTAAATATCGGCAACCATTCACGCGAAGTAATAGAGTTCCGTAGTTGCACAATAATGTGGACTGAAGAGGGCTTTTGTTGTTTCATGAATATTTGACTATTACTCGTAAACTTGAAAAGCCTACTTAGCTGTGATAGTTTTCCTTTTACCTTGTTTTATATATTACTACCGTGAATTTTTTCACCCATCCAAAACTAACCGATTAGATGGCAGAGGGGGGGGGGGGGGACACTTGATTCTAACAAAAATAAGCACTTTAAAGCTTTATATTTCAGAAACGGATCTCTAAATCGAAAAATTGTTATCACAAATCCGCAATATTTTTAAATACCCATCCAACACACTCCACACCGTGGGGTAGACGAGAAAAAAAAACATCCCCATTTTATGTGTACAGACGGTACCCTAAAAAAGATTTTATTTTACCACTTTGTCGGCGTGATGAATATGTATATTCATGCTAAATTATAGCTTTCTAGTACTAAGAGTCTCTGAGCTAAGGTGCGGACGGACAGACGGACGAAACTATAAGGGTTCCTTGTTAACTACGGAACCCTAAAAAATGTGCCCGCTATCAATTGGCTGTCTGACTTTAACAAAGACATAAAACTGCTATAAGTAGAAGGAAAGAAAATATTTATCTAATAATGTAGTTTTTATACAGTTAAAATTATGGCTGCTGTAAAAAAGATTTTATTTTATAAATAACGACAAGGTAATGTGTTTTAAATTATTTAATGTGACGATAATTAATATTTAATGCATTGTAAATAGTAACTAGTATTTAAAGTAGGTACCTATGTGATTGAATGTAAATAAACGCACATATTGTAAAATTTTGCATGTCAAAATAAATGTCTGACTTAATTACCGACTTTAAAAGAGCAACACTGTACCAATACCTATTACAAATAAATGACTAAGATTATGAAGGCCATTATTTATTTATTAGGCTCTTCAACAATGAGTACACTATTACTTAACTCTCCGTCTTCCTCTCTCTCTTTACTAGTGTTAATTAGCTCAACATCTGATCAATGACCATATTTTTCTGACTAAGGGCACTGAATCCTTGCGATTACCCTGTGCGTACTGGTCCATCTGTGTACCAAATTCCATCTCAATCTGCACTTTGTTAACTCCTTTACTTCTCTGGCAGCCTAGTATTTTTTCATAATCTCACCTAAAAACCTAGATTTTCGGCAGAAATCCCATTCCAAATTGGGAGGCACGACCCCATCTATCGTTTACCGCTACCGGGTCAGCTTTGTATATTCCATCACGCATGCTCTGCATGTCCGCTGTATTCCTGGTATCCGCCGATCAGTAATCAATATGGAAATCTCCGATATGAGTATAGTAATGTCTATCAAACGTAACTCATGAAGTTTCTAGGTTTATTCCGCGATTACAGTTAGCCATTTACCATAGACTCATTTCCACCGTATATTAACTTCGGTGAATATCGGCGGGTTTGACAGCTTATAAATAAGCAATGCATCAATTTGTATGAAAATGCCCAGATGAATTGTAGCTGGTGGTTGATTTTTTTTTGTATCGAAATCTAAGAAGTTGTATAATATAAGTTAGTGTTTAATTTAGTTTATTTATGTAACTAAAGTTTTACTGAAAACGCGTGTAACATTGTGACATTCTGTGCCTTATTGAGAACGTTTTACTGTTGAACCCGCGGTTGTCTCGAAAATGCTTTCGAGTATGCCCCAGGTTTCTAATTTGAGAATATGAAGTTAAGGTGGTTCCGCAAAATTCAAATTATCTTGCGTTTTTTGCAATTTGCATGATTTCGGAAATCAGACCAAACCACGTCAAATCTAACTTAGAGAGATGCATTGATGATTCATAAGCTTTTATCTGTCCTGTGGTTATATGTAAATACATATTTGTATATTGTCGCGAATCATATTTTGATCAAGATACAACTTGACACTGACCTGCAAATTGCAAAAAATGCAAGAAAATTTCAATTACCATAGTGGATCCAACTTAAGAACTTTTAAAACTCTTTTAGCATTACTACTTAAGGTGAAAGCCCGCGAAATTCAAATATCTTTGCAAAAAGCTTAAGAAATGTTGAATTTCGCGTGCTCATTGAAGGCAATCCTCTCAACTTCATATTGTCAATTCAGAAACCGGAAGTATGTCTCATTATAGGGGTATTATGATGGCAATGTTGAGAAATCCTGACGTTTGTCCTGACGTTTGCCATCATAATACCTAACTTTATTGCTATCATAATCGAATCGAATTCTTCTTCATCATAATCGAATCTCGAATCTGTGGTTTCCTGGCGTTCTATCCAAATTTGTCAGCTGCTACGGCTTCTCCCATTTCTGCTTAGCTTAGACCCCAGCTCCCAAAGGAAAAACCCTCTTGTCAAGACACATTTGTGACAGGTTTCCTTAACCGCTATAATAATAACTTATTAGTAGTCAGCGTAAACATTAGTTATCGTAAACACGTTACACGTAGTACAGTTGAATGGATTCGAGTCGCTGACGTCATACAGAACAGCTGGTACAATGTACTTGTGATCTTCACACCTTGATGACGTGTTGATACATAATGCTTATGTATAGCTATTTGTTCAGGTAGGTAGAGTAGGTAGTACATATTGCGTTGAGTTATTCCAATAAATTGCTGTGTATTAGTTCTATTGTTATTATGGTTCGCTATTTTGACAGCCCACACGCGGTATACAGGGTGTAGTTTTAATCACCGTTATCCTCTTAAGGGGTCATTATACTCATCATTATGAACAACTTTTACTATGGGACCAAACCTGAAATCGCGAAAAAAAATCAGTACATTTTGACGAGTTATGCGAACATAAATGTAGGAAACAGCTGATGTTTTTTCGTGAATTCAGGAACAACAAGAAATTTCATGCGGACGAAGTCGCGGCATGGCGAAACAAAAACTCTGATCACCACAAAAAGTTGGGTTGGGTTGGAAAAGTTGGGTAGCTTGTTGTCCGGTAAGGACCAGGCCCGGGTCGACGGCGCGTCGTCTTAATGAGATGTCAGCAGTGACGGGGTCCGATAGGGCCGATGCCGCTAGGGTCGCGGGTTGTTCGAAAGAGATACCGTGGGCCTCTAGCACAGGCTACTGAAGGAACACTTGTGAGTTTTAGTCAGTAAAAGTCTGACACGCCCTCCCGCTCCGCCCAGAGCGGGAGAAGTCATATTTTGATGATTTCCCATCCACAAACAAAAAAAGGGCTCCACAAAAAGTTGGGTTAGACAACCTTTATTTCGGTCTATTATTAGATAATATAGAGTTCAAGGTTTTTATGGAAATACAGTGATACGGGTTTTCGCATTTTGGATATTTAGGGTTGCAATGAATATTTCGTATTTTAAAAAGAGTTCATAATTCATTAATTATTGTGGTTTTAATGAGGTGTAGGTTCAGCTGTGGATATTTACTTTCTGCCAATTATTTAACGCCGAAAATAATTATATACTTATCTTTTTGTTACTTGTTAGTTACTGCGGGCTTCAATATAAGCTCGTAATAAACTAGGGCTGGCCTATCTTTTGTTTTATAAATTACCTACATAATTTCGTGTTACAATGTGAAATTTTAATGATTGTTTTCCTCTTAAAGGGTCATTGTACTCATCATTATGAACAACTTTTACTACGGGACCACACATAAAATCGCGAAAAAATATCAACTGTTCAGTACATTTATCTACAATCAAACTCGTAAAAATGTAGGGAGCAGCTGATTTTTTTTTCGCGATTTCAGGTTTGGTCCCATAGTAAAAGCTGTTCATATTCACGGCTGAAAATTTGGCTGGTCATTGAAAACTAACCCTGTATAAATAAAAATCAATTGCTTAACGTACGCGCATTACTAAAAAACGGTTGCACCTAAGTATTTGCCTAATGATTTTTTTTTGTGTTAGTCAGGAGTTCAGGACAGAGGAGAATATTTTTTGTTATAATTATCAGGACGAGGTTTGTATGACTGATTTATTTTAGATGATTTACCGGAAAGGTCGGAAATTTGGATGTAATTTTTGTATGAAAACAGACATTGTTGTCTTGTTGTTGTTGTTGTGCTGTTGTCTTGTTGTTGTTGTTGTGGTTGTCCACGGAGATAGAGACAAGAAATTCACCCGGGCGACGTCGGGCAAGAACAGCTAGTAGTTGATAATAACAACTGTAACAGCAACAGTTAACAGTTTTTCTTTCTTTCTTTATTTTTCTTTCTATAATAAAAATCACGAAAAAAAAACAGCTGTTTCATAGAAAAGTTCAATACCTACTCGACCAAAATGTATGAAACAGCTGATTTTTTTTTCGTGATTTCAAAGTTGGTCCCATAGTGAAAGTTGTTCGTAATCATGGGTAGAACACCCTTTGAAAATTTGGCCGGTCATTGAAAACTAACCCTGTATATGTATAGATAGGTTAATAGTATTACATCATTGCGTCCGCGATTATATACCTCTGTTTGTATCATGCAGACGATGTTTGAAACTTCATGACACGGGCGTGATAGTCGTATAAATGTGGGGTTCGCAGTAGTGACGGCGCATTTGATACTTCAACACGTATCTAAGTAGCTATAAATTTGACCTTGATATTTATAATTAAACTTGTATTTTTTTTTAATTATTTTACATGATGACGCGCACTGTTAGCTCTTCAAGCTGAAGCGCAATCATTTTCTATCTTCTAAATTCGAAACAGTGTTTACCTCATAATATTATGCCATCCACTTATAGCATGGAGGTTGTATGGCAATGGAAACGCCAACTAGACTATAGTCTCTACAATACGTACCTACCTGCCTACTGGTAAAACCAGGTATCTGAAATACTTAGTTTCCTCAAATTATAGGCAAAGATTTTTTAGATTAGCATTATTATATATAAATCTTACCTTTTCAGGGTTCTGTACCCAAAGGGTGCCAAACGGAACTCTATTACTAAAATTAGTTGAAAGTTTTACATTCTATATAACAACAAATAATATAAATAAAATAAAGTAAAAAATTAAAGTAGGTCATACAAGATACAAGAAATGTGTGAAATATTTTTTATAAATATGTGGTATTAAATACTGTACGGTTATAGGGAGACCTTCGGGTACAGAGGAGCTCGTGGCTAAGTAATAACAGCTGCACGGGTCGATCCATCAGGTTATGCTACGCTTGCCGGGGTTGGTCCGTGGATGGGTGACCATCTTTACATACCGAGACTCCTCCGTGCCTCGGAAAGCACGTTAAGCCGTTAGTCCCGGCTGTCATTCGTGGATCTTTGACAGTCGTTACGGGTCGTCAGAAGCCCGAAAGTCTGACAATCAGTCTTACCAAGGGGTATCGTATTACCCAGTTAATGGGTTGTGGAGGTCAGATATGCAGTCGCTCCATGTAAAATACTGGTATTCAGCTGCGTTCGGTTAGACTGGAAGCCAACCCCAACATAGTTGTGAAAAGGCTAGGCAGATTGGTTATAGGGAGACCTTCGTGTGTGAATCCGACTCGCACTTGACCAGATTTTATGATGCAAATAGACCTAACAAAAAAAAAACCAATCTAATAAATGTACCTACTTATTACCTAGTTCTAGAACACTCTTTAAATAATTGACAAGTGTCTCGACACGGTGTCTTATTTACATACAGGTTATTCTCAGTAATATTATCTAACAATAGATATTCTGTCCATAAAAACCCTGAGTTAACTAGGTGAAAACCCCATTTTTTATTGCGTTTTAATGTATAAAAGGATTCTGTATATCATTCATTATAGATAGTGTGAGAATCTATTAATTGGTATCTATAAATAACGTATACTAGGTTTAAAGTACACATTTAATTATTTTTGTAACCTATTTGATTTGTTTTGTTTATTTATTCAATTGGTCTTACGAGCTAACAGACTTGACATCCAAAACGTGTAAAGATAATGACATGATGTATGTACCTACCTGCTATTTAAGATCTTCTACCCGTAGCTCCACGATAAAGAGTCACATAAAATTGTCAATTTTTACGTGATACACACCGATGCGAAAATTGATCATCTACCAACTGCAATTGAAGCGATTGACAATATTACTGCAATAGAAATTGATGGCAATTGATCAATTACGATTGATAGTTTCGGGGACCACTTGAAACAGTCACATTTTCACGGCGGACTGACAGATAAAACTGATATAAAGCCGACTGATTATTGATATCTGAAAGATTTTCTTTTTTTTAAACTTTTTTTTCCACAAATGACAAGCACACGAATTCTACATTTTAACATGAATTAGAATAATCACGTGAGGAATAAGGAAAAACATAAAAAAAAAAAAAAAAACAGCAGACACATAGAAACATCTATTAATAGATTTCAAATCATTTATCATGTCTAGCTCATAAAAAGAAAGCTATGTCCGACAGCTTTTTGCATGATTTTATTTAAAAAAAAAAGTGGTTTGACCGAATTGCAATCAGTGGAAAATTACATAATCATTATCCTAGTTACTTATGTGTAGATATACAGGGTGATTGGTAATTGGATGCATTACTTAACATTAGTAGTAGTAGTTTAGAAAGCCTACAAGACAAGGAAGTCGCTCCTGTAATTTGTACTATAAGTGTCATAAAATTATTTTGAGTAAACTACCACGAAAAACAAAAAAAGTTTTAAAAAAACATAAAATTAATTTTATGACATTTAATTTCAAAGTTATCGAGGGACTCATGCGTTCATTACGTTTAAGAAAAGTAGATATTAGTTTATGGTCGAAATATTACTTAAAATGTTCGATATTTCAAAAACAACTCGTTTTTGACGATACGTTATTGGGCCAAAAACGTTGCAAATTAGCTCTAAAATTGACCATTTCAAGGATTGCACAAAATTACCGATCACACTATGTATTGAAATGATTTTGTATGCATATGCGGAAAATTCTGAAATTATATTATAAGTAAGAAGTGAAGTAGGTTCTAAAGGGCTTATTTTCATACAGAAACGTGCATGAGTCAAGACAATCACGTTTACTGACTGCGATTTATCGTCTTGATAAATAAAAATAAATTACTAGGAAAAGATATTATTTTATTTATACATACCTAAATATACATACATACAGTACAACTATTTTCTTAATGTCCCTCGGCAAACTTCGAGTTTCGTCAGACATTAGCAGCTTTCCTCCCATTTTTAAAATAAAAAACATTAAGTTAAATGAGTATTAACAACTCTATATTCTTCCAAGTCATTGAGAGCGTCCAGTCTACACCAAGTGCAAAGGGCAACTGATAGAAATCTGACGACTGACGAAACACGAAGTTTGCCGAGGGACATTATGAAAATAGTTGTACTGTACAAAGAGCTTTGCTGGTGGAAATAGAGACTATAACAGAGAAGACACTGTTGAAATTCTGGACGAAATATTTGTGAACAAATGTTCTGAGCACAATTTTAGTGGAACCGCACCTTTACGAATACTCCTTTTGCTTTAATATTCCATTTTTATTAATCTTTTTAATTTAAATGGAAAAGTCAATTTATAAATTTTCTGATGATCAAAAAGTGCCACAGTATTTTTTTCCTTCCGCTAGGTAGAGACCACACCACATTAGCAAAAGAAAATATGGTACAAATGTACCTAGGCGTATAATTTATAGTTCCATAACTTGGTAATTAAGCCCATAGCAAAAACTATTAAGATATTTAATAAATGGCTCTTAAAGCACTATTTTTAGAGTTACATATTTATTTGGATTCAAGGTCTGCGTAATAAATATTAAGTTATTTGGGACTAAACACGAGTTTTATTATTCTAAATACCTTTTATTCAACTTAATTATTGGGTTTAAACACGTTTAGGGTATCGTGTCGCTCAGATCCATGAGTCAACCACTTCAAGGACGATATTCTAGAACGATCTATATGTTTAGAAATTACAGATTTGATAATAAAGCCGACTTTCCACTACGGGATATAAATATCCCGAGATATCGTATATCGCTCGGTCGATCGAAAAAATATTTATAGTATGAGATGTAATAAGGTATTAAAAAATTAGCTCTATGAACTTTAAGGAGTGGTTTAGACCATCGAACTGAATAACTTTTATTATGTATGGGATAAACTTTGAAATCGCGAAAACAAAATCAGCTGTTGCCTTCATTATGTTCGCATAACTCGTCAAAATGTATGGAACACCAGATTTTTTTTCACGATTTCCAAGTTGGTCCCATAGTAAAAGATACTCAGTTCGATGGTCTAAAGGTTTTAGAGTTAATTTTTTAATACCTTATTTGTAACATCTCAGTGTACACGGTACATTTAAAAGTACAGTGAAAGATATTAATTTAAATCTCGATATTTAATATAAATTACATTATATCCCATAGTGAAAAAGCGGCTTAAGTCCTAGGACGAGCAGAGGATGAGCAAAAAGTCGAAAGAACGGAGCGCGGTAGTCCAGTAATTTTGCAGACCGAAAATTGTTCTGGAGACCAGCACCCTAATTGCGAATAATTAACACACTTTAAACCACATGAATGATTTTGAAGCATATTGCAAATCCATTGCTTCATATGTTCGAAAAATTTGTCTGCTAAACAACGTAAATATCGCAATGAATGTACTGTCAAAATGAAAACCATTATGTTATGCAACTACCCCGCAGACTGATTTTAAATAATTTATTTTAGTCGGTCACGATTCTGAATGTGCTATCTCTGCGTTTTTTCCCGACGTGGGATATATCTAATATGGCTACAAATGTGGATTTAAATCCATTAAGTAATAAGGAAGCATTCTTTTTATACCTGAGAATAAAAAGTATCCATTTCATTTAAAAGCTTAGAAATATACTCGTATTTCTAGAATACCTAGCATAATAACTTGATTTATAGAGGTCAAAATACTAGTTTGGTTTAGGTAGTCAAAATCTAGATACGAGTACAAGCAAGTGTTTTTGTTCTGCTGTTATTTAAAAGTTGCGCCATTTGTAACTTATCTAATTTGCATACTGTACAAATTATGTTGTGCATCTAACCATCTGTTTTCCGCGATTTTGAACCATCAAATGGGGTTGAAAATACTTTCTTACCTTTGAATACAAAAAGTGAAGTTAATGCCAATTCAACAAAAGCATAATACGAGTAATATCCTTACTCGTATAAATGCGAAAGTGAGTTTGTTTGTTTGTTACACTTTCACGCTACAACGGCTGAACGGATTTTAATGAAATTTGGCATACAGGTAGACCATGACCTGGAAAAGGACATAGGCTACTTTTTATCGCCACCATATCACGCGGGCGAAGCCGCGAGCGGAAGCTAGTTTACCTACAAATGAGTGAACGGTAAGAGCGTTTCCGCACTCCATCTGATCCGAATCGGAATTCGAGATCCGAGTTCTCGAGGTAATTGAAAATGTTCTATATTCGGACGGATGGAGTAGGGATGATGCCTAGGTAAAAAAAAGAAATTCAATAGTCCGTCAGTCAGATAACAAAAATATTATTCATCATCTGCCTAGCCTTTTCCCAACTATGTTGGGGTCGGCTTCCAGTCTAATCGGATGCAGCTGAATACCAGTATTTTACATGGAGCGACTGCCTATCTGACCTCCACAACCCAGTAACTGGGTACGTTACCCCTTGATAAGACTGGTTGTCAGACTTTCGGACTTCTGACGACCCGTAACGACTGTCAAAGATCCACGAATGACAGCCGGGACCAACGGCTTAACGTGATTTCCGAGACACGGAGGAGTCTCGGTATGTAAAGATGGTAACCCATCCACGGACGAACCCCGGCAAGCGTAGCTTAACCTGGTCGATCGACCCATGCGGCTGTTATTACTTTGCCACGAGCTCCTCCAGCAAAAATATCCTCACCACGAGCACGAGCACCACCTCCTCACGAGCCCCGCCAACAAAAATATTATTAGAGACGTATTTTTTGCTTTCTCATATCAATAAAAAATTACTTAGGTAAAGCGCATTAAAGTTGGTAAGTGTATGACATCTAGAAAGGCATGTCATCGTCATGCCACATTTTAACTCAATGTTTTGCCGTAATCTTTTGATTACGTAAAAAAATAAATAATATCTGTCCAATATTTTTTAATTAATCTGATGGACAAAAAAAAATCATTCCTATTTGGATACTACGAACATTTCTTTTCGTTTGGGTACTTTAGGCATTTCGGACCGCCATTCCTCGGATAACAATTGGATTCAGTGTACAAACGCTCTTATGAGTGTGTGATGGATGGACTGTAAGACAGATGATGTGGCTCGAAAGAGGGTGGCTACCGAGATGACGACTGGTAAAGAAGTATGGAATGTATGTTGCGCTGACCCCAAATAAATTGAGCCAAGGGCAAGAGAGTGATGAAATAAATGAGTGAGACACAAACTTAGAATGTAAGGAGGTACAGTCAACCGCGATTCCATAGCAACTATTTGATTTAGACTCTGTCATTATTTTGTAACGATTTTCGTAGTTTGAGTGATTATTACCTATTCGAAAGCTTTAAATAAAGTCTAAAATATATTTTCATAACTATGTAAGTTTTGATTTGTAAAAACATTTGAAAATATTTTTAAGTTACACTAAAAGCTCAAGAATGCAAGAAATGTTTACATTCTATCAGTTATTAATGTTTCTAATATTTTCGGATCGGACCACCTCTATGGTTTATTGTTTTTGTTGCAAGAAAAATTTCGTAAGTAGGTATAATGCCAAATCTGTAAGTCGACATTCGCACGGACGTAAAAATATCGCGGCGATTTTATTTCGCGCATTGAATTTTCAACGCTCTGCTTAGCGCCGAGAGTTGAAAATCCAACAGTGTGTTTTTTTGACGCGCTAGAATGCACTTTGTTGTTGTTATGTTGGATTCTCAACACTCGGCTCAACAACGAGAGTTGAAATTCTAGTACGCGATAAAATCCCGCCGCAATATTTTTACGTCCGTGCGAACGTTGGCTAACAGTTTCTAAAATGTCAGTAAAAACTTGTTTTATTTGCACATTTTCGCAGAGCAAAAAGTATAGAAAAACGCCTAACATGCAAAGCAGACCTTTTAAAACTAGAAAAGGAACATTAAAATGACATCACGTCATGCCTGTATTAAGAATAAGAGTGAATGAATGAATGAATGAAGCAGCGAACCCAGCGTGGTTTGAACAGACTCGATTTAAACTTTCCATCCTTACTTAACATATTTACTTAACACATTCTTCCCCAAAGCTCCTTCAAGCTTTAATGTTTTTTATCCGTGTCTTAGACAAACTTATATGATGATTTTTGTGCGGTTTGTGGTCGTCTATGTCAATGTCTATGATTAACTAACAATATTCTTTATCTGTTTGTTTCAGTGTACTAATCTTGTCAACAAGTTTCACATTAAATTAAATTATTAATCAATTAGTATTGGATTTGGGTGTCTAGTTTTTTTTTTTCTTTCTGCACGTTTTCTCACAACACATCTGACATTGGCAGAATTGTCGACATCGGCACCATTGCCATAGAGAAAAATAGAATAGAATAGAATAGAATACTGACAAGAATTTATTTATTTATTTTATTTGCAAGAATACGAGTACAATAATTTGACAACTTACATGATAAGTTTCCGACATGTTCTACCAGGTAGGTATGTGTGAAAATCTTAATTGAAGGTTACAATACTTTAACACAATAAGTAAATCCCCGAAGGGATGGGCAGAGGTGTACATAATATAACCCACATTTCGCCAGATAATATTATATGTTTATGTCTCATGCGAGCATATTGCCATCACCCGGGCACGAGAAAATTAAATATTCGAAACTATAGTTTATGCCCGCGGCGTCCTAAGGAAAATATATCCTATGGGAACATACTACCGAGATAAAAAGTAGCCTATGTCCTAATCCAGGTAATAGTCTACCTTTGTGCCAAATTTCATCCAAATCCATCCAGCCGTTTAAGCGTGAAAGCGTAACAAACACATAAACTCACTTTCACATTTTATAATATTGGTTAGGATTCACCATACTAGTAAACAAAAATGTTTGTGTAAGTATTTGGTAAAATATGGTATTGAATCAGCGTAGGATTCGATTTTGTAAATATAAAAAAAAAAATTAGCATTAGTGATCATAACTGCCGATTAATATCCAGGAGATAGAATCTTTATTGAGGATTTTTTTATTTCTGTAAATAAAAAGAGCATTGCAATTCATAAACTGTTAAAATCATATTATGTCTGTTCTCTACGCCAAAATCGGTTTAAAATAATATATTATTATAAACAAAACTGAGAACGGGTCTTCTCGCGATATTCCTTTTTACGAGGTAAACAGGTACCTACTTGTTTCCCGACGTTTCGACCGCCTTGCAGCGATCGTGGTCACGGGAGAACTGATGACAGCTCAGCGACGTCTTCATAAAGTGCGGGTATGGGCATCTACCCTCACTTTGGTCTTCACAATTTTTATTATTGTCACTGTTGAGGAGCTCGTGGCTAAGTAATAACAGTCGCACGGGTCGATCCATCAGGTTAAGCTACGCTTGCCGGGGTTGGTCCGTGGATGGGTCGTGTATGTCGTCTTTACATACCGAGACTCCTCCGTGCCTCGGAAAGCACGTTAAGCCGTTGGTCCCGGCTGTCATTCGTGGATCTTTGACTGTCGTTACGGGTCGTCAGAAGCCCGAAAGTCTGACAATCAGTCTTACCAAGGGGTATCGTATTACCCAGTTACTGGGTTGTGGAGGTCAGATAGGCAGTCGCTCCATGTAAAATACTGGCTGCATCCGGTTAGACTGGAAGCCGACCCCAACATAGTTGGGAAAAGGCTAGGCAGATTGATTGTCACTGTCGATACTTCTACACACAACACTAATGACGTCTACACACGAGCGGACCTCGTCGGACGACCGGCGTTGCTTGCATTTGCTAATGACTGGATTCCAAGTTGTGGGCAGTCGGTATCCATCCTCTCTCAAGTAGGTACCTGTTTACCTCGTAAAAAGGAATATCGCGAGAACACCCGTTCTCAGTTTTGTTTATAATGTCTACAAATCGCGAAAGTTTAAAAAATAATATAACATAACACCACACCCGTATTCCCCGAAAGGTTAGGCAGAGGTGTACCTGTAGTACACCCACATTTCGCCAGCTATGTTTAAGTCCCATGTAACAGCGGGCGAGCCTATTGCCATTAACCGGGCACAAATCCAGATTTCAGGCTGCTACTGAGCAATTCCAGATGGAAAAACCCAATAACACTTTTCCCGACACAGGAATCGAACCCAGGACCGCCGCCGGGGTCGCGGGTAGTTCGAAAGAGATACTGTGGCCCTGGCACGGGCAACTGAAGGAACATGGGTGGGTTTTAGTCAGTAAAAGTGTGCACGCTCTGCACAGAGCGGGAGAAGTCATTTGATGATTTCCCATCCACAAAAAAAAAAAAAAAAAAAAGACCTCATGCTCCAGTAGCACGTGACTGCCTCGTTAAAAATAGTTATTAATCTAAATGTTCGTACCAGGATCACAGTACCGAGTCATTCACTTAAAATTTTTAAAACATTTTGTTTAAATAAGTTTAAGTTTTTATAACTTAGATTAGAATACCACTTTCTCCAGTTTTGCATAGTAAACATCTGCACATGTTTTTCAATGGAATATTTTTGTATGTTAGAATGGTCATAAAAGTTTGTCAACAGTAGAGAAACATGTTATTTTTAACGGAGATTATGTATCCTAATTCAGTTTATGCTTTGATTAGGCTTGATTTAATAAGCCAATCAAGAGTAAAATATTTTCAATTGGGTAGGTACCTAGTGTAAGTAATCACTTAGGTAGCGATTCATTAGATGCTTCTTAAGCCGACATGTTTATGAAGTTTAGTTGACGTTTCATTTTGACAGCTTCGTGAATATCACTTATGAGTTCGACAGTACTTTAATAAACTTAGCAACTTGAAATGTCACGAGGAAATGTGACGACTTAATCGCTAAAACATCATATTAATTTGTGTGCACACACCATTGATGAGTGTGCCTCTAAAAGGGACAAAAATCTTTGTGACAAACATATTTAAGGATGTTGATTGCTTAGATTTTAGGTAACATTATAGTTTCAGGAAATCAAATAAAGGAAATTAAAAAAACAAAAACAAATAAACTTCATGCCTTTCATTCTTGTTTCTCGCTAATCGATCTTTCTAGGTAGCAAGTACAACGATATACATTTCATGAAATCATCCTTTTTTTTTGTTTTTTTTTTGTTTTGTGGATGGGAAATCATCAAATGACTTCTCCCGCTCTGGGCAGAGCGGGAGGGCGTGTCAGACTTTTACTGACTAAAACCCACCCATGTTCCTTCAGTTGCCCGTGCCAGGGCCACGGTATCTCTTTCGAACTACCCGCGACCCCGGCGGCATCAGCCTAATTGACCCCGTCACTGCTGACATCTCTTTGAGGCGTGCGTGGAACACAACGCGCCGTCTCTTGAAATCATCCTGCGTTGACAGTCTGAAAATACACATCCTCTCACTTTTTCTCTCCCAATACGAAGGAAAAGGACTGTTCCAAACACTATAGTTTTCTCTTACTAACTTAAGACCAAAGTCCAGACGAAACGGGAAGTCGCATTCCATTGCAAGAGTTATGTCAATAGTACAGTTTAGTACCCTCATAACTTAGGCACTTTAGTTTCAATACACAGCAAGCAGTTAGCGTTCTATTACTGGCCGAAAATAAAGTACAAAATATGTACTATAGAACTTCGAAAATCGTGTGTAAAATCAATCATAGGTATTTTAATGTGACTAGTTGTCAAACAAAACCTAGTTCACCGCTGTATTCTGTGAAAATTTCAACTTGGAGACTTAAGTGAAGTGAGCCGTCAATAGGGATTAAGTATGTATTTTTTTTTTCACTAAATCAGTAAATGACAGTAATATGAACCCAAGCAAAATATTGATAGTTAAATTTAACAACTGCTTGATGCTCAAAAAATTATGAAACTCCAACAATTTGCTACTACAGTTCAAACGTCGTTTCTGTCGCGGTTGTGATGCGACGCCATTTACCACGTTACTGCTTTGTTTATATAATTTTTTTAAGGTTTTTCAGCTCTATGTAACATAAATAAAATTATATTTTTGTGCTTTATTCAAGCAGAAATCGAATACTTAAGTACTTGCAATAGTGAGATTTCAAGCATTTTGTAAAGAATAGATTTATATCCACATAGTTTTTTACGTCACTTCCGGCATTGTCGAAGGCAACGCGTTTTGAGTTTGCCTTCGGTTCCACCAAAAAAAAAAAAAAACGCAACATAAAATTAATAATTGTAAAATAAGTAATTTAAAAAAGTGTAAAATGCATTAAAAAATGTAAAAAAAATAGGATTTTGTTTTGTGACTCCTACGCAATATATATAATATTTAAATAATGAATTACCTATTTGCATACCACACAACACAACACTACAGTACACCACACCACATCACACTACATCACATCTCACTCCACAACTCACTTCACTGATAACCACTAATAATATATTTTAAATATTATAATATATTTTAAATTTTTTTAATAATATATTTTAAATTTTTGTATCTTTAAAGTCCTTATTTTTGTTAACAATGTTCTTCTATTAATTTTATCTAATATTTCATACTCAAACACTGATTTTGGGGGCCTGGTAATCTGTGTGACAGGTTTTCCTAGTACAGATACCAGTCTTCCACATAGGATTTATCACATCATTATTTATATTTTTAAGGCACCTTTGTGGAAGAGGAATAAATGTTTATTTAATTTTTATTTATTTATTTATTTATATTTCCTACTGTGTTAATCCCTGCATCTAGTGGAATGACAGCTCACTTCAGGATCACTTCATCTTCGTTCACGGTTAGATATTTACAGAATACGCTGGCTGGTATGCGGAAAATCAGCCACTGTTTTGATTTTTCACTAATGCGTGTTATTTGCACCCAGTTTCTACACGCATTAGTGAAAGCTGTTAGTAAATCAAGTTCGTGAAAATTTTGTGAATTTGATTAGTTGAAAGAAATAACAACAGCCAATCAATTCCCTTGACACTTAAAATGAGATTTGAGCATAACATGACGCCTTGTTTCTCCGATAAGTTGGGCAGAGGTATAGTACACCCACATTTCGCGGGTTTGCCATCAACCGAGCACACTTCCAGACTTCGGGCTGCTACTGACAAATTTCTGATAGAAAAACCAAATAGTAGGTACTTTACCCGACCCGGGAATCGAACCCAGGACCTCGTGCTCAGCAGTAGCGCTTACTGCCACTAGACCAACGAGGTAGATTGTAATTTCCAAAAAGTAAATGAACTTTCAGAAGGAGTGATTCCACTGAGTGATGTTATGATAGTTGCAACTAGCTTTTTTTGTGGCATACCTACCCGCTGTATACCTATTCATATTTATGTTTGTTATTTTTGCGTGATTTATACCTACCTACCAATACTCCAATTACAACACGAATAGACATTTAAACAAACCTTTTTTACAGTCCGTTCAACCGATTTTGACTTCTATTGCGTTGGTAGCATGACTAATGGCAGCTGCAGTAAACAGTTCGTATTCTAACAATTTTTTTTGCCTTTAATGTCATCCTTAAGCCTACGGACTAGAAGTCAAAATCGGTTGAACGGACTGTAAAAAAGGTTTGTTTAAATGTCTAATCTTAATGGAAACAATTCATGAAAAAAAAAAAACGTTCCTTCTCACGTATGATTTAAAACAAAAAGAACTTTGAGCCAAAAACATAAAATTTAGACACTTGAAATTTGGAAGCATAAATAACGCTTTTTCGTTCGTAAGCCGCGTTAAAAAGAACTTCATTCCAAAAACTGTGCAAACATCCATAACCTGTAAAAAAAAAAACAATTTAATATTATGATAGAGCCCTTCAAAATGTTATGCAGTAAATTTTTGCCGAGAGGGGACGCCCTAGGAAGACATAATACTGACCCTATTGGTGATATTCTTCAGAGGTCAGGTGCGCAACCGGCGTGCATGTATGACCTGGATGTATGAACGTAAACGAAGCAAAAGAAGTACTCGTATGTAGGGGTCGTAGCAAGTGGTGTTCTGTAGTTTCTGCCTACCGCCATGGATATATGTCTATATTTTTTAGTACTCTATAAAGCGGACAAATGCGCCGTCATTGCCGCGAGTACTCGACACTACACGATAGACAATGGTCATTGTTCTACAGTTTGTAATCCAACCATTTGTTTAGTTTACATAATACGCGCGAAACGAAAGCGGAATAAAATTGTGTTTCAGTTAATATCATGTAGATATATTTCTTAACCTTATAAAGGACGTTCCTGCATAATTTTGGGCAGTATAACTAAGTAACTACACTTATTCAAACCAATTCAACTTTTGTCCATAGAAAAAAAAAAACAGTTTTGTATGGAGATGCGTTTATTAGATTTGATATAATATATAATTATAATCGTATATATAGCTACTACGCAAATAGCAAACCTTAAATGTCAGAATGGTTATTGGTTATTTATTGTGTATGAAAGTATTATGAATATGGTGTGTAAGGGAAGGATTTCATAAAGAAAAGCACAGAAAGACAAGACTAGGTATTTATTATTTCAATTAGACTTGTCAATAGTTATTCATCTTTAATGAGAAAGCTATTGTCCGTTCGCAAAACTAGGTCTTCATGGAGAAGAAGGACAAGAAACTCCATGGAAACAGTATTATAGTATTCTATCAACACATTTCTTATATTTCCATAAATTATAGTTATCTCAAACAGTTAATTCTATCTCTCAGAACAATATCAACATAATAACAATATTTAAGGTATAATATGAAATTACATAACTTACATGACACCTGGTAGATATATTTCACATCACAACGGCACTAGCACTAGCCACTTGAACATCCACTGAGCAACTGCCTCGAGAATGTCATTACAATCCTTTTTATATCCTACCACCCCTTCCATTTATCCCTTCCCATCAAACATCAACTGACAGTATTGTATCAATTGTTTCAAACAACCTATTATGTTAAAATAGCAATATAAATTCTATGATATACTACAGTTACTACCAAATATTATTTAATTATTTATAGTAATAACATCTGTACGATTTTGACAAGTTAAGAGTGGTATATTTCGTAAACACAATAACTAATCAAATTAGATACTTCTACATTGGTCTCAAGCTTCGTAAATGTGACAGAAGGTTGTTTTACAATGATTCGATGATTTTAATCACAACCGAACTAACTTCCGGAATCAAGGTAATCTCAAGTATTTATTTTTAAATATTAGACACATAATAATTACATTTATCTAACACGGCCATACTGACAAGTACTTCGCTCTCGAAGTACATTAGATACCGTTTTTCTACAATTGTAATTTACTTTGGTTTTGTCATTGTCATTTTTGTTTTGTTTTGCCAATTGCCTAGACGTGTCAAGTCCCCTCCACCCGCTGCTAGTGGGATAGACTTGCACCAAGCAAATGACCGACCAGCGGAAACACTCACAGTCATAGTCACAGTCAGCTAATTACAATTATCTAATACGGCCATACTAACATGTATTTCGATCTCGAAGTACAAGATAATTATCATTATACAAAAACAATAGTGTGAAACTTAATCACATCTTACTGTATGTGGCCAATCACCCGCCGTCGGTGAAGCTCAATCACCCGCAGTCAGTGAATGCCAGACAACAGTCAAGACAAGCTCTTTTTGTATTAATTAAATAAGTAATCAAAACAATATACCGCTCGGTCAACCTGACAATATCATTGCAAATTGTATTGATCATCCTTATTACATTTTCTATTAAATAATTGCAAATATTTAATATGGTCACTCTGTTGGTACCTTACTTTTTAGTAAAAGGTTATAATAATAAGCCAAATCAAAATTATCAAGAAACTCAGATCAGTTCCGACAAAACTATAACAATACTAGCATTTTGAAAGTGAAAAATGTCATATTTGTTTATCAGCAAGTTATGTGATATTCGCTATTTCTTTCATAATATAAAAATACAATTATGTTTCATTTACTTAGTTTCCTCCAAAGCCATTTTTTAAATTAATTTGTGATCAACAGAGCAATAATATTAACAATTTTAAATTAACTTTCCGTGAACACTTGCATTTTTCTTTTTTCGACCATACAATTCTCAGCACGTTTTCATCGTTATGATGAGGGTTGAGTCAACGACCCGCCGTTACCAATAGTTTCCAGCAGAACACGATTGCTCCAACGTTGATCATGAAAATAGCAAAATAAAATTCATTAGAAATATGTTATGTGAGACTGAGCACTATCCCACTTCTGATATTAGATTTGATATAATATATAATTATAATCGTATATATAGCTACTACGCAAATAGCAAACCTTAAATGTCAGAATGGTTATTGGTTATTTATTGTGTATGAAAGTATTATGAATATGGTGTGTAAGGGAAGGATTTCACAAAGAAAAGCACAGAAAGACAAGACTAGGTATTTATTATTTCAATTAGACTTGTCAATAGTTATTCATCTTTAATGAGAAAGCTATTGTCCGTTCGCAAAACTAGGTCTTCATGGAGAAGAAGGACAAGAAACTCCATGGAAACAGTATTATAGTATTCTATCAACACATTTCTTATATTTCCATAAATTATAGTTATCTCAAACAGTTAATTCTATCTCTCAGAACAATATCAACATAATAACAATATTTAAGGTATAATATGAAATTACATAACTTACATGACACCTGGTAGATATATTTCACATCACAACGGCACTAGCACTAGCCACTTGAACATCCACTGAGCAACTGCCTCGAGAATGTCATTACAATCCTTTTTATATCCTACCACCCCTTCCATTTATCCCTTCCCATCAAACATCAACTGACAGTATTGTATCAATTGTTTCAAACAACCTATTATGTTAAAATAGCAATATAAATTCTATGATATACTACAGTTACTACCAAATATTATTTAATTATTTATAGTAATAACATCTGTACGATTTTGACAAGTTAAGAGTGGTATATTTCGTAAACACAATAACTAATCAAATTAGATACTTCTACATTGGTCTCAAGCTTCGTAAATGTGACAGAAGGTTGTTTTACAATGATTCGATGATTTTAATCACAACCGAACTAACTTCCGGAATCAAGGTAATCTCAAGTATTTATTTTTAAATATTAGACACATAATAATTACATTTATCTAACACGTTCAGCTTTCTGCGTCGTCCCATACAAAACTGGTTTTTTTTTTCTATGAAAAAAGCGGAATTGAGCTGAATTGAGAGTAATTGAGCTGAATTGAGAGTAATTGAGCTGAATTGAGTTGAACTGAGCTAAATAAGTGCAGTTAGTCCCTAAGATAGCCTATCCAGTGGCAAAGATTCCATTAAGTACCTACTTTGACTTAATTTTCGAAATATGGAAACAGAAGCAAATCGCAAAGACATTATGTGAAGTCGACACATCTTCACGGGGTTGGCGGCGTGGTGTACTGCCATCCACGACCTCGCACAGAGAGGAGACCTGAGTCCCAGCAATGGGGAAATAACAGGCTGATTATATATCTAACAGTAAATTACTGTTTATACTTACCCATCAAAATTTTTGTTTTAAATTTTAGTTTTGAAAAATTCTTTTCAATACACTTCCTCGAAAACTGGTTCATATCGCACTACGCTTAGGTTCACAATGCAATATGTTTCACACGCGTGCGATTTTTCATTTTCAAACACGTGTGCGGGAATAAAAATTGCCACAGATAACTTAATACATAGTCCAAATTAGTTCAATGCCTCTATTCACGCAGTCTCTATTCGGAGGTGAATGTTTTTTTTTTAATCTCGGCCAAGCGATAAGCGTCTTTACGGAGTTAATATTTTTTGAATATTTAAATAATAATTATAAATATCATATAGAATATCATCAAAAACCATGATTATAACAAAAAAAAGTTTATGAACAAATTAACATTTATTTGTGTTCTAAACTCAAAAATATTTGAATTTTCTATTTTTCATATTAGGCTGTTTATCGGCTTTATACCTTTGCTTCTCCTTCAACCTGGCAAAAGCAAAGCGTGGAAAAAAAAGAAAATTTTAATCATAGTTTCCTAATAATTCATGACAAAAATATTTTTCGTTATTTTATTTTATTTCTTCAAAAGTGTATTGAGAAACTACGTTTGATACACGTGGACATTTGCTATTGCAGTTTTCGGCTCAAAAACAATCTCGCCTGCGGCTCGGGTGTTAATTCCGCCTCGAATGCAATAGCAAAAATTCTCCACTTGTATCAAAATGTACTATTATTTAAATAACATAAAAATATACATAGCTGTAGAACTTAAAAATTAAGTAGGTAACAATTACAATAACATTAATAACAACACTTTTACAGGTTAGTGAGCACCTTTATAACAGGTACATATACTCACAGGGTACAGGGTTATTTTAAATTGGCTAGCTAAAGAATTATCGATATCTAAACACGATAAAAAAGAAAATAAAAAGATTTGACGTTTTTTTTTATTGGAGTTCAACGACTGCAAGTAGTGTTGTTGCTTGAGTTGAGAAAAACTATTTTCTTATGTTTTTCACGCCTGTGAAATTTACAAAAAAAAAACTAGATTTTTTAAACTGATATTTTAAGTGACAACAATAACCCTGTATAATAAATAATGGTTATAAACTTATTACAACATGAGATATTTATTAATTAAGGGTTCCCTCTACCTGGCAGAATATTGATGCTCCGAAAGGAGACGGAAACCGTGTCCTAGAAACTTGGGCCAGGGTTGTTCCTGGGTTGTAAAAAGTTGAAATTGGTATCATTTGATAGTTACTATTATTACCAAACCATCACTGAACATTTTGCAGATTTTGGCGGTCTGAGAGCCGAGTTAAAAGAGATGTATTAAAAGTGAGGTTACGTAACAATCTATATTTAACAGCTGTTTTTTGAAGTTTGAAGCTCGATGACCAAGTTAACTACAACCTCTAGTCGCTTTGCTATAATTTACACAACGATCCATGGTGCGAATATGCAATCGGTAGGCCGGTCGTAGAATCCAAAATAACAAATCCAAGTTCAACGTTTATGCGGGGTTCTCCCTACCGTGTCCGGTATGGTAGCAAGGGTCGTATAAGAAGCAAGATCAGAAGTCCGTAGAAAGAAAGCAGGGGTTGAGGAAAATATTAAAAAAAAACTATGGGAAACACACTCAAAACGCGCACGCACTAAACGATACAAAACCGCGGTGGCAGCGCGCGGCTTGCCGCGCTCTGATTGGACAAGGGCCGCGCGCGGCATTCGCAGACTGCATTCGTCAGTGTTCATGTCTGGATGTCGATGGTTTTGAAATGGATAACGAATAATATCATCACTTATTGGAAATGAAGGATCCATAGATCATTTAAGGATTTGTGGGATTCTCGTCAAAATAACCAATAACCTCGAAACCTATCCTTCTGCAGCGAGGGGTGAGACAGGGAGACGTTATCTCTCCGAAACTGTCACCGCTGCACTGGAGAATGTCTTCAAGGTTCTGGACTGGAAAGGGCTAGGCATCAACATCAATGGCAGGTACATCACTCACCTTTGGTTTGTCGACGATATAGAGTCAGTTTTGCTTCCGTAAGAGTGGGTCTTAAAATGAACATGGATAAAACAAAGGTCATGTCAAATGCCCATGTAACATCCACTCTCATGAAGATCGGAGACTCTACACTCGAAGTTGTGTACAATTATGTTAAACTAAACAAAAGAACTATCCAGTTAGGTAGGGCCAATTTTGAGAAAGAGGTCAATCATCGAATCCGACTCGGCTGGATAGCTTTCGGGAAGCTACGTAATATTTTCTCGTCTCACATACCAGTGAGACCTCTGGCACTGAAACGTGCTCGCTCACTACACGATGGGCCTCATTCAAAATCAGCCTATAATGTTCCCACTGCTGGGGCACAGATCTCCTCTCGCCGAGAGTGAGTGGGCCACGAGGGCCCAGTGCGGGTTGGTAGATATCACATGTCTTCGAATTTTTGGTTCTAGGCGATTTCCTCACGATGTTTTCCCTCACAGTTTTGAGAGCCACTGTGATGAAATTATTTACACAAAGTAAAAAAGTGCCTGCCTGGGTTCGACTTCGAACCCATGACCTACAACTCGTAAGCCGGGATCGTTCCCATTGGGCCACCATTGCATTGCTCTCATGGGCCTCATTGAAGGCTGAAAGTCACTCGGAAGGCCTCCCACATGGTGGACCGATGACCTTGTGAAGACCGCAAGAAGCCGCTGAATGCGAGGAGCACAAAACCGGTTGAAGTGGCGGTGCTTGGGGAACATCTATGTCCAGCAGTGGACGTCTTTGGGCTGAAACGATGTTGATGGTGAACAAAAATAAAACAGAAGGTCTCTGGGACGAGATAGTCAATGCGCGGCAAGTACCCGGGTTTGCCGCACAGCATTGCCATATATTTGTCCGTATGTTTAGACATAGCGCGGGAGAAATTGTGTCCTGCGAATGCCGCGTGTTGCTGCCGCGCACTTTCCGCGCTCTGTTTGGACACACCTTTAGCTAATAGAGTGAAGGTCGAGAGCTGTCACTGTCAGGGTCATTTAATTTCAGCACAGATCATGGTTTTAATTAAAAAATATACAATAATCGATTAGTGAATTGACTTTCAGATTTATCTTAATTATGTAGATATTTTATATTTATAAACTGTTAACACGTTAATTCTAATAGATTAAAATGTAATTGAGTTATTCATCTGGTAAAAGCATTTTTTTAAATAGTTTGAACTCCACGTTAATCGATTATAATTTTATCGATATTCCATTTTATCGTAACCTATACTTAATTTTTGGATTTCTCATTTTCCAGATGGTAAATTGGGTTGATTTTTCGCATTTGGAAATATATTAGAAAAATAAACCCTTTATTTAAACCATACCTCAACTTATTACAATCTGGCCTACAGATCCCCGTCTCCTTTATTTGGCATAACACACTTGGCATAATCTTCTTTTTGAGACATAAAAATTATTTAATATAATTATTGTTTGGCCGAACTAATTTGGGACAGCGCTCCTTGATGGGCGAGTCCTATTACTGGCTGGACGTACGACGCGTTGCGTGAGCTCAGCACAGAACACGCAAGCTAACCATCCAAGCCATTGGCATATATCCTACGCGCTTACGGTGCGACCGGTGCAATAGCTTAGGTGATCGCGCGTGGTGAACAACCATTGAGTAAATTCCAATTATTTCCAATTTGGGAATAAATGGTTTGAGTTCACTCCTAGACTCTTTAATTCCCACGGTTTTATCCATTCTCAAGTGTCACAAAATTGTCGTCATAAATACCATCGTCATTCGCCAACTCGCCAAAAGACGTCCCCATTTGGAAATAGCCCTCACCCAAGCTTCGCTACAACAACCGGTCCTGCGCTTCCCGCATCCAGTGAATTCCCACGTCCTTCACCAGGTCATTAGCCTAACTCGTGTGAGGCCTGAATTGTAAACCCAGCAAAATGATGAAATCCCTTTACATCGCTCAGGCATTCAGCCATTATGTAAAGGCCGCTTCACTATTGTTAACCATTTTACAAATACAACGTGCAATCCATCAAATCCTCTAAGTACCTGGGTATTACATGTATAGAACTTTTGTTGGGACGTGATGTAGGTTCTATAGTGAGAAATTAAATGTCCATTCAGATTTACACTATGAATTTAATAATGTATTTACTACAACTAAACACGGTACAATTGTTATGATGATTAGTATGAAATGATATATATGATGATTGACGCGAGTAGCCGTTAGTAAACGACTATGTAATATGGGTTGTCGTGACAACGCGTGACTTCGAACTTAAGATGACGGTGAACGTCTTAGATACTTATAAGCTCGCAAGTGGCGTGCATGTGTGGGTAAACATACCACTACATGTCCTCCCCCCTTTGATAAAGATAATTTAATAAAAGGGTAAACAAATAATTATCAAAAAACAATGAGCAAAGTGTAAACATAATAACATTGCAAATACCTAATAAAATGGTTTGGTGTAAAAGTGTATAACTTATACCTAACTCTTAATTAATAAACAATAAGACTCTACGCTAACATGAGGCATATAAAAACAACATTAGACAAATGGATACTTAAACTTAAGTCATTTTGTAAAAAAAATTAAAATACATTGGTCATAATGTAACTACTTGATACAAAAGGTTCTTAAACAAAAAAGGTTTTAAACTTAAGTTTTAACTAAGTGGTAACGATAACACAAAAATAAATATGTTACAAGTTGATATAATTAGTATGAGAACGCCACAGAATTATTTGTTTTGTTGGTCTATTTTAAAACACAACACTTCACCGCACTTCTCACTTGATATGTTTATGACTTTGGGACTGGCGACAAAAAATGTTTTAGATGGCAAATCTCACAGTCTTTTTCACGATGCGACCCGATCTTGTAGTGACAGATGGTTCAGTTTTCTCAAGTGAGGTCGATTTGGTTCCAACCGGTGCTAACGCTGTTGTTTTGGGCGAAACAAAAACGTCATGTGGCGACTGAAGTGCAGGGCTATTAATTATAACATAAGCAGGTTTGAGACGATCGAGAGAAATAGTGACTTTTCGAGAACCTACTTGTACGTCGTAATGTTTTTTGCTTCGTTTTAGGATTTTATACGGACCTTCGTACGGCGGTGTTAACGAACGTTTGACTTCGTTTTTAATGAACACGTAGTCAGATTTAGTCAAATCTTTGTGCACGAAAATGTTTCTGTTATCAGTTTGTATTCTTGTGACCGGTTGAATGCTCGCTAATGTTTCCATGAGTTTGCAGGTATAATCTGTGTTGTTGATGTCTGCTTCGGTGGGAACAAAAAAATCTCCGGGTAGACGCATAGATTTACCGTAGGTCATCTGAGCAGGACTGTATCCTGAGTCTTCTTTAACGGTATTGCGCATTCCTAATAACACGATAGGTAATTGTTGTGACCATTGATTGCTGTTATCGCAACGTGTCATGATGGAAGCTTTAAGCGTTCGGTGCATCCTTTCGACATGTCCATTTGCCTTTGGGTTGTATGCTGTTGTCCTAATCTTTTCTATTCCAAGTAGTTTGGTCAGCTGTTTGAAAAGATTGGATTCGAATTGACGACCTTGATCCGAAGTTATTTTTGCAGGGCAACCAAAACGTGCTATCCAATGCTCGAGTAGAGCCTTCGCGACGGTTTCAGCGCTTATGTCCTTTACAGGAACGACTTCGGGCCATTTTGTATGACGATCAATCATTGTGACACAGTATGTGTATCCATCGGAAGGTGGTAATGGTCCAATTAAATCTATATGAACGTGCTCGAAACGGTCTGATTTTTCGAACTCTCCTAGAGGTGTGATTGTATGTCTTTGTACTTTACATTTCTGGCATTGTATGCAACTTTTTACAAAGTTTGCAACGTCAGAGTTCATGTTAGGCCAAAAATAGCGCTGGGCGATAAGGCGACGCGTAGCGGCTACTCCAGGGTGGTTAAGTGCGTGGACACTTGAAATCGCTTTTTCTCGAAACTCCGACGGTAAATAAAGTCGCGCTGATGACGTTGATGTTTCGAACGTAAGCTCATGGTTTGCATATGGCATGCGGAACAATTTAAATTCCAAGTTAGGTTTTTGCTTTAGTAATGATAATTCTGTATCTTCGACTTGGCTTTTGTATAATTGTTCATAATCGAAAATATCATGTAAATGAATCTCTTCTATTCTTGAAAGAGCGTCGGCGGCGTTATTGAGCTCGCCTTTAACGTACTCAATTTTGCTGCAAAACTGCGAAATAAAATCTAATTGACGAAGACGTCTTGGTGGATCGGATTTAGATTCTTTTTTCGATAAAGCAAATGTTAACGGCTTGTGATCGGTTAACACTGTGAGATCACGCCCTTCAATCATATACCGAAAGTGTTTTATTGCCATGTACATAGCTAATAATTCCCTGTCGTAGGTACTGTATTTTGTCTGGGCGCTACTTAGTTTTTTCGAATAAAATCCTAGTGGCTCTAACCGTTTGTTGACTAGTTGATGAAGTGCTGCGCCAACGCAGGTATTCGCTGCGTCGGTCATTAAAATAAGTTTGGATGATGAGTCTGGATGCGTGAGAGTGACAGCTTCACTTATGTGATGTTTGCATTGATTAAATGCGTTGACTGCTTCTTCGGTCCAAGCGATTTTAGTCTTGTCTTTTTTCTTAGCGTTGTGTAAGTAATTGTCTAAAATAGTTTGAGTGTCGGCGGCTTTAGGAATGCTCATTCGGTAAAAATTTATAAGACCGAGGAAGCGCCTCAGTTCTTCGATGGTTTCGGGTTGCGGATAGTTATTGATAGCTTTGACCTTTTCTTCGTCCGGCCGTATGCCATCACAGCTAACGCGATAACCGAGAAATGTAAGTTCGGATTTACCAAATTCGCATTTAGACGTGTTGATTGTGACGCCAAATTCACTAAGTCGCTTGAACACCTCTTTGAGATCATGAATGTGACATTCTTCTGAATCTGAAGCAATAAGTATATCGTCCAGGTAACAAAACGTATTGTGAGTATTTTTCAAAACTTCATTGATAAATCTTTGAAACGTCTGTGCAGCATTTCTCAGACCGAAGCTCATTTTCGTAAACTCGAACAGACCAAATGGAGTTATTATTGCGGTTTTCGGTATGTCCGCGGGTGCGACGCTTATATTATGGTAAGCACGTCGAATATCAATTTTAGATAAAACTTTTTTATTTTTGAGGATGTATGTAAAATCCGTTAAACGAGGAATCGGGTAGCGGTCGGGCTCGGTGATTGCGTTTAAACGAATGTAATCACCGCACGGGCGTAATTCATCGTTTTTCTTTTGAACGACGTGTAAAGCATTTGCCCATGGGCTGGATGACGGCCTGCATATTCCTAAATCTACCATTCGCTGGAATTCGTCCTTTGCCGCTTTGTATTTTGCAGCGTTAAGTGGACGTGCTTTTTCGTAAACAGGTGGGCCATGAGTACATATATGATGCGTTACGTTGTGTTTGGGTGGGTCCTTGAAACACTCGCTCTTAGTGAGGTCTGGGAACTCTGTTAAAATACAGAGATATTTATTACCCGAGTCGATGACCTTTATTGTAGGTATATTTGAGGCATCTTCTACGTTAGTGTTCCTAGAGAGTAGAGTGACTTTGTCAATTAACTTTTTTGCGTGAAGATCAACAAGCAATTGATGTTTGGCTAGGAAATCTGCCCCAATAATGCACCGCTGTACATCAGCCAGGACAAATTCCCAGGTAAAAGCTCGGCGTAAGCCAAGGTCCAAAGTCATTTTCTGAGTCCCATATGTTTTGATTGTGGTCCCATTAGCAGCAAATAACGTAAAATCGGCGGGTTGACGATTCACGTTTTTATAAGTAATAACTGAAATATCAGCGCCGGTGTCAATAAGAAAATGTGTACCACTTTTCCAGTCGGTGACGCTCAAGCGATATGTTCCTTCGACACCTACACTCGCCAAGGCAGGTGTCGGCTTTAGTTTAACGCATTTTTGATGCATTGATCGTCGGCGCATTTCTTGGCGTTATCCCCATAAATATAGTGATAGAAGCACTCGTAATCTTTGTCTCCCGGTTGCGCTGTTTGACGCCTGTATCTATTTTGATTGTCAAGATACCGAGAGCGTGATCGTGACCGTGATCGCGACTGATAAATGCCACGACTCCTATTTTCCTCCTCTGACACCGTGAGACTCCTCTGGCGCGTGTTTTGTAGATCGCTAATTTTTGTATTTAACGCGGCAATTTCTTTAATTAAATTATTAAATTGTTGATCTGTTGATTGTTTAGGGATAGCGACCGGATTTAGAGAGCAGACTTCAGATGGCCGTGAAGTTTCCATGATCTTATCAGCAATTGCTGCGACGTTGTCCAACGTAACATCGCAGACCGTGACTACTGCGCGGACTGTTTGAGGCAGGCGATCTAACCACAAAATTTTGATCGTGTCCTCGGGAATTTTATTTCTTCCGAGTTCTCGCATTTTACGAAGGAGTTGAGTGGGTCGTTGATCCCCTAGCTCGACTTTCGTAAGCAATGTATGTAATTGCTTGGATTCGGATTCTTCATATGCCGAAATTAACCTATCCTTTAGTGCTTGATATTTACCATTTGCGGGTGGGCTCTCGAGAATGTCACTAATTTGACCCAATTCGTCTCGACCTAACTTAGCTATAACTAATTGGTATTTATGTAAGTCACCTGCTTTTTGTGCACCGATTATGGCCTCAAACTGATGGAACCACAGTCGTGGACGCGCTGCCCAGAAGTCGGCGATGCGGGAGTTGATGGTGATCGCCCCCGTCTCTGGCGGCTGGTGCCGGTCTATGGTATAACACGGACCAGCTTGCTGAGGTGCGTTGACACTACCAGGTGTGGCGGCAGCCGTGGCGGCTGTGTGCTCAGGATCGATGGTAACTTTATAGTCAGCGGCAGCAGCAGTGTTAGGGTTGACCATTTTGAAGGTTTGTAAAATAGTTCATAGTAACAATACAAACAAAATCTACGTCTGTATTGAACGCAATTGCACTCGCGGATCAAAGTATGAAACCGTATTATTTCATTCACGTCGGGGTCACCAATACAGAACTTTTGTTGGGACGTGATGTAGGTTCTATAGTGAGAAATTAAATGTCCATTCAGATTTACACTATGAATTTAATAATGTATTTACTACAACTAAACACGGTACAATTATTATGATGATTAGTATGAAATGATATATATGATGATTGACGCGAGTAGCCGTTAGTAAACGACTATGTAATATGGGTTGTCGTGACAACGCGTGACTTCGAACTTAAGATGACGGTGAACGTCTTAGATACTTATAAGCTCGCAAGTGGCGTGCATGTGTGGGTAAACATACCACTACACAATGTTTTCAAGTTCGGTCAATGACCTAAGGATCGGGCATTGTTACATAAGGTAGATACTGTGAGGTCTCGAACCTCACAGTAGGAGATTTACTAAACTATTAAATAATACGTGAGGGACTCTATTTAAATGGGGCTGAAGCCCTCTGTATTCAAAGCTTCATATAAATTCAGATAACACTCCTACTAAATTAGTTCTATGCCGAGCCCTGACCAGATTCTATATGTCATCTTGTCAAGAAAACGAGGATTGTTTTCTTGACAGAAGATATTCCATATTTGAACGATTGAATGTCAGCCAGTACGAGGCTTGATTAAAGCATCAGTCCTTTACAGTACCAAGGTACATAATATTTTAATAAGCCTAGCACGAACCTACAGTCTACGTAACGTTATCGTTTCGCTACCCAAATACCCAATTCTACACGTTTGTCATGAAATTATGTCTACTTTAGTATAAAAATAAAAAGCTCAGTAACAGCTCGGAGTCTGGATTTGTGCCCGGTTGATGGTAATAGACTCGCCCCCTATAACACTGGCGAAATGTGGGTGTACTATAGGTATGTTGCAGCCAACAAGCTGTTTAGTCAACAGTCTAGCCTTTGGAAGTAGTGCTCGCTGGCCGCTACCGTGGCACCGCTCTCTTCGCTCGCTCGGCTCGCACGCGGTTGGTCACAGTTCTAACCTAACCTAACCCATTTGATCGGGGTGTCCTGGCTTAGTAACTACGACCAATTCGGCTCGCGCGTGGTTGGTCACAATTCTAACCTAACCTAACCCATTTGATCGGGGTGCCCTGGCTTAGTAACTGCGACCAATTCGGCTCGCGCGTGGTTGGTCACAGTTCTAACCTAACCTATAATTGATTAATTAATTATCTCCGTTTAGTTAAGAGGATACATCGAAGCATGGCTTAGCTCGGTGTGTAAGTGAAATGGCGTTATGTCTGTCTAGTTTGACGCGCGAGATAGAAGACTCTCACTCTCACGCGCACCGGAAATAAACGCGCTTCATTTAAATGTAGATTTATGACAAAATGCTACACTTAAATCAATTTATAGCTTAGCAAGTTCTTAACATATTTAAATACCTTCGATTTAAAGTAAATTTTACTGCACAATAAGGAATTGTTTACGTATAATCGTATAAAACAGAAAATAGACGGTGCTATTTTAGAATATTTTCCTATCGAAAAAATTTCAAGTAATCATGTTTCAGTGTTAGTACATCAGTAGACATTATAGTCAAATAACGTAATTAATGGAAAATCTAAATGATTTAACCATTACATTTGGTTTTATAAGAATTTTAAAAACACATTTTTTTTTTTTTTCTAGGCTGTAACTAAAAGGATAATTAAGCTGTGATAGGTACACCTCTACCTAACCCTTCTTGGATTACAAGCGTGTAGTTATGTGGTGTTTATATTAGTTAAAAATTTGCATTGTATACTAAGTTGGGGAAAAAGTCTTTTCGCATTATAGTATACTATGAACTTGAAATAAAATCTCTTTGGCTATACTATTTGTATCTGGCTGGTTTTGGTATCATTGAAAGTTTAAATTTTAAAGAACATAATTCCAAATTCAAATTAGGAAAATGTGTGATTTTCATTTGTAACAAACTTATTGTTAGAAAGAAAGAAAGAAAGAAAAATATTTTATTTGGGACACGCACAGGAAATACAGTTAAAAAAGAGCATATAAAAGTAACAAAATAAACATTAAAAAGCAAAAAAACAAAAAAAAGAAATCAGAATAAAAAAAAAAGAGACCTGTGCGAGGCCAAAAAGGCTCCCATCTCAGCATAAAGCTGCGATATTTAAAAAATAAATACCGCAACGCTGGTATTCTGATAGGGCCTGTGTGATGCCACGGACATACCCACGGATATCAATTAAAAATAGCAAGGGGAATAAAATCAAATAAAATAAAATACAAATACTAGAATACTTGAAAAGAAAAAAACAAAAACCGTCAATAAGGTGTAAAGATCGACTCACGCTTGACGCCCGACGGTCCAACCTCACTTGTCTATGCTATAGACTATTGTCTATATTTATGACAAGCGATGAGACCATGCATGAGACGCGGGCGCAGGCGACTGGCTGTCAATGTGCATTAATGTAAAAAAGGAAGTAAAGTCACACAAATAAACAAAGAGTGAATAATAAATACGACAAGAAAATGGTGCAAATAAATAATATAAAGTATTGTTGAGTGTATAACTGAATGTGTTGTGTTGTGTAAGTCGGAAGAAAAAAGAAAAATAATCAATCACCGAGTGAAAAAACAAAGCGTTCAAAGTTAAACATGCTGCTAGGAACACAAGACTCCGCTAAGGTCACCAATACCAACTACGTGCAGACCCAGGGTGAGTTTAGACTATCAGAGACTGGTTTCCTTTTGTATTCGTAACAAGTGTTGCTTATATTTAATACTAAAAGTACCAACTGTTTTTATAGCACGAAACGGCGGTGGCAAATCGTTCCAGCAGCGAGAGGCAGCGAATTTAAAGCTTCCACGGAAAGCAGCAGTTCTGTGCGTTGAGGCCAACAGAAGGTAAGATGATGCTCTTGTTTTAATTTTATTTATATCTCGTGACCAAGTCACGATAATAAGTAAGTATAAGTTACGATAAGGTAAGCAAAGGTGCAAATGCAGCTTTTAACTTAGTATTATGTTGATAATGTTTATTTCCCCTTTTAGGGTGGTCACGGCGTGCAATGCGTTCTGGCGCGCCAGTGATGGGGAGTACTCCCCAGAGGAGGGTCCGTTGACGGACAGCTGCGGCGGGTTCACGGATGAGTGCTAACGCCTGCCCGTGTTTCCGCCGTAAGCGGCAGAGGAGGACACCGTGGAGTTTTTGTGGGTTACAGTCCCACATAACTGCAGTAGTGCATTAAGCATGAGCAATACTCCACGATAAAAAAAAATGGTCATGGTCAACTTTTGATGGTTCAACATGCTTCCATCTTACCTAGTCCAATTCCAAACTCCATTAAGTAATCAAAACTAAATACGTAGGTATTTAATTCCTGATGATTTTTACCCCATACCTTTTACCCTATAATTTATCTGCAATTATTGATATAACTAGAACATTGGACTTTGAGTTTTAAAAACAACTATAATAATAATAAGTGCAAGCGCTACGTCACTATATGTAAGCGACCATTTAATCAGTGTTTTACATAATATTGATCAGGCAGGGAAACATAGTCTTTCCATATTTCTAGGTAACTAGTCCATAGTCACCCAAACCCATAGCCCAATATATTTCGTTTCCATGTTCTGCAATAGTCCTGCACCAACCGGAGAAAGTCCTTGGGTGCACTTGCATAAAAAAAACAGGGATAATTGTAGGTTGGTGCCTCAACACTTAAAATTGTCTAAGGGGCCTCTGCGAGTTTGCTTCGGCCCCTCGTACGCCTTTTAAAGGTCCAGGACACCAAGATCCCGAGATATGTCAAAGACTTCTAAATAAGCCGTATTTTTTTACTGCATTGACTTTTTTTAGAGCTCCAAAGGACCATAAACCTACGTATTTGATATTAATTTCAACTTGATACCTCCACGCGGACAACGAAGGGTTCCATTTTTTTCTTTTGAGGTGCGGAACCCTAAAAAGGAGGGGAAAGACTCATAGGGCACCTAAAACTTTATCCGCATCGTTGTCAACAGGAAAAGTGCCCATAAGGTTGACATTGCCACGTTGTATGGCTATGATGATTCTTTGTTCAAAAAATAGGCCAGCCTTCTGGTCACGTGAAGAGTCGACCAACAGTTTTTAGTTATTTTCCAGTTGCCTGAACGTTTTTCTTAATCCAGCTGATTAGTCAACCGACAATTAATCAAGTGGCTTTAGTGTACAACGAATTAACCTATCAGGCTTTGTTAAAGTGTTTTTTACTACATCATAATTTCTACACCAGTTCTTAGACTGATTAACAGATATTGTACAGACTAAACCCGTGTAGGAACCTACAATATGGAAGTAAGAAAATATGTTCTTCCTAAGAGGTGCCTGAGATGACTCATTTTAGCTTTTCCAAATTGGACGTGCGGAAGAAAAACTGAGGCTCAAAAATGATCTTTCTAACTTCTAACTGACGTACTTACGTTCTTAATGCAAACATTCAAATAAAGTTCTAAAATTAAATTCATATTATATTCTCAACAACTGTCAACTGATGGCCGCATATTCTATCTGGAAAACCAGAAATCGCTGAGTGATGCACATGTAAAAAAAAATAGGATTTCAAAACGGGTAACTCCTTTTTTTTTTTTTTTTTTTTGTGGATGGGAAATCATCAAATGACTTCTCCCGCTCTGGGCAGAGGCGGGAGGGCGTGTCAGACTTTTACTGACTAAAACCCACCCATGTTCCTTCAGCTGCCCGTGCCAGGGCCACGGTATCTCTTTCGAACTACCCGCGACCCCGGCGGCATCGGCCCAATTGACCCCGTCACTGCTGACATCTCTTTGAGGCGCGCGTGGAACACAACGCGCCGTCGACCCGGGCCTGGTCCTTACCAGACGGCGAGCTGCCCATTACTCGTCGTCCGCAAGCCCGCGCCTACGGTGGCCGGGAATCGGCAATCGATTCCCGCCGCCCAGGGCGTCTCCTACGGCGGCTAGGGGCGCGAGGGCGCGGCTGTTGCCTCTCCCTCACGCGTTCCGCTTCCTCCTTCGCGAGCATTACTGCTTCGCAGAAGGAGGTGACGGCTTCCCATGCACTCTCGCTCCGCACCATGGCCTGGACCAGGTTTGGACGCGAGAGATTGCCGCCGCCGATCGCCTCCGTGAGAACACGGCGGTGCTCCGCCCAAGCCGGGCAGACCTCCACTGTATGCTCCACCGTGTCCTCCGGGCGATCCACACAATGGTGACACCCGGGCGTTTCCTCCCGCCTTATCCGAAACAGGAACCTCCCGAAACAACCGTGTCCGGTGAGGACCTGCGTCAGGCGGAAGGTGAGGACGCCGTGGCGCCTCTCCAACCACTCCTCAAAGAGGGGACTTATCGCCGCAATTGTGGCGTGCGCAGCGCTGGGTTGCGACAATCGCACTCTCCATGCCGCCATGAGATCCCGCCGGAGCTCTGTCCGCTGTACCGTGATTTCTCGCGGCAGCGGAGTTACGCCCCGGCGTTTCACCTCCTCGCGCCACTCCCACACGTGCGCGAGGACTTTTGCCTCCAGATCCCATGGCGGTAATCCGGCAAGGAGGCACGCCGCCTCACAGGAGACCGTGCGGTATCCCCGGACTAGCCGGATGGCCATGACCCTCTGGGACGCGTTCAACCGGCGGGCTGGTCGCAGCCTCAGGGAACGCGCCCACACCGGTGCCCCGTAAAGGGCCATGGACCGCACGACCCCGCGTAAAGCCTCCGGCAGGAGGCGTTTGGACCCCCCAGATTGGGCAGGAGCCGCTTCAAGGCAGCCCCGGCCCGCTCCAGTCTGGGAGCCAAACGTCGGAAGTGCTCCACGAAGTTCCACCGGCTGTCGAGGACGAGTCCCAGGTACTTCATCGTCGACTCAACCCCGATGTGAACCCCTCCTACCGTTATTTGGGAACCCGACGGTGGCGCGTTCCGAGGACCATGAAAACACATGACCTCGGACTTGTGCAGGGCCACCTCGAGTCCCAACTACCGGATCCTCTCTACGATTGTCGCAACCCCGCGTGTCGCTAGTTCAGCCGCCGCCTGGTGCGACCTCCCCTGCGCCAGGACCAGCGTGTCGTCAGCGTAACATACAACGCTGACGCCGCTAGGGAGGTCGGCGCGCAGCACCCAGTCGTACCCGATGTCCCACAGATGTGGCCCCAGGACCGATCCCTGTGGGACACCGCACGACATCTCTCGCCGGTTCCACTCTCCCTGATGACCGGGGTAGATGACGGCCCTGTCCGTCAAATAGGCCTCGACCACTCGACGGAGGTGGGTTGGCATCCGGTGATACCGGAGTGCCTCCCTGATGCAACTCCAGGGCAGGGTATTGAAGGCGTTGGCGATGTCTAGAGACACCGCCAAGACGACCCCACCCCGGGCCACAGCATCTCCCGTCGTGAGGGCTCGCACGCGCATGATGGCGTCCACCGTAGAGCGCCCCCTGCGGAAGCCAAACTGGCTCTCCGCCAAATCCGGCCCCTCCTGCACCAGCCACCCGACGAGGCGGTCTGCAATGACTCTTTCAAAGAGCTTGCCCACCTCGTCGAGCAGCACGATGGGCCGGTAAGCGGACGGAGAGTCCGCAGGGCGCCCCGGCTTCTTAATGAGGACCAGTTTCCCTGTCTTCCAACGAAGTGGGAACTGGCCCCTCTCCAAGCATGCGCTTAGGAGCCCCCCTAGTCGAGGCCCGAGAGCCCCAAAGGCCAGAACCCAAGCTCTTCCTGGCAAGCCGTCGGGTCCTGGGGCGGTATTTTTGGCACTCAGCCTACGTACCGCCGCTCTCAGCTCTACCTCGGTCACTTCCGGGGCATCGTCGTCGTCGTCGGTGATGTGGTCCGCATCGGGCCCCGCAGGAGGCGGAGCCATGGGCGGGGGAGTATGTTCCCCTCGCGAAGGGAAAACGGGTAACCCCTGAGATTAGAATGTTAATGTTAGAATATAAACTACTTCGTGGTCACAGTATAATAAAGTAAATAGTATTGCATCTTCATAGAAAACGGCTGAAACATCGCACTTCGAAATCTCAGCATATACCAGTAGGCAACAGTTCGAGCGCGCGGCGGTTACGCACGGACGGACGCGTATTTATCTACCGAGCGGCCGTAGGTACTTAATTCAAGGTCACTGCCCAGATCAACTACTGTAGGTTTATTATTCTGTGCCGTGGGCAACAGTACCTAGTTACCTACTCGCACCTACATAGTACTCGCTATGCAGACGATACTAAAAGTAGGTAACAAAGCCACGTGGGTATACTAACAGCTGGGTAATGTCCATATTAAATACTGAAGTGCACAGTAATGCACTCTGGGCAGCACAGTTTTATTGTTATAGCTTTGAGAGGGTTAATCTCATATTGGATTACAACTTAGTCATATGGAAAGTGGTCTTGCATACTTTGTAAGAGGATGAACATCGGGAAAACTGTTAGTACAGTCTGATACATCATATAGTCGTCCGACGAGAGCCCGAGCTGCTTACGTAGTTCGCCGAACTTCGTATGCAGCTCGGGCTTCGCTTAGGAACTAACTACAGCTATTTAGCTTAATTCAGCTTTTGTCCGTAGACAAAAAAAAACCGGCCAAGTGCGTGTCGGACCACACACAATGAAGGGTTCCGTAGTTGGGATGAATTTATCCCAAGAACAAACTTAACATTGTTGTTGAAAAACATGTTCTCCCCTACATTCTAACTGTAAATGTAAATTTGTACTCACAATATTGAGAGATTTACCATGTTATTTTAAGACCACAGGCTTCTTATAGGTTTTCCTGTAATCTACAGGTAAAGATCTATTTTCTGTATTTTTTTTCATAATTTTAGGTTCAGTAGTTTCGGAGATAAGGGATTATCAGTTTTCGTCTATTTTCTTAAATAACTTTAAAACAATTTATTTTAAAATTATAAAAAAGTATATATTTGAGACCTTCATAGTTATCCCTTTTATTTGATATGTCACACGGTATAGTTTGCAAAACTTTTTTTTTTAATTTCTTATTTGCCTCCCAAAAGTGACCCCCATATTCGAAATTCATTTATTTACTTTACCCGTCTGTATTTGGGTCACAGAAATTCATATGTGTACCAAATTTCAATTTAATCGGTCCATTAGATTCGGAGCAAATTGGCTGTGACAGACGAACAGACAAATAGACAGACACATGAGTGATCCTATAAGGGTTCCGTTTTTCCCTTTGAGGTACGGAACCCTAAAAACAGAATTTAGGGAGATGCGTTCAGCTTTCTGCATCGTTCCATACAAAACAGTCTTTTTTTTCTTGGGACAAAAGCAGAATTTAGCAGAATTGAGCTGAAGAATTATTAGTGTAGTCAGTTCGTTAGTCTGATAGTACCGATTTCTTTTCCACGTCGTCGTGTTATCCTAAACAAAGTTATTATTAGAGTCAGACCTAATTATTATGTTAATGTGACGAGTTTTTGCATGTCAATACAAGGTGGTAATGAAATAACTGAATACCTCTTAAGAGGTCATTTTAGAGAAATAGCGAAAAAAAAACAGCGTCTCCATACACTTATGTACGCATTACTTGACAAAATGCAGGTTGGTCCCGTAGTAAAAGTGGTGCATAATAATACGTACTAAATTATACTTGGAAGGTTTTCAGTTATTTCAACTACATCTTGTACGTATACAAAGTGCAATTTAAATAACATATAACCTTTTAAGGGGTCATTGTACTCATCATTATGAACAAATGACTATGGGACCAAACCTGAGATCGCGAAAAAAAATCACCCTTTCAAGAGTACCTATTTACAGGTTATGTCAGTTTCTGAATAAATCTGTGAATATATAATTCTGTTACTAATCTCTGCTTTCAATTTAGGTCAATTTATGTGTAAATTTTCCTAAACCCGCGATTTTTTTTCATATAATCCATGCACGGGGATTTACCCTATATAAATTTAGTGACCACTAATATGCCACTCTTTTCCCATGTACGGGCCATAAGAGGGTATTAAGGGATTACAACTATCAGTGAGATAAGCATGCTCTTGTGTGTAGATAACGTTATTCGATCATGAATCTGCGTGCATATAGAGTGATTACATTTTGATTCTTTGTTGTTTGGCTCTTTCTTTAACACTTTTAGCTTTTTTGATATTTCTTTCTTTCTCTACACTTACGATTTTTTCATCGTACTTAGGTAGTATATTCATTTCCATCGTTGTTTGTACCTTCAGCAGTATATATTTTGTAGTATTTCTCTGCGTAACCCTTCGGTATTCTACAGGAGTGAAGTTATGTGCATGTCTCGTTCCAAGAACTGTTATTTCAGTCACCATTTTTATTTTTTACACGGTATAGTCAGTCATTTGTTACAGACTAATAGGCAATTGTGTGTTACCGTTATGAATTTCTTTCGATCATCATCTTCCTGCCCTTATCCCATATTACTTGGGGTCGGCGCAACACGTTTTCTTCTTCCATTCTCCCCTGTCAACCGTCACGCTATCATTCACTCCCTTCTCTTTCATATCATTCCTCACACAATCCATCCATCTTTTCTTTGGCCTTCCTCTGCCTCTCCATCCATCAACATCTATATTCATCACTCTTTTAGTCACATGCGTTTCGTCTCTCCTCATTACATGCCCATACCAAGACAAACGATTTCCTTGCAACTTTTCTGTCACTGGCGCCACTTTCAAACTTCCTCTTATATACTCATTTCTCACTTTATCCATTCTTGTCACTCCACACATCCATCTCAACATTCTCATCTCCGCTGCATGCAATTTTTTTTCATCCGTCTTCTTCACTGTCCAGCATTCCGATCCATAAAGTACGACAGGCCTTATCACGGACTTGTAAATTTTCCCCTTCAACTTGAGGGGCATCCGTGGGTCGCAAGTTGTTCCTGTAACCTGTCGCCATTTCATCCATCCTGCGTTGATCCGGTGCGTTATGTCTCGGTCTACTTCGCCATCCCCTTGGACAAGCGACCCCAGGTACTGAAAGTCGGAGCAGATCGGTAAGGGCGTTCCGGCAAGAGATATGGGCACAAGACCGGAGAGTCCGCCAAAATCACAAAACAAATACTCTGTTTTGGTCCGACTTACTCTCAGGCCAACGGTCTCCAGTCTTTTCCACCACACCTCCAATCTGCTCTGGACCTCTAAGCCACTCTCGGCAACCAGCACAATGTCATCGGCGAACAGCATACACCAGGGAGCCTCTTCCTGGATATCCGAAGAAAGAGCATCCATTATCAGCACAAAGAGGTAAGGGCTGAGTGCAGACCCCTGGTGCAAGCCGACAGCCACATCGAAGCTGTCAGTAGTGCCCACTGTAGACCGGACTTGGGTACTGCATCGACTGTACATCGCGCGAATCAACTGCACATACTTCCCTGGTACACATTTTTCCTTAAGTGCCCACCACAAAACTTCACGAGGCACTCGGTCGTATGCCTTTTCGAGGTCAACAAATACCATGTGCAAGTTTTTATGCGCACCTCTGTATTTCTCGCACAGCTGGCGGATAGCAAAGATGGCATCTGCTGTTCCTCGACCAGGCATAAAACCGAATTGGTTTTGCGAAATTTCACTCTCTTCTCTTAGTCGCCTTTCAATAACTTTCTCCCAAGCCTTCATACTATGTGACATTAGCTTTATTCCTCTATAGTTGTTGCACTCCAGCACATCACCTTTGTTTTTAAAGATGGGCACCAGCGAACTGTTGCACCATTCGTCAGGTATGGCTTCTTCCAGCAACAACTTATGAATTTCTTTCGATGTTACTAGCCAATTTTGTAAAATTGTATTTGCTCTATACTTACAATTTAGTTCATACTTACTATCTTCATTTCCATTGTTGTCTGGAGCGGCAGCATTTGTAGTACTTATGTCTCTTTTCAAGTGTTTGAGTGGTCTTTTTGGTGTTGTACAGTTGTTTTCAGTACTTTCAGTTCGATTTAGTGATAGTCTGTCATTTATATGTAAACTTCAATAAATTGTGTGTGGCACAGTTACGTTATCAGTGTCTTTCACTGTTACTAACTAATTTGTAATGGAAGGTCTTGTGTCTTTAATTTACTTTATGTAGTAATGTCTTGTTATAGTTTTGTGTAATACTTTGTTTCTTTTATTATTCTGTTAGGTTCGATCTTTAACTCTTCTGAGTTTTGAATTGTGTAAAATAATCTTATGTTTTGTAACCTAGTATGTAATGAGTCACTGTCTCACCAGGTCTCAACCTTCACTTTTCTATTTCATTCGTGTGTAAACTCTGCTCGCTGCGGTTCGCCACCAAACCGCGACGACTATTAGGGTCATGTGCAATCAAAACGACAATTTATTTTCACTTCAATACGATTTTATTTTCTTACTTTTATCAGGTAATAAAAATTGGCTCCGCTCAGCGGAAAGGTACATGGACACATTAATAAATTAACTTAATACTAAATCAGTCTAACGGTCGCGCCGAGCGCGTTGCGGCTTAGCCTAGTATCACAGATGAGTAGAGCGGTGGGACGCGGGGCGAAGCGCACCCGCGAGGAGAGGTGCGCGGGCGCGCGAGCTGGCGGTCACTCGTCCGACGCTGAGGACAGCTGCGTGCTGCCGCCCGAGCTGAACGAGCTGCGGCAGACCTCGCTGCCACCCGTCGTGCAGGACTCGGGCGCCGAGCTGCCCGGGGACAGCGTGCGTAACAATTCAAGAGCAGCCCGCGCGCGCTGCCCGTCCACCGCCGCCGCAGATGCTTCCCCCGACGCTCTCTCCCACGCGCTCTTCTCCGGCAGAAGAAGTCTGCGCGCCTCTCTCTGCACGCGCCGTGAGCGCAGTGCAAATAGGAACGGTGACAACGCCGACGCCAGTAACAACAGCGCCAACGACGGCGTGCGCGCGCAGTCTGCCAGCCCCGGTGCCGCCGCCGACACTACTGCCGCCACGGCATGCGGCACGTGTAGCATCACCAGCGCGCCCGTCAGCAGCCCCACTCGGGCCGCTCGAGATTCTTCTCTATATCTAAACAGTGACGCGTTTGATATGCGGCATCTGATTGATGTGATTCTGGATCCATTGTGGCTAGGCAGCGGCGTGCGCGGCTGTACGGCTAGCAGTGGTGCAGCTAGCGATGGTGCTGAGCTCACAGCCGGCAGCCCTTTCCTCAAATCCTCGTTAGACTTTCCTTCCTTACGGGAATTGCGTAAACTAGCAACCGATGGGCAACGAACTGGACGTTCAGGCGGTAGTAGGAATGGCCCAAATTTCCTGTCGCTCTCCACAGTTACAGAGCAGTCAGGCCCGTCAATCTTAAGAGTAAGTCCCTCGCCTTCCTCAGCAAGATCGGGTAGGATCGTGGGAGGTTCGTGTAGCTGCAGTGCGCTGGCACCGTGCGCTCGCGCTCGGAGTCCAGAAGAGCGCGCCGCTCGGTAGATTCTCGCGTACATGAAGCACACGATGGCGATGGGTGTAATAACTCCAAGTATTAAGTACATGATGTAGTAGGCCAGCTCGACTCCTTGAACAATGGGCTCGAGTGGGTAGTAGTGGCGCACGACGGCGATTGCAGTGCGGATGGCGGCTGCGCTTGCGGCTGCCAGCCACGTGGCAGCGCATAGAGCGGCCGGGCGACGCTGCAGCAGCCGCGTGTGGCAGCGGAGCGGGTCCGTGACTGCGTGGTGCTGGTCCAGTGCGATCAGCATGATGGACAGCAGCGAGGACAGGCTACAGGCCGCCGCTGCCGCGTCGCCAGCTTCCACCCACGACCGAATGTCCTCCCTCGCCGAGTGCTCGCCGAACAGCGCGGGCGCCAGCAGGGAGGTCGTCAAAAGATTCGTCGCAAGTAGATTGATGACGAACCTGTAACAATGAAAAAGTTTACGTTAGCATACTAGTACAACGTCCAAATAATGTAGCGGTCGGGTCATGTTTACGCGGCCCCTCACGTTTGGACGTTGGCGCGCCAAGGTTGCATCAGAAAGGCCATATTTCGTACGTTTTACGGATTCGATTCAACAGCAATTAATTTGAAGTTTGCTTCAAACGATAACATTCGGAACCGGTTAGGTTGGTGGTTTATAAGCATTGCATATGCCACGTCATGCGACATTGTTAACAAGAATAGTAACCCATGAACTCTGTATGAAATGCTCATGAACCTCGTATTGCGATAAGGCAGCGGCTAAACAAAGTAATTCCGCGGAAAGATATTGATTAGCTCGTAGTGGTAACACACCAAGGCCCGTGACTTACGTAAGTCTCCATTAATCCTGGTGATTCAAACTGTCGCAAGAATGAGATGTGTTGGTAGATTATATTGAACATTTTGAGAGTGCAAGAACTTTCGTAAACTGACCACCACCGCAACGAATGCGCAATCCGACCGTGTTACAATGTTCACGAATTAATTGATAACAAACATATAATTACTATTGTAAGTACTATTAATGTGAATGTAGCAATTAATAGTTTGCAGTTAATTTGCAAATAAAACATTTCCTATTAAAAAAATTCATAAATGGCACTATCTTAGTAACTTCGAATTAACATGAAGTCAACAGAAGTCATCAAGTAAATTCCGATTGGGACTTAATTATATTTTTAGAATTCAAAACATGATTAATTATGCGTCTACGGTAGATTAAAATTAATTTGAATAGCAAATAGACTTAACTTGACATATTCAGTAATACAGCTTACGTATTTTCCGACGAAAACAGTTTATATCTAATGTTATATCATTATTTTGATGGCTCCGTCTAGACAAGATTTTCGAGACAAGTTTAGCGTATTGACTAAAACAACTTGATTAAATTAATTTGCAAGCAAATCCGTAATTAACTGTAGAATCTAATTTTTTAAATAATTAATTATCACAGATTGTAAATCTTGAAACCAAAATTTAAAGTTTGCTAGTTTATGTATTATTTAAATTATATCTGGTTACAAGGCAGTTATTCTATTTATTTAGATCTTATTGATACATTACATTAAATTACAATGAGGTAAATACTTAATTTTTTTTTTTAAATGTTTTGTTAGCCTTAGGGTTACTACTAAACAACTCGTAAAAATAAGACATAGATTGAAGTCTTCGTAAAGTATTTAATATAAAAATAGTCAATGAAGAGTGCTGCTCAAAGGAACATCAACGGTATATCACTCCATATTTCAACAATCTTCAAGGCAAGGTTGCCTTTAATAATATCAAACAAACACATGAAAAGGTCTCATAAACAGTTAGTCACTCCCAAACATTCGGGAAGTAGTTTAATCGAGTTTAGAATTTAGATTCCACGTGAAAATAACGTGCTTGATTAACTCTGTTGAATAAATAAAAAAGGAGGAATGGAAAGCATAGAATCATTATTCGGAATTATTTTTGCAAACGATCGAAAACATGGAAAAACCAATTGAAATATTCTATCCGTGCCATTTATCTATTTCTTACTTCTCAGAATTTTCTTTGTACAATATTGTGTACTTATTTGTTCGGAAATTGTGATTAAAAACAAGGATGTTGTCTCATATCCTAGAATTAGCGGTAAACCGAATCGATTCAAAATCGTATTCGAACTCATTATTATTCAATTTGACGTCGTTAGTATAATATTGTAAAACCAGTCGTGGTCTGATTCACTAGAGACTTGATCTAAAACATGTTCATCTGCACACAAGTATTGAAAGATATCAGTTGTAAAGGGGCAAAAAATATCGTGTCTCAGAATTGTTTTTGCATCACCATGTGGAATAACACCACTCACAGTTTTGTTGGGGTTTCCAAATTTATCCTTGTTTATATGTTTTGATTCATCAAAAAATTTTCCGTTCATAAAAATTTTTGATGCGCCATTGGCTTCGGTTATTAGTATTACATATTTGTCATAATTAGGATCATAATTCATGTTTCGCAATGAGATTGTCTTAGAATTCAGATTGGAAATAGTGACATGACATGACCTTTAAATGATTGGTCATCTAGCAACCCTATCTCTATAGCCTTGTAGACCCATCTTTATTTATCGATTGTCCAGATTATTCCTTTATTTACATAAATGTTAAACAATGCCCTTGCAGATTGTATAAAGCATGACATTGTCTCCTCAATGGCCTTCGAATGTAAGAGAATTGACATTTGAAAAACAAATCAATTCAATTATACAAATATTCATGCAATTTTTCTCCTGTAGGCGGATACGATATGGAAAATGCATACATCATTGATTAAGGTCTGATTGTGTAACCAAGGATTAGGAGTACTTGGGAACAGTTTAAAGCATAATCTATTTCTATAGAAAAAGTAAACAATCTTACTATAAATACCAAAGAACGTCTTACTATTGATACTTATGACTGTACTAACGTCTTACTATTGATACTTACGACTGTACTAACTTTAGCTGTATTGTTGTTAGTAATCAGAAAATGATAAACGATTCTTCAGAAGAATTCTTGATTTACTCTAGAATATACGTTGAGTCGATTTGAAAAGGGAAAAGCATTATATTACACCTAAAAGAGACTAGATCACGAGTCACATTAAGCTAGCTCAAAAGCCTTAAACACTCCCATAGATATAAATATAATGTACGAGTTATGTGGGACGCGAAGGTGGTCATAATGATGTATGACCATAACAAAGGTACAACCGTTTTGCTATTTTAACAACAAAAGGCAATTCTTTATTGTGTCGAGGCCAATTACGTATAAAACGAACTCAATGTAAAGTTAATTATCTCAGATTTGCAAAATTTTTGGAAGCAAGCGCAATTTAATTTAATGGTCGGATGCACATTGAAGTATTAAAAGTATATATAGTTTTAGTTTTAAAGGTTCTATAGAAGATATACTCAATGATGGAATATATAAAAATGATAGACGTAAAGAAATAATCAAGTCTATGTATGCAATTTTTAAATAAGTTGATGGGAAACGAAAGTTCGAAGAAGACACTATTCTAAACAACTAGTCTGAAGTATCCAAAAAACACACATGGCAATAATTACCTAACGGTCCTGCAACCAAACTAACGTTCTAACTTATAGGAACTTTCCTACCATTACGAATGTAATCACTCGATCCGGAAGTTTGTACTGTAGCTCTATAAAATCCTTGAAAATCATTGATTTGATATGAATATTAAAGATCACTCAATGTCACTTCCCAGACTTCAAAACGATATGAACTTTAACATCCGGGAATGTGCGAAAATATATGTCAAGTGAAATATCAAGATTTATTTTCCTAAGATCATCAGTTTTTTTATAACGGCAATGAAATTTATTTTTCATTATTATTTCTTCTACCAATGACAGCTTCATCTATCGATATTTGTTTTTCCTTATCGTTATGTTTTCTCTGAAACTACAAGTCGGCAGTAAAATTTTCATTCCGCTTACCTTGTTACATGACCTTTCATTATTTACTTAAAAACTATTTAGATTTCAATGAAGCTTATAAAAATAAGTGTTAAATGTAAATATGCGTCGTATTTGCCACAGTTTCGTAAACATGAAGATTTATTTGTGTTTTAAGGTCGATATTACCAAAACTAAAAGCGCAAGGTCGGGGAAACCCCGATGTGAGATACAATCTAAACCTGTTGAAGCTATTTGTACATTACTGGTTGCAAGCGACAATCATTAAGTACCTACTACCTGAGCAGTTAATTTTAGACCTCGTGTGGTTCCAAGAATGTTATTATATTATTGCTAAATAAAATCTTGAACTATTTAATATTACGTATCGTTTGTACATACTATTCGTACAAAACAAATGCTTTTGCTGCTATATTTAGAGCATTTTTCATACCACATTTCCATGATCATGAAACTAATATCCCAGGAAGCAGACTATAAAATCAACACCGGATTTATAAAAAAAAAATACAGTGAAACTAAAAAGCTTGTAATCGTTTGACATAAATGAAGGTCGTTCACAAACTTCAAAATAGACAGGTGACGTTTTTGGACGCTTTCAAACGTCAAGCGGAGACGAATAATGCGCTGTTACATAATTTTGAAATATGATATTTTAATAGTTGGTCCATTGCGTTTTAGAGAAGAATGATTTGGTTATGGTACGGAAATATTAATTCAATGAATGGCGGAGTGGAGTCCCGTGTATTACCAGCATCTTTTTAGATTTCTTTGACTAAATCATGTATGTCGGTTGTGCTCGTTTGTGATGATGTAATAAGATCGTTCCTTAACCGGTTAATTTCAGATTTCTAGTGCAGTTTACCTGTTACTCTCCACAAACTATTTTGATTAATGTTAGCTGTGACTCTCAACTTTCTCGCGGCAACTAATCTACAAATAGCAAACCATAAATCTTTTCAAGTGCCAATATTTTATAAACAAACACAGAATTTCTAAGAAAATAAATTGTACCGGAAAAAAGATGGATGCTATGCATGAGGACAGGGTTAGAAATCAGAATATATTTTATAATGCCACTTAATGACGCGCGTAGATAATCATTTGTATATCAACATACATAAATATTACATTTTATATGAGGTAGAGGAGCACGAATAATTTCGCCATTTTTTTCATGAAACTATCCCGTTTCACCACGAATAGAGAACTGCAATATATACACGTTTGTGTCGCCGAATCTCGAAATCTCGAAAACAGCTGAACTGATTATGATGGATGAGGTAGCGAACCTTGACTTGTTTGAGGAAGTTAGATGACATTACCCGAATTTACGACTTCGGTTTACAAATGTTTTGATTTGAATCTGTAAAATTTTTGTGTCGCACTTCGATTTTGACAAGTTTTTTTTTTACTTTTATTTTAAAATGTTGAGTGGGCACTATAATGTAATTGCATAAATTACGGCTGCAAATTATTAGCTAATGGAATGTTTCAGTAATTAACAGTGATTAATGGAAAACAGTGGGTGGCTAGCTTGACTGATTATATAAGTAGGTACTTGTTTTAAACAATTGATTTATCAAGCAATCAAATAACTCGACAATCTCTGTAGTTTTCAATTAAATTACCCAGAAGTACATTATAATTTTTGTGTTTTTTTCCTTTGCGCACAGATTTTGTTTGTAAACACCACATTTAACGTAGAAACAACATTTTTTTATATTAAGACGACTTTTATGTGACGACTGGTATATTATTTTTAACATTTGTCATCTGTGTAGCAATGACAACAGTTAAAAATATATTCGGAAGTGGCAGTGCCATTTGTGATACGCAAAAAAAACCTGCTCTAACACACAAATCAGGATTATTTCCGCACTGAATGAAGAATGGAACGCATTTTTTTTACTAACCTATTTTTTCATACAGGAACTGTTTTATACTACAAACTTCCCCATTAATGACAATACTAATAACAATAAGTTACGGAAGGATATTAATTATTTATGAATTTTACGTTACATAAGCAACAGCGTTGAAATTACCGGAGTCATGAGGGTAACCGAATTTCTCACCAAAATTCTTCTACATTTCATTGATTAAAACATTTTCCTAAAAACAATGAGCATCTTTATTTAGATAATTAACTCGTTAACATTACCCTTAACTGTGTCACTAGTAAAAGTGATAATTCCAAGCCACTCAGCTTTATTAAGCGTTACCCGGTCAAATTCAGAAGTAGGCACATCTGTCTACGTAAAAGAGATTGTCCTACTTTTTAAATTAGCCACGGTCCATGCGTTTGTATTTTTTTATGTTCCATGACGTAGTTGAAACTTGTACTATGAAAGTATGAGTAAACATTTGAGATCAACGTACTGGCTGCTAAAAATAATTTGTGCACCGGGAAAGATCGCTTTTTTTTTCGACCAAGGACCAGGTTTACGATCCACTGTTTTCAAAATCAGATTGTTTTATCTGTTAATCTAAATAATTATATCCGTAATAATTTATATTTAATAGCTAAAGTTAATCTGCCATAAACTTAAATTTAATATGATTTTATCCTTATTAACAACACAATAAATTGTAGAAGGACTTTGATCATAGGAACCTACTGCACTTAGTACATAAACTACTAATGCCTAGGAACTAGGAAGCACTTTCAGTAGGTTACAGCCTACAATATACATAAACTTTGCAAACAATAACGATGTTGCAAACCAGTTAATTAATAGTACTCGTTGAGATAAACATCTCGTGGATGTGGGACGTAAGGATTTTCCGTTAATGCATATCCGTATATGCATTTATGAATAAAACAAAAATTCGAAAAAAGAACATCAAATATGTAAACTTATATGCCACTATTACACGGTCACTTAACCCCTTAAATTTTGATGAATCAACCAAAATTAATCGTGACATAGAAGTGAATCAATTTGATTGAACCGTCATAGATCGTAATTAGCCTTTGAAAGTGAAGAAAAGTTCGTTGCTCTACTCATAGACAAGACCTTTATGAAAATAGCAAGCAATCTGTCAAAACTCATTGAAATTGTGCCAAAGTCGGCTAAAAATTTCAAAGACAGAGAAAAATGGTCCACAGTCAAAATAGGCTGAAGAGAATAAATTAGTGAGACTTAATTTCAAGGAGAAATGGCTTAAACATTTGAAAAGTGATAGCTGGCAACAACCCACTTATTCTTTTGTAGGACTCGGTCTATTTTGTTGTTAATATCTTGAAATAATTTATGTAGGTAATGAAATTTGTATTGTGCCAAGAAACAGAAAAGCTATTTATCAAAAATAAAAAAATTGAATTAAAAGTGGACAGCATTGTTGAATGGTTGCTGTCTACGTGATAAGATTTTCAACAAAGAAAAAATATTTAATTCATATATTTCTAGGATCGTACGTCACGACACTATCTTCGGTTTTGGTGCCACTGATCCATAAAACGTAATTGATGGCCGAGTCAACCTTGTATGTACATACATATCACCATACACTTAATCATAAAAAAGCAATAAATAATATGGAGCCCTCCAAACGCTTGCCGAAAGCTAAATAGCCAATTAAATTAGCTATGGTGTCATGAAGTGTAATTGCCAACCGATTTGGCGGTAATATGTCATTATGAGCCAAATGTCTTGCAGTAATGGCAGAATTATTTGGTGAATTTTGGCCGCCATGTCTATAGTGAGAGTGGAATATTTTTGTCTATGCCTATGATATATTTTACAAGTAGGGGGTATTTTACATTCATTAACTTAAGCTTTACCTATGAGTACTCAAGACGCTTTCAACTTTAAGACGATCTTAAAAATGTAACTGACATACTCGTAGCATGTAACTTAACGGCGATAAAATTGAAACAAAAACTTGAGAACGTAAAATCCAAACAAAACAATATACGTCACTATTCTTACAAAAATATCATTCTACAATTATTAACATTGTATTTTTATACATAATTAATTTAATTTTCCACGATAGCGTCTCCAGGTTTTTTTTAGGGTAGGCAATTTCCTCTTTTTTTATTTGGATCTAAGGAAAGCTTTTCTAGTGACGATGTTCAGACTTTTGCATTGTTACATAGTCATTAAAAAAGTGCTCCGTTTGTGTTTTTTTTTTAAACTTCGAGCTTTGAATACTTACGTAGTGATTCTTATGTTAAAACCTGTTTAGAATCTTGCGTCGCAAGTCCACACTAGAAACTGCACTCTCTCTTGAACGAACTGTGGGTTAATAAACTTAATGGTAACATTTCGAATGAACGTTTATCATCGTAGTTAAATATCCATGCTATTATAAGCTTCCATTACAGAAATAAATTTATGTATTATGTTTCAATTTGAGACAAGGACATACATTATTACATCATGCTCTTGTCAAAGTTTGCTAAACTTACTTCATAAAAGCTTGTATTTTCTTAATAATTTTCATTGTTTTTCTAAACTGTTACGCGAGTTTGTGAACTCCGACCTTATCTATTAACGTACTAATAATGACATCATTAACGTCGTTTATATTTTGACACAAAACGCTAATGACTGAATCCGCAACGCAAATACGTACTCATTGAAGGTTATGCGTGAAAAGAGGTCGTTACGAAAGTGAAAAATCAACGACAATAATTCTCTCCGAAATGCCAAAATGTAATTTCGTGGTAATTTGTAGTTTTGATTTTGGAACAATTCATTTTATTTTTTTTGTGCCGAAAAAAGTTTTTCTTTTATGCCTAGTCTTTGCTGACGCCATTTATTTTATTGATAAAGTATTTTTTTATTACATAAGTAACAAGCAATTTACTGTCAGACAACGCACAACCTAAACCGCTGGGTCTAAAAGCATGAAATTTTGTTTGCACAAGAGTTTTTTATAAAACGAAGTACTTACTTGGGAAGGATTTTTGAAAATTTATCCCTTAAAGGGTTTAAGTAGGCGATGGAAATTCGTCATTTTTGCCTATGTGAAATCTCATCGGGCACACGGTTTGTCTATGTATAAATTAAAAAAAATATATAAGAAGAAAATTTCGAACACGCTTACGCTTGACGCATAAAACAGCCTATATTTTTATTCTTCTTTCAACAAGTATTAAACATATTCATGAAATATCAGAATCCTTTTGAAGTCAACGATCTTTGTTTGATATTAAACGTACAACCATCGAATACAAATAATTATAAACGTGTAACATATCGTTGTGGACCTACGTGAGACCTTCAGTGGGTTCTACGTTGAATAATGTAGATTTTTTATCATCGTAACTTTAGTAGACAAAGCATTACGTGTCCCGTGGATAGGCTTTCTAAACAAACTAGCATGTCTAATAATATTATCTCAAAGTAGTTGAAAACTACCTTTAAAACCATTTGCTATATTTTAGAAGAAGAAACCAACTTTTTTTTTGAAAATAGAAACTTTTTTTGCTTTATATAAATCGTTTTTTTTTATCTTAAAAGATTGTGTCACTGTTCGTTATACATCCCACTATTTATAAACTACAACGTTTATTGTTTTTTTTTTTTTTTTTATGGAATGTAGAATGCAAACAGTTAATCAATAAACAATATAATTATTCATGCACTACCATTATCAATCAGGTGGACAAACATTTTTTTATTGTGAGGAAAAACAAATGCATTTAATTATAATTATACTTCAACGAGTAGCCTATCAATGATATAAGTCAAAAGGCGTAGGTAGATTACCTACACAACATTCGATGTTCAAAAACGGCACAATATCGAACTATTAGATGGCACTTGGAAGTAGGACGGCATGTCATAATTTATCGGGAGCGAAAAAGATACGAGATGACAAAATTGTGGCTCTACCTCTTTTTATAATATAATATTACGATTAATTAAAACGCCAAATTACAAATTCCGCAATGCAACTAATTGCATTTAATAAAATGATAATCTTATCTATGATCTACCTAGTTCAAAAACAATTATTATCGTTTTTGTTTGCCAGTAAGTGCTGCATGGAAACGTGATTGAAAAAGTCTAATGATAACATTTCAATTAAGAACACTGGCAACACTGCGAACACGGCTAATAATAATGCACCTCCGATCTTATCAACCTATACGAATACAGTATTGAGTATTCAATGGTGGTAAGAATGTCTACCTGCACAAAAGCAATTGTGGTGGGGAATACCGATTTAGTACACGTTTTCCTCTTGCAAGTTCAATTTTCGGTCTAGAAAAAGATTGCAATCAGTGGTAGATGTTGATCAGTCAAGGTGACGGTTTGACCTGAAATATTATACTCTTTAGAAGGATGAACATTCTTATTTTTAGTTCCCATACAGAACTAACTGTGCAGTAACTGAGGCTTGCAATAGTTGCTCCATAAACATTTGCTTTCAATTCAAAATTATTCTCAATTCAAAAACTCAATCTGACATTTACAAGTTTTGCAGATTAAAAATAGCGCATTTAAAATGTCAATCTATTCGATCGAAAACCTGCCAGGATCAATGTCGTTAACGCTTACATTCTACTATGTTCTTAAAATTAAAAAGGGTTAACAACCTTCGTACATACGAATTAATAAAAAAAAGAATTGAGGAAATATTCAGTTTCGAGACTCGGGTCCTGTATGAGGTATGAACAAAAGATTTTTAATTAACTTCAGAGTGAAAGGAACATGGTACAATAGTGCTCTGTTTAGGAGCTGTTATAATTTCAGAGACGAATGTTATTTATTAAAAAAAAAAAAAAATCGAATTAGTAATTTGACTATAACAACAACAACATATTTTATTTTATTTACTCTAGTTGTCTCACAATGTAAAAACAAGTTATTTTTTAACAAAACAGCAACTCATCTGGTTTTTACAATGTTTTGGCAAAGTACATTAACTTACATCATAAATATTAATTAAATTAATCCATAGTACTACGAGGAACAGCTCTATATTCTTAAAAATATTGTCGTTTGTTTGTTATTATTTATGTCCCTTACAGTTTCGCTGTGATTATAGTTCTGGCTACAAGCCGAAGTGTCACTAACTGGCCCACTCACTTTATTATTGTGACATTGTCATTAGAAAGAACAAAAATAAAATCTTGAACATTTCTCTTAAAAAAGGAAAACTATTCAAGGAAGGTACCCAAGTACTTACTGTGAAATGGGTTTTTACCCAACTACTTCTGGACTATGATTAATCTTCATAAATCATTTTCCGAGAGAATTATAACACATTCACTGAAACATTGGATACATGAAAACCTGGTGACATGAAGCAATAAGCATAATATTCTGACATAGTAACAAGCCCAGGTATCACTCCACCTCAACATGGTTACTACAATACATATACGTGAACGGAAACCGCCATTGTTATGCGCAACCGCTTCAAGATGGCCGACGAAGGATAAAAAAAATCAAAAAGGCACTATTTTTACCCCTATTGTGTCCAATGTCATGGGTGTCAATTTTGAAACTGATCTTAGAGATATTCGAGTCAGTTACAGTCTGGAAACTTATAAGGAAAAAATGTAAATTGGAACCTTAGGTATATAATCTAAGAGTTCAGTTTTGGAGTTTCCTCTTTGTTGTAGTGGATAATTCTTAAGTTCGTACTGTTGACAATCAGGTTTAAATTTTTAATAAGTACTTTAGTTCCTAAATCTAAAAACATTATTTGCACTACAAAGTTTACTAACCATCTAAGAAGGCCCTGAAACTCTTCAAAAGTCTTGTCCCATTAATTTGAAAAACTGCATACATCAAAGATTTCTCTATAATAAATGTTATTGTTTTGTAAACGTTGCATTCACCTTCACCTGGTAACATGAATACTTGTTATAGGTGCTGACCTAATTCTGAGGATGTAGGGTTGAAGCTGGTTGACAGACAGAGGTTGGGGAATTTATAGATTGGTGGTATTATTAAGGCAAGAAGTGTAAGGAGTTTAGTAGCAAGAGGAGAGGAGGAGGAGGAGGGGGGTCTTAAAAGACTTATTTTTCAAACTTTTTCATATTGAGCTTTAATTTTTATTTTATTTATCAAAATTATTCAGTGTTCCTAAGATTTGCAATTGTGCTGTCCATCCCTGAATATTTTAAGACAAAACTGTTTTAATTTTTACTAAACTTTTGAAAAAACGATGTTCTTTTTTGGCAACCCTATCTACAAGTAGGTAATGTAAACTTGAGTTTTTCCTTTAATATCGTGTTCACGAAGCTATTAAAGCAAAGTGAAATATTTTCTAAATACGCGGAATTTTCCTCTCGAATATCAAGATTCGAGTGATCATAAACATTTTGCTGATAGTCATTTATGCGTAATTTCATTTAAATGATCTCTTTTTCTTTGTGATACTAAGAAACAGTCTGTTTTGTGGCGAAAACTTGAACCTCTAATCTAAAATCTATCTGTTTTGATTTAGATTCAAAATTTATAGATATAACTAGCAGCGCCCCGCGGTTTCACCCACGTAAGTTTCGACACGGTAAGAATATCGGGATAAAAAGTATTATTTGTGTTAATCCAGGTTATAAACTATCTGTGTGCCAAATTTCATCAAAATCCGTTGAGTAGTTTTTGCGTGAAAGAGTAACAAACATCCATCCATCGATCTATCCGCACAAACTTTCGCGTTTATAATAAAAATTAGTGGAATATTTCAGAATTTATAAAAAAATCCATCCATTGCAACCAATTCTGTTATGACATTTTAGCAATAATAACATTTTATTATAATAGGTAGCTGACTTTCTAGAAAGCCAGCTTTCATTCGGCAAGGCATTTATGTGAGAATTTTCGTACAAATTCAATAATTATTATTGGAAATAATATCTCCGTCGGCAAATATGTGGAAAACCCGATTATTATATCAAGGTTACTGTGGTTAGCAACAAGTCTAGTCTATACACATTGGTGACCGCATGCCTGTGGGTTGTATATCCATTCCAAGATGCCTTATACAAAAACTTGTCTGAGCCATTTAAAAAAACAAAACAAAGAAGTCTGTATTCCCTATATATTCTACGTTGGAAAATGTTTAATGTCAGATGAATTTATTGGCGCGTAAATGCAAACTTCTAGAATCTATGATGAGCACTTGATGTTTAATAGGTTGTGACATTTATTTATACTGCCTCTTGTATAGAATGAATTATAATCTAAGAAAACAAAGCTGTGATGATAGATTTCCAACTGAAAACTTCTGTTTCTTCACGCTAATTTGCTAGCTAGTTAACTTCCTATCACTTAATCCAAAAACCGTAACAAGCATTTGCAAAAGCCACTAACTTAATGCACATAGCAGTTAAATGGGTCAATGGAAGCGGCTATCAAGGCGAAACCAACGTCTACCTGGTGCAAGAGACCTCGTTTCGCTGTACACGTGGAATAGAGTAATAGAACAGGACTTAATGAGTTTTTTTTTCTGGATTGTTGCTTTAAGCGGCGTTGCCGTGAAGTGTGAAAAAGGTTTTAGTGTCATTTATTAATGAGGTAGGAAAATTCTTTTATTAAATAGTTCTGTTGTACCTAATAGTATGAACACAGTAATAATGTTACAGTAGTTTATCTTCATAGGAAACGGCTGAAATGACGCGATTCGAAATCTTAGTGTATACCAGTACGCAACAGTTCGAGTGCGCGGCAGTTACGCACGGACGGACACGTATTTAACTACCGAGCGGTTGTAGGAAATTAATTCGAGGTCACTGCCCAGATAAACTACTGAAGCTTTATTATTCTGTGGTATGAATCTTATTTTAAAATGTTTTTTGTGTTTTAAACATGTTATCTAAGATACAGAAATGTCCTACAAAGAGAAGCGTGTCAGCCACTGACAAGTTAATGACTTGTAATAGCAATTCTAATTGTCAACGTTTAGACGACACGTGATTGGTTCTATTGTGCTATGTTCTCACGTTCGAAAAAAGGTTGATTGAGATAACAATTGGACTATCAATCAGAGATCCATTAGAAGAGTTAGAACTTAGATTTAGGTAGAATTATTCAGTTGTCTCAGAGAAACAAAGCTATATTATTTGTTACATAATAAGGAGGAGCTCGTGGCTAAATAATAACAGCCACACGGGTCGATCCATCAGGTTAAGCTACGCTTGCCGGGGTTGTCCGTGGATGGGTGACCATCTTTACATATCGAGACTCCTTCGTGCCTCGGAAAGCACGATAAGCCGTTGGTCCCGGCTGTCATTCGTGGATTTTTGACAGTCGTTACGGGTCGTCAGAAGCCCGAAAGTCTGACAACCAGTCTTACCAAGAGGTATCGTATTACCCAGTTAATGGGTTGTGATGGTCAGATAGGCAGTCGCTCCATGTAAAATACTGGTACTTATTCAGCTGCATCCGGTTTGACTGGAAGCTGACCCCAACATAGTTGGGAAAAGGCTAGGCAATAATTAATGTAAGTACTTAATTACTTGGTTATTCGCGGTCATATTTTGTTATTTTGATATGGCAATTAAGTACGTACTGAAATTCTGTCGCAGCTTCGTATAAAATCAGTGACAGATGCTAAGGAAGAATACAACAAATCAATCATCAACGATTGAGTAGACAAAAAAAAAATACGCGTTTACAAAAACCAGTAACTGACAATGGCGGAAAACGCAGGATTTAATTTCCGTTCTCTATCAACGTATCAATACAAATACAAGTAGTATTTTTTGCAATCGTAGTTTCACTTCCTATTTCAAACTATTATTTTCACAAGAGGAATCTTATCTTTATTATTAATCTATGTAACTAATCGTCTATGGCTATAAGAAGGGCAAAACTGATCATAACTTTATTATTTTATTAGACTTAACTATAGATTAATTTATGTTAACCATTAAAATATAAATTAATTGCGTTTTTCGTATTTTATTTGCATAAAGTTATTGGCTGTTACTGTAAAAATATTTTTTACCGTCACATAAATTAATTAGCTAATGAATAACAGCTTGGAACATTTTCATCTTTAAATTACGTTCTTAATAACTCTCAATAATATTCTGTAGATCATTTAAAGCGATAGACTTGAGCGTTCACTTGTAATGAGCATTCTAGCGAACGTTCTAAATTCGAAACTACAGTAAATTTGCTTTGAGCTTTTGCCGTTTTTTAGCGTTCGCTAGAATGATCATGAGAATATTCGTAGCGATGTTTGGCTCTATGCTTGGCTTACCTTGATCAGTTCGAAAAATTTAAAAACGGCGAATGTTCGATGTTCTATTACAAATGAATAAGCCGCCGCCGCAGCGACTTAAGTTTTTTTTTGTTTTCTTTGTTTATAAAACAAATTATAACAATTAAAACGTATCGTTTCTTACAACTAATAACTATTCTCTGAAGAGCTTTAATTACCCAGCGACTAGTTAACCTAAGAAGAAAAAGATTACATGACGAAGATTGGACCATTAACAATAATCGTAGCACCCGGATTTATTTATGACGTCAAACTTACATGTCCAGAGATTTTAATGCGTCAAAGATAATTACTGTATAAATGTGAATGAAGGTATAGGTACAATTCAATATCTATCAAAGATTGAAGTAAAGGTTGAAGTTTAGGTTGAGAACCCCTGAACATTTTTAAACGTTTCGGTTTTTTTAGTCTATGGTAAAGATGGCCCAATTTCGAGCCATTGTGTGAATGGTGAGAGAGCGTAGGAGTAAATATAATATAGGTAGAATAACAAGCAAAGCAATAATTGTTTCTATTGCTGCCCAATAATTCAGCAATGACAATGTGTGACACGAACAGCTCCTGACTAATATAATTAGTAGAACCCATAGTACCTGAGTATACGCTCTGCTTTTGACAGTTCGTTGTCAAATACGAGTACAATTAGCTTAGGAACTCGTGGTTAAAATAATTGAAAACTGACACGTTATATAATTGAATATCAAGTTTTATAGAGAGTCAGCTGAATTGCTTTAATTTTAATAAGCACGTAGGTCACAAATTTTTTTTTCATGATTTCTTAAAACTAGAGTTTTAAGAAATCATGAAAAAAAAATTTGTTTTTTGATAATAACGGTGAGAATTTGCAATATAAGTGACTCAATCAATCAATCTGCCTAGCCTTTTCCCAAATATGTTGGGGTCGGCTTCCAGTCTAACCGGATGCAGCTGAATACCAGTGACTATTTTCTGTAATTTCAGTAGATAACTTTTTATTAGTTCCTGTTGTCACCTGTCAAGAAAGAAAACATTGAACTGTTTAGTTGTTCTTGTCTAATTACAGTTGAACAACAAATAGGAAACGATTTACACCGCTCCCTTCAAATTGTGCAATTACATGGACTACAAAATTATTTAATTGCGTTCGCAATGTCAGACAAAGGCTATATGAAAGCGAATCTAGCAATATAATGTAAGTTTAAAGGCCGAACGGTACGGCAGTGGTGTAAAAGGAAATTGGTTAAGCGTGAGACGAACTTTGCAATCGTTATTTGAAAAAAGAATTAGGAAATGTCAGGAATCAGTGTATCATCATGAACATTTTACGTCATCTTTTTGACGTTTCTATAATTGTGTATTTCGTTTTGAAGTATTCTAGACATGATATCATGCAGTTTTCTGCTCGGCAACAATATAGAAAGTACTATAAAAGACGAACCTCAAAACTATCGATGTTAGCGATTTATTGAATGACAGTTAAACGACTATACGCCATGCAAACCCCGATTTAGACTGAAGTTCGTGACTGCACCCGCCATCTTGATTCATTGCCTTCCAAATTCGAATTTGGAATAGGAATTGCCATACTTTCGCTGATTTTATTGACGTTTATTTTAGGATTTTTATGGCTTTAGATGCGACAAAGGTTACAAAAGGTTGCAAAATGTTATAGGCTCAGGATGTAGTCAATAGAAGATTGACATGAGAACATACTATAAAAGTGTATTACTGTAAGATTAAATACATAAAGTCTTCCAATGTCAGCCGAGTTCATGACCTTTTGGCTTGAAGTAGGCTTTGTATTACACACACAAACAAAATGTATTATATTAAAATAATATAAGACAAGACAACGTGTACTATTTCTGTAATCGAATACAGTATTCAAATAACTGGAAAACTTTCCGAGGTTTCAATTTGAAGTCGATGAGCATGCGATAAATAATCTTTTTTACAACAATGGCGGCTTGACTGTGAAATCAGCAGCTAATAGCCTTGTAGATTATTGTTAGTCGATATTAATTACTGTAATCAATTTAAATGGTTTCTTTCGGAACTAAATTATATGGATTACTCTTTCATTCATCAAGATAAGTGCCTTGTTATACTGATTGATCTTAGACTCGTTAGTCAGGAATATCCTTTATGTTTGGAGTTTATGGAATACCTAAGATGGAGAAGCTTGTTGAGATTGAGACTCCTACTTATACGCATCCTAAATTTTGTATTTCTTGAATAACTGATTATCACTGTATTTGATGTCATACAATCTAGGAATACAAAACTATGTTTAATACTCATTCTTTGCTCAAACAAATGAACTGTGAAGTACCTTGATTGTCTATTGTCTATTTCAAACGATCTATTTCTGTAGTCTCAAGTATAATAGGTTGGGGAAAAAGTTTCTTCGCATTTTTTAAGAAAATTCAAAACATTTTTTAATATACATTATTTACATTTATCTAAAGTATGTAGGTACCATTTTGTTCGATAACTTTCTGCCATCTTGTAGGTAGGGACATGATCCCATTGCTATAGAAATTTTGGGACTTCTGATCAAAATACCGCGACAAGTGGTTTTGGCAGTCCTCTCGTGATGTTAACCTGACACTGCCTAAAGAAATCTGAAGGGACCGAAACAGGTGGAAATGTGAAGGTGCAAGGTCAGGACTATACGGCGGATGCATTAACACCTCCCAGCCAAACTCTCTTAATTTTTGCTGAGTGACTAAAGATGTGTGAGGTCTAGCGTTATCATGATGAAAAACCACACCCCTTCTGTTGATTAATTCCGGCCGCTTTCTCTCAACTTCTTGCTTTAATCTCATCAGTTGTTCGTAGTAGAGTTCAGAATCGATGGTCCTGCTTGGTGGTAACAGCTCATAATGAATAATGCCCTTCCAATCCCACCACAAACACAGCATCACCTTGTTGCGAGTTAACCCGGGTTTCGCCACAGTCTGTAAAGCCTGACCGGCCTTTGACCACGACTTTTTTCGCACGTTCTTGTCGTACGTGATCCACTTTTCATCACCAGTTATCAGCTTCTTCATAAATGGTTCGGTTTCATTACGTCGTAATAAAGAATCACAAATGAGTACACGGTTCATTAGGTTTCTTTCAGTGAGCTCGTGAGGTACCGAAATATCGAGCTTTTTTGTGTACCCAGTTTTTTTCAAATGCGCCAAAACTGTTTTGTGGTCAATTCCCAGTTCTTCAGCTACGTCGTAACTACTGATATGCCGGTCTTGCTCCACTTTTTCAAAAATGGCATCCATTTTATCCGTACTATGGCGACCAGAGCGACGTGCATCTTTGACATCAAAATTTCCGGATTGAAAACGCTTAAACCAAATTTGTGCTACTCTCACAGACACTGCACTGGGTCCATAAACATCGCAAATTTTTTTCGATTCTTGCGTTGCATTTTTACCTTTTTTGTAGCAAAATTTTAAAATGTATCGAATTTCTTCATTAGATTCACTCATCTTGACAGTACGAAAAACAAATGAAAATCACACATTTTCCTAGTTTGAATTTGGAATTATGTTCTTTAAAATTTAAACTTTCAATGATACCAAAACCAGCCAGATACAAATAGTATAGCCAAAGAGATTTTATTTTAAGTTCATGCATACTATAATGCGAAAAGACATTTTCCCCAACCTAATATTTTAATAAAGCATCGTAATAAAAAAAAATATTGTAAGGAATTAATAAAAGCATTTTTATTTTATTTAATTTTATCATAGTTAAAATCTATGTAGGTATATTTCGATTCAAACTGGTGGCTCGGAAGTTAAACTTTATAGAGCTAAATCTTAAATCACAAAAAAATTAATCGAGCTAAATGGAGCCCAAATTATTGTCGACTTGACTGTACCAGCACGGTCCTTCACTCGCAGCTAACTTCCAAGCGCTATTAAGTTTGAATCGAACTATACTTATGTGACTGCCTCAACCCAATGTAATAGCCCACGCAATTAATAAAATAGGAGCAAAGTCCATAAATAAGGCTTTAAGGTAACAGACAGTTACTATGGTGTAAGTAAAGTTAAAATTAGAACTTTAGTGACCACAATATCTTACTACGCGATGATATTATAGAACTACATTTTTTAAATGTTCTGTATTCAAAATATTTTTGACGTTTGTGTTTGCAGGCAGCGCCATTTTGACCTGTAAAATTATACCGGGTGGCGAGTACAGTATTGGCACAAGAAGTCGCCTAAAAAACTAATGATATTGTCTATTCTCAGCATGGTTTAATATACAAATGCTTGTTATTTTTAGAATGCTTACTAACGATGATATGGTGATTTATTCTCGTGGATAATAATTATGGGTTATAGCACTAGCGGAAATTATATTTTTGCAATTTTATTTTATAAGCTTTTTCAAAATAGATATTTAAGGATTCCACTAAAATAAGTAAAGTGATTTATTAATGAAAAATCTTCTAAAAGTAAAGCGAGCTGTGACCCAATTATTTTAATTCCTTGTCTTATGATGACCCAAATGTTTGAATTACACATTTCAATGCCGTCTGCTAAACTGCTTTGTTCCACACAAAGTTCTCAAGAATTAGTTAAAATATTTTATTTTTAAATGGTATAGCTGTAAAAAACATCGATTTATTTTACATAATATTTTAGAAAAAACCTTGCTTTTTCCCCAATCAAACAAGTTTCCTTAAGTAGCCAAATCTTACAACACTTTTCGTAGACAAAACGCCAACTGACATAACTATTTTCATTATGCCAAAACAAAACAAATTTTTTTTTTCTAACTCAGGGTCGTAATTACCTTAATTGCAGGCAAAGTAATGTATATAACGATAATTCTTGAACACAAAGTCATATATATTACCTTCATGCATTCCGAAAATGTGGCTCTAGCATTTCCGTTGCCATTGTTAATCAAAGCATTCTGTATAGTACGAAAATAATTTCGATTGAAGTGTTAGTCATACTGTGGATGAATGCATTAGTCGTAGACTTTAAAATAATAGCAGAGCGAAAGAAGTAAAAATGAACTGTCAAAATGGAATTGACAGTTAAAAAATTATTTTGGTGTACGAAGATTGGAGAGAGTTACTTAATAGTTGCAGTAATCTCGTAAAACAAGGTTAACCTAACCAAGTAAGTAACCAAGTAACCAAGGGAACGGCACATCGTACGTTATTATAGATGCCTGGGACTTCTGCTTACCTAGTAAGCAATAAGAGCATGACGTTACAACTACTTACAAGTAGTACCTAACTACTAGCGATATCACGTTACAGTGTGTTCTTTTTTACATTTCTAATTTAGTAAACAATGCCGTTGGTTTGAAAATCAGGTTTTGCGCCAATCACACACTTTTGTAAGAAACTGCTACGGTTTTTCATTTAAATACGTTAATTTTCTTCTCACAAGCGAAATTTCAGTACGCCATATTTTTGTTAAGAAAATAAGGATTATGGGAAAAAAACTTTTTTACAAAAAACTACAACCGACTTCCAAAAACAACACTACAAAGTGAAAAATAACTTTAATTTCGGAAGTCCGTGTCTAGTTAAATGTCTTTTCGTTTTTTGCCACCGACTTCCGAAATTAAAGTTATTTTTCAATTTGTAGTGTTGTTTTCGGAAGTCGGTTGTATTTTTTTGTAAAAAAGTTTTTATTTTTCACTTTTTAGTTTTAGTAGCTACCCCACACAAATTCTAATACCACTACCTGCAAAACAAACTAGAACATCATCCATATAAAAGTGGGGAAAAAATACGTATTATTGAAGCCAACTCAAAACTATCCAAGCAAAGTTAATCAATTTTATATGAGACCAACTGTCCTCTCGAATAAAACAAAAAATCCAAATCAGTCCAGTCATCTTCGAGTAATCAGGGAACAAACATAAAAAAAAAAATAAAAAAAAAAGGTTCCGACGAATTGAGAACCTCCTCCTTTTTGAAGTCGGTTAATAAGGAAAATTACACTATGTTCTATCCTAATGACAAAGGGCTTTCTCGTGGAAACTAGGTAGGTACTTATACAATAGAAGTCACAAGTCAAATAAATTTTAATTGTAAAACAATTCACCAAGTTCTTTGAACCTGGCACGAGGGATGTGTGAATATTTTTTTCATCGATTTTTAATTACCTACAATAGTTAAGTTGTCATTGGTGACTTTTTGACATTAGTATTTACAATGTTTGCGTAGTTTTATATAATAAGTAGGTAAGTAATTTTAATTACTGGGTGTCGTAATATATCTACATTCGCAACAAGGAATTTGAGAGGTATTAATTCTATTTCGTCAGTAAGCGATGAAATTAATCTACCAATCAAGGCTAAAACAATACAGTCGAATTCTAAGGAATGGAAAGTGGCTAACTAATGAAAGCTACATCACTCGTTTGTCAAACCACTAGTTTCGCTTCTGGCGAATCGATTAATTCATATTAATCGATAAATAATCAATGAATAATCAATCAAAATAACTTCTGTTTTTTATCGAAGAAAACGTTCGAATCTTTGGAATACACTGAAGGTTATTTAATGCGGATTTGTAAGCGAACGCGATATCCTCTAGTTCAGCGTTCCCATTTAGTTTACGCGTGCCATTTCGTTTGAAAACAAGGAGATCATTATTATTATGAATGAATAATGACTAATGAGATTCCTCACGTAGGGCACGGAACATATTCCACGTTTTGTTTTTGCTCAGTCAATCGAGAGGTAGACGCCCACGTCTCAGCTTTATGATCTAGAAGAGTTACGCGTCACGGGGTGTCGTTAATCATGCATCAAATTTATAAATACCTCATGCCCATACATGAGTAGGTCTGAAACAGATCACCAGTGACGTCTGCGCGACGTCGGGTTTTAGTTTAGTGTCAATTTTCACGATTTATTTGATCTTCGTGAACCAACCTTTCCAGACAAAGTTAATTTTAAAGCGGATTATTTAAGCTGTTTCTAGACAAAAGCAGCAAAGACTTGCTTATATTGTCAAAACAGCAGCTAAACTGCAGAAGTAAAAGATAGTTAAAAATTACCTAGAGTTGATAGATGACATTACCTATCTCTAATCTATGGTACATAACTTTCCCGCCTTTTTAGCTGTCACTTGGATTTTCTTTTTCGATTGCACGTTTTTGTTTCCGTCGATTTGTCAACGCGTTCCACTTTTGAAAAAAAAATGTAGTCGTCATTTACATATTGCTTCTACTGCTTCCAGCCAGTATAATCACTAACTGCGTTCTACACGGTACCCATTTAGATAGTAAAATGGTGAAAATGTCTTAGAAAGTTACTTTAGTTGATAACGTCATTAGAGTTGCCCAACGTTACGGCTGCACTTAAGCTGTTTACATACATATTTTTACGGGTTCTTTAGTTGCTGGATAAAGGGAAAAAATAATTACCTACGGTCTCATATGTTTTAAAACTATAAGCGCATAGGCAATAAAATATCGTGCCAAGTCCCGCTTAACAGATTTAATGTCGGGAAGAAAAAAAATTAATTTAGCCCCGTAAATCTTCGGTTGTTTAAGAATTATAAAATGCTTTCGTGTTTAAGTGAGATCGTAGAAGTAAATATCAATTAGAATCAAACAAAATGAACTAGGTACGATTCCTTAACTGCGTTTGGGGACAGCCATATATTTTCACGTATTCTCGCATTAGTCAATCGGGAACTTATCTATAACCTACTGAATATTTAACTAAAATAAATTAAAGTTATAAACAGACGCCATTGATCTTACAAATTCCGTTAAAACAATCTTTGACATTGACATTCATATTTTACTTCAACGATATCGAAATATAGTTAAAGCTAATTAAAAAAATAATGTAACTCAGCTGTAAATCTAGATAATTGATAGTCTCTGGCCTCATTCATATTATTGCAAGGTCAAAACAGTAATTTTATGATTAGTCATAGTGAACGGGAGCTGCCAAAAATTAGTATTTAGATCTCCTTCACTCATATTAATAATAGGCCATTTAATAGTTAATTCTCCTAATTAATCATTCAATTTATTAAATAAGAAATATTTTAATAAATTATTCAGTTATTATTGAACTTGGCAGCACTTCCAATAGTTACTTCAAGTAGTTTAGCACTTGACACAGTTTACATACACTCAATCCATGCGCTCTGCACAATGTCAGTCGATTGATTTCAAAACTACTCTAATAACGTCTGCTATTAATCGACTGCTGGAAAGATGGATTGTATCATCACTAATGGTAGTACTCGTATGGAAAGGTATCTTTGAAATAAAAAAAAAAAAACAAGTGAAAACAGCTCCACAGACAACAAATGAGCGTTTTCGATCGATCCGCTGACTACCGTATTAACAATCCTGACTAACATTTTGAGTGAAACCTTTTGGCAACGACTATTTGTACCTATTTCCATCAGGCCATTCACTAGACGTAAACTGGGCACTGATAAATTTACTGTTTCATTTAGAAGTAAAATGGAATAGGCTGGATAAATGATGGCCTGTGTCTGTCATAAAAATGTAATTTAGTGCTGTCAAAAATAGTTATAATATAGTACGCAGGTGACATTCTCGTTTTTTTTTTTGCAGGTAAGTTCTATATAAGAATGATTCAAGTTTACTAGGTAAAGGGAACAAAGCGTGATCAAAGATATTATTGAACATTGCCAATTGAATAAATATTATTCGTTCTAAACCAAAACGTATTGAAGGCTGACGTAAACTGTTATTAATTACAATCATAGTTGATCAAATAGATCGTGTTGCCATCAAACTTATATGCGAGTGTATTTATTAAAATTATCGGTATTGTGTTCCGATAGTTTGTATACTGAAATCCTTTAGCATAGATGAATTTCTTAAATAGTTCATTCTGTTAATCGCTTTGTTTTAACTTTAAAAAGTTACCATCCATAGACAACGTAATGTTTTTAACGTCTGACAATGGTCAGTTTTCGCGCTAAAATTGCTCGGCACTAATTTTGACATAGCCAAAATACGCGGTCAAGTACGAACTTGTGAAATATGTGAGAATGAACGTAAGTTGCACTCTTTTTTTTTTAGTCTGTCTTTTATTAAGTACGATTCACTTTGCTAATCTACCAAGTATAAAATGTTAGGAAACTGTTACAAAATGAACTTAGGTTCATTTTGTAAAAATATTGCTTTTGTAAAAACAATAACCGTTTTTTTTTTACAAACAGACTTTCTACCTATATGTATGATCGCAAATTCCTGCAATAACATATCTTATTATGGTTATTACACGTTTTATAAGACATTTGTCCTATTTATAAACTACCTGTTCCAAATTCAAGTTCACCTTTCGAATAATTAAAAAACATAAGCTATGTGTTTTCTTTATTATTTTGTCGTTCCAAATTCAAAAGCTGCACATTTTAAAGAATTGTCTAGCTGACTTCATCTCTTACGTTCCACTAATCAAAATCTAAGTGTCATTAACTCTTAAAATGTCGATTGTACACCATGTGTACAGATAACAATAGAATTTCAATTGTGTCTGTTAATTGGCGCGCGACGGGTTAATTAAGATTATACTGTAAACAAGAGTAGGATAATTGTGTTAAACCGTACGTCTGAGGTTACTTGGTTTCTTCCATTCAATAATAACAGTTATCCGGCAATACGTTGCATTGATTAACAATATTGCGTCTGAGTCATTCGGTACATGCGCTTTATTTGTAGAAGGCGTAAGATAAATTTATAATGTGATGTGGAACGAACGGTGAGTTTGCGTAAAAGTCTAATCTTACTGGAAAACGCTAAGGTTTTATTTGTAAATCAATCAATCTGCCTAGCCTTTTCCCAACTATGTTGGGGCCGGCTTACAGTCTAACCGGATGCAGCTGAATACCAGTATTTCAAATGGAGCGACTGCCTATCTGACCTTCACAACCCAATTACTGGGTAATACGATAATCCTTGATAAGACTGGTTGTCAGACTTTCGGGCTTCTGACGACCCGTAGCGATTATTGTTAAAAATCCACAAATGACAGTGAGCTTACAAAAAAAATAACAAAAAATATAATTCAACTGTTATGTTACGACTTGAGTGACACTGACAGCTCTTGACGTGGTTTAGATGTGGTGATCGCATTCAGTCTCATTGGTGAAATTCACCTTAGTTAAGGCTCCTACAAACAGGCGCGACACGCGATATAATCGTGGGCGACATAAAGGCACCGTGTGTCGCGCGACGAGCGGTGCCTTTGTGTTGCGCGCGACTATATCGCATGTCGCGCCTATTTTAGGAGCATTTAGTCTTTAGCAGCGGCAAATTTTTACCTACAGACAAAATGTATTAAATACCTAAGAATAATGGCACAGAGCCAGAACTAATCACCTCGACCTTTCAATAGGAATTACTAAATAAGTGATAAATATTATCATACTTTTATCAGACGTGGTGTAAGCAGAGTTCAATGTGACCCACGTGAGGTTATGCGAACTATTAATACCACTATGAACTATTAATATGAGGTTACATGAACTAATAATGCCATTATGCACCAAGTGATAATCACTATATGAACTGGTTTCCTCAAAGCATGTTCTGTAAAAACAAAAACACTTCATGAATCTACCAATGTCAGATTAATTATAATTAGCTTCTGCCCGCTATTTCACCCGCGTTGTAATCAACTATACTGTAAAAAATAACCTATGGCGCCCGGCAATAGTGTGTACCTTTCTGCCAATGAATGAACTTTCAAAACCGGATCAGTAGTTCCAGAGATTACTTCCTACAACCCAAATACACAAAATTTACCTCTTTATTATAAATTAATGTAGAATTGTAGATAAACTCAATCCAATTCTTCCGTTTACTAAATGATTAGATAAGGTAAATTGCAATACTATCGATCGAAGTACCCAATGAAATCGAGGAAATTACAATGGTAATGAATTTTACATTTATTTGTAATGTAATGTCCGTATTAAATGGATACGGGTTACTATTTCAGAATAAATCTACGTTTGTAATTAGGGATTTCATTTCATCGGAAGTTTTGGGGATAGTGATGAATAAATTTCCAAAAAACTCTGCTATTGTACAGACGCCAGTAAGTCCAGCCACCCGAAACTGTAAAATTTTCCCAATCAACCTTGAACCTAATGCTTTAGAGATAAATATGAAAATCTATTAAAGAAATTTGACAGTTTGTAGTAGCTTGATGTGCTGGCGTCTGTATGTTTCAAGGCTCACAGACAAGCACGACGCGACAGTGCTACGCGATTCTAGTAGAACTAAACCCATAGAAATTGATCTAGTAGAACAATTACTGGGTAATACAATAATCCTTGATAAGACTGGTTGTCAGACTTTAGGGCTTCTGACGACCCGTAGCGATTATTGTCAAAAATCCACAAATGACAGTGAGCTTACAAAAAAAATAACAAAAAATATAATTCAACTGGAATGTTACGACTTGAGTGACACTGACAGCTCTTGACGATCATAGAAATTGATCTAGTAGAACAATTTCTATGAAAACTCTTAAAGATTGTTCTAGAATCGCGTCACAATGTCGCGTCTGTCGTGCCTGTCTACGGTAGCCTTCACATAGACCTTTGAAGATTTTAAACGACGCTACAGGTACAAAATCAAAGGTAAAATTAAGCCGTTTTTTTTTCTGGAACCAAACAGAACCATTTTTTGTAGTTTAAACGTGAGTTGAAATTCTTTAGTCGTGATTTAACAATAAACATTAAACCAAATTCCTCTTTACAAATACTTGCATAGTTTCAAAACAATGTGTTTGACCACAGTACAATAATGCTACAGTAGTTTATCTTCATAGAAAACGGCCGAAACGACGCGCTTCGAAATCTCAGTATCAGTAGGCAACAGTTCGAGTGCGCGGCAGTTACGCACGGACGGACGCATATTTATCTACAAAAACGGCCGTAGGTAATTAATTCGAGGTCACTGCTGAGATAAACTACTGTGGCTTTATTGTTCTGTGGTTTGACACTGATAAGAAATCTTCTATAAATACAAATAAATGCTGTTCGTTGGTAAGCGCATCTCTTGAGAACGGCTGGATCGATTTGGCTAATTTTTGTTTTAAAATGTTCGTAATTCAGGTATTTACAGAATGAAAATTTGGAACAGTTTCGCGGAAAATCCTCAAATTCAGGAAAAACAACGTATTTTTTTGTGTGAATTACTAAAATTTGTACAGGACAATGTCAGCTAGATGCTAATAGCGATTACGATTTTGATGAGGAATCAGATGAAACGTCATATCAAAATATGAAAGGATAAAGAGCCGAAAGTTTATATCAAACTGCGCGATCAATGCACGAGCACGTGCCAAGTATTACTATAAAATTTAGTTCAGTGCTTGAGATATTGAGCGTATAAAAATTTTCGGAAACATTTTTGTGATAGGTATACAAGATTTACGGAAACAAAAATCACAATCCCCACAATCAAAAGTAGCTGTGATTTTCCATCAGCTCCAATGCTATCTTTATTCATTGCTGAGGAAAAGGAGTATTGCATTTGAACTTTTAGATTGCCTGGTACCCGGACAAATTGCGAAACGACACCCAATGTTTGAGGTACTCACGCCTGTTGAGCTATTTACAATTGGCTGGTTAACCACTAGGGGTCAGGATTGGATGAATCATGGTACGGTTCATGAGAAACTGTTTTGGAACAACCGACGTTACTATGGGATATTGATAGATGTGAAGTAATTGAATGGGTATCTAAAGAGGTTATCGAAGTAGTTAATGAGGTAGATGCATTGTTCGATGATGTTAAAAACGTTAGCTTATCAAAGTTAACAGTAAATATAAACACAAGTGATTATAGTGACATAGTATTGAATGAAGAACGTGCGGTTTCCAGTTAGTCAATTCTGACGAAGCACAAGCTAAAAGATGAGGAAAGATTTGACTAGTTTAATCAAAGCCATGATCAGATAGCGTGATCCAGCTCCGAGTGTTGATTGGCTTATTTTTTCAAGTTGTCCATTCGTCCGTTAAATCGTTTGACACCAAATTGAGCAGAAACATTATGATTACTTTTAAGAGAACTGTTTGTTTAGGTATAAACAAGGGGATCGTTAATGAGTTCTGTAATAACAGTAGTCAATTAATCTTTTGATTTGTGATTTGTGACACAGTGTTCATGCTGAGGTCAGTACCAAGTGTATCAAATACTGTAATCTCGCTTAAATCTTCGGAATTCCGTTTTTTATTCTAGATTAGTCTATACCATGATGCAAATCGGAGTCATGGTCGTGCGGGATGTTAGACTTTCACGCCTTTTAGGCGCAAATCATCGCCATTGATACTCGTAATGATGTCTTAAATTTGTTAGGAATCATAATTAAAAAGAAGATTAAAAGCGATTGAGAGAATCCGGAAGAATTAGCTCAGTACGTGTGGAACAAATAATCTAATAGATTAAAAACAAGACTTTACGGAGTCGCGGTAGAACATCATTATCATTTCTAGTGTAAAATTGTAAGTCAAGGTTCAATCAGATATCCATTGAGATTATGAAAATTAAAATTTTACCCAATCTAAAGAGTTTAAATATATCTAAAAGCAAACACAGATTTCTTTTTGTAATCTGAGCCTTGAACCAAGAAGTGCATTCGAGTTTAAAAACCTGATAAATCGGTGCAAACAAGATTATTTAAGACTTTTATAGACAAACAATGAATGATATGCAAATTCCCAAAACGTAAACAATATAGTAAACAATGCGAACATATAGTTTTTGTTTTCATTACCTATCATCAGGTAGTGCATCTCTGATGTTTTGTATTTATCCTATTTTGTTTTATTTCATCTTTCATAATCAATCTGCCTAGCCTTTTCCCAACTATGTAAGCGTCGGCTTCCAGTCTAACCGGATGCAGCTCAATACCAGTATTTAACATGCAATGACCATGTCTATCTGACCTCCACAACCCAGTTACTGGGTAATACGATGTCCCTTGGTTAAACTGGTTGTCAGATTTTTGGGCTTCTGACTATCCTTAACGACTGAGATCTACGAATGACAGCCGGGAATCGTAATTTTTTATCTTTCATAATATCAGACCCAAAATCTATTAGGATACAAGTTTTTAGTCTTCTGTGGAATCTGAAATGTGGAAAATGTTTCTCAGTGTTAATGATATTTACATACTGTCTAGAATTATTTATTTTATATTAAATTAATCATGTTCATTCAATTATTGTTATTTGAAAACACATACAAATTCAAGTTTATGTTCTAAACAACCAATTCAACTATCGTCCTAATTATCTTCACAGGCCAATGATTCCTTATCGGCTTGAGCAAATAAGCATTGTTTTGCCTTGATACGCCCTGCTACTGTAAATATGGAATTGACGTTTTGATAAATTGCACCAATCACTATTATTATGTCCATTTCTCACTTCAACTCTTGAAGTATGGTTCTAATGGATCATAATCATAAGCATTCATTTATTGCATTTCATGTTGTTTACAGGTTGATGGATTGGAGTTTATAGGTGGTTTCCTGTTGTGCAATTTTGGCCTGATGTCTTGTCCATTGGGTTTGTCTTATCTTTCATATCAGTCAGAACTTGAACTGAGTAACGGCCTTAACCGGAACCAAAGGTCCAATTTTATTAGCCAATTAATCAGTTTGGTAATTCAAGTTTTCAAGTATTCTGATAATAATGTTGCGGAATAACGATTATTTTAATGTGTTCGAGGAAAAGTTTATTTAAAATTACATCTGTATTAGAAAACATTGTTTGGGGCTTTTGTCACAGATATTGGAATGTATAGCTTACGTAGCGGCTTTTCCGAGATTTAACTGTTTTCCCAACATTTTGCTCCAGCAAAGTATCGGAAACAACGAATAAAAAAACAGCTCAAGAAAAATTTGTGCCAATTTTGTTGGATTCCCAAAATCGTTTGGGAATCCATCGAGCAGCTGAGTTAGTTTTTAATTCGTTTTTCGAGTGTGAAACTTAAGTTTGACCTTCTGTCGAAACTTCTTGGCTACTCGTGGGAAGTTACGTAGCTGAGCAAAAAAATTTTGTACCATGGCAACAGCAGGACAAAGCAATGATCTACATCATTGTTTCGGATGCTACAAAAAGAAGTTTTGACTTAGCACTTCGTGGTCAAACAGATTTTGGTATTCCTTTTACGATGTGGAACAATAACTATAGATTCATATTAGTCTAGATTTAAATGTGGTAAATGTTCAAACAAGCTTTGAAGAGAATTTTAATGTTGGTAAACAACATTGAGTTTTTAAATCCAGGTTGTAAAAAGTTTGTGGGAATTACTGTATTCAGTTCTTTGTTTCCCATGGACTTGTTTTTAACCATTCTTACGGTCTTAGAATATCTAGAAGCCGTGCATTGTATGAATTTTAACATTATTTTGGATGAATATTGTTATTAAAAATTAGTTTTACATATTTCGGGTTCCTGGGGTTCCGGGATTTTGGAAAGCGTACCAGTGGCCGAATTCAACTAGCAGAAGACCGTTAGACACTTTTAATTAAATGAGGCACTAACCTATACCTATTCTTGATATTATTATGATGTTTTCAGTGATGAGCTTCGCAATAAATTTAATTTATGAAATTGATTATGCTTGATAAAATATACGTGATGGAATTTTATATCTTACTTAACTATCTCGATAGCAGATTTTACAATACTAAATGATTAATGATTGACATCATCAGTGTTGTTAATGATATTGTAAATTTTGTTTTGCAACATCTACATCAAAAATTGTATTTACGAATCATAAATCATGCATAGCGGCCGCAAAATAAACTAAAAGAGGTATAGCATCAGGTAGAGAGACTACAGCACTAAGTCTAATAATACTGTTGGTATTGGCTAATAGCCCAACTTAGGGAGGGTTCTCATTATACAAAGTACACTTCTCATTTCAAATATAACTCGTTTGAAGTTTCATTGCATTGCACTTTTGTACTTGTCCAACAAGTCCAACTATTTCCAAACTACCAACCCTAGCTTTTGCATCATCGATATTATCTGACATGTCGAAAGTCGATTACTATTGCTTTCGCCAGTAACGTTCATGTCTAATCTATTTAATAAATTATTATTTACGACATCCACAACTCTCTCCTGTATTTGTTCAACAGTTTTCGATAGACCATCTAAACTTGTGAAACTTCAAGTTTAAGTAACGACATTAATATTTAACGGTTTTATAATTGGGAACCTGTTGACCTTGAATTCTGATGACTCAGAGTCCTGGTGCCTTTTTTTCTATTAAAGTTTACACAGGTGATATAATAAGGTGACATAAAAGAAAAGGTGAACTTACCTATTTGATATAGTTCTAAGTCCCGGTCGACGGCAGAAAACAAGTAAAGCCAACGAGTTGGCTGCAGTTGACACCAGGAACAGCGCTAGGAGTACAATCTCCTCCACTAATCGGTCTCTCAAATCCATCCCTGACATCAAAGCTTGTCCAGGAGACATGAGAACCAAATATTCCGAGACAATGTCATCACTATCACAACACTTTAACTTGCAACTGAACACTCTCAGTCAATAATGTTTTTGTATACTGCAGTTGTTAGTCGCGTAAAGTTTTGAGAACACGCTGGTCGTTTAGGCCGCGTCTTTCTCGCTCGGCTGTCGTGTGACAACTGGCTGCTCCGTCCGCCGGAGCCGCCGCCGCGGCCGGCGCGTGGCGGCCCCCACCAGTCACCACCGCGAGTACTTCACTGGCGACAGTACATATAAATCTACAACTAAGTCGGTCAACATCCTGGGTTTTTGTTTTATCGCTTGTGAAATTTGCGGTGTGCGGTTTGTTTTGGGATTCGTTTGAATATTTTTTTCTATTGTTTTGAAGATGCTGCCGATTGAAAGTGAATTTGCAATATCAAAACTCCCTATTATAGGTATCTCATCTACATTTTCTGACTGCATAAAGTTATAAATGCTATTATTATAGTTCTTTAATCAATTAACCTTTCCCAATCATCATTAGAGGGCACTCGATATTAGGTTCAGTTTCATTAGTAATTGTTTTCATCTAAAATTTCGGATATATTCATTACAAGTCACAGAATATACCTACTCGTAGGCAGACTGTCAGTCTCATTCCTAAAATTGACACTTAAAATTTGTAGTCATATTCTTTAGTGATTGCAACAAAAGATTTAGTATGTTGGGACAATAGATCGCTTGAAGGTCTTGAGAAGCCAATAAGGATTGTACCGAAGTTTTATTTAATACTACGGCAAATTGATTGATTGATTTAATGATTTAAACATGAATAAAACGCCAGGTATTCAGCTGATTGAATCAATATTTGAATAGAAACCAGTAACTGTTTTAGACGTTAACGTGTCTGATTGGTTTATTTAATATGAAGTAATTGGAATAAATAAATTTCAGGGATTTTGCAACTGATTCATAGGTATGTGTTTCGAGAACTTTACAACATAATTATTATGCTTTCATACTGAACTAAGTATTCCTGAAATCAATCTGAATCATTTATTTATCTAATCTAACATCTTTTACATTTTTGCCGATGAACGAGATGATTCAATTCCGTTTTGCGTCCTCATAAATATTTACTTCAATTGATTATTAATATTATTTAATACGAACGTCATTGATCTTTCCTTAACGGAATACTCGATAGTCATGTTCATTTATTAATTTTAAGTTTTGCCCAACTTTTTAAATTTTGATAAATTCTAACTAATATTATAAATGCGAAAGTAAGTTTATTTGTTTGTTTGTTACCTTTTCACGCCTAAACCACTGAACCGATCATCTTGAAATTTTACATATACGTTGCCTGGTGTACAGAAACGGATATAGGGTACCTTTCACTGTTCCCGAGGAAAACAACAATAATGTTCTTATGCTAATAGATGGCGCCACGTGTCTTTCGAATCATGATTGAATTATATTATTACAAGCAGAATACAACCCGAATTGATTGTCCAATTCTAAGTTAACGCGAGTGAAGCCGCGGGCAAAAGCTAGTCCTTAATAGTTTTAAGCCCGTCATCACAACTTTAGCAGAATCTTCAATCAATTCTTCGTTAGCCACAAATTATTCTGTTTTACCAGGTTCAAGGAGCATAATTTAGAATTCTGAAAACGTGAATTTTTATCGTAATGTGCTGGAAAGTTAGATTTCACAGTTGTTTCTTATTTTCAGAAAGAATTCGTAAAATGGTTGAGGAAACTGTACCTATTACACCTAATGCACTCCATTTCCTACAATTTCTATTGCTATACAGGGTGTAAGTGTAAACAGTGGCAATCTTATAAGGGGTCATTGTACTCATCATTATGAACTACTTTTACTACGGGACCAAACTTGAAATCGCGTAAAAAAAATCAGCTGTTCTCTACATTTTGACGAACTAAGCGAACATATAAATGTACTGAACAGCTAATTTTTTTTTCGCGATTTCAGGTTTGGTTCCATAGTAAAAGTTGTTCATAATTATGAGTACAGTGACCCGTTAAAAGATTGTCACTGTTTACACTTACACCCTGATGTATAGCACATATTTCTTTAAAATAGTCGATATTCGTCATTGGGTAAAGTTATGATTCCTTTTCTGTTACTGTGTCCTGTTGCTTCAATCTTCATTTGTTAAAAACTTTTTTACAAAAAAAATACAACCGACTTCGCAAAACAACACTACAAAGTGAAAAATAACTTTAATTTCGGAAGTCGGTGTCTACTTAAATGTATTTTCGTTTTTTGCCACCGACTTCCGAAATTAAAGTTATTTTTCACTTTGTAGTGTTGTTTTTGGAAGTCGGTTGTATTTTTTTGTAAAAAAGTTTTTATTTTTCACTTTTTAGCTGTGTACCTACCCCACACAAATTCTAATACCACTACCTGCAAAACAAACTAGAACATCATCCATATAAAAGTGGGGAAAAAAATACGTGTTATTGAAGCTAACTCAAAAACTACCGAAGCAAAGTTAATCAATTTTATATGGGACCAACTGTGATGTGTGTTAAGGGCCTATTCAAAAAGAAAACTGACCATCTTAATAAATACTTTCGCCTAAAATAACAATTTATCAAACGCTAACTTAACAATAACCTAGCCATCCAATATTAGGTAAGCACATCAAATCTAAATAATCCAGCCAAATCCGAGATTTGAATAAAATTACATCTAAATTCAAATGTCTCAATCTGTTAGAACAAAAAAAGGAAGAACCATCACGCTATTGTCATACCATATAATGGTAGTAGAAGCCCCACTAACCAAAGCCCTTGAAAGTATCCCCATATCAATAAACATGATATGGACGTCGCAACTCATACGACTGCATTTGTAAACAACGTATTTTAGCTAGCTTAGTCACAGTAAATAAAAATAGCTTAGTGGACGTTCGCACGGACGTAAAATTATCGCGGCGATTTTTTTTCGCGCATTGGATTTTCAACGCTCCGCTTAGCGCCGAGAGTTGAAAATCCAGTGCGCGATAGAATCCCTCTCGAATAAAACAAAAAAAATCCAAATCGGTCCAGCCATCTTCGAGTAATCGGGGAACACATAAAAAAAATAAAAAAATAAAAAGTTTCCAACGAATTGAGAACCTCCTCCTTTTTGAAGTCGGTTAAAAATAGTCGATATTCGTCATTGGGTAAGTTATGATTCCTTTTCTGCTACTATAACCTGTTGCTTCAATCTTCATTTGTTATAATAAAGCATTCCATCAAAATTCTCAATATCGTTAATGCATAAAGTTTTCCTTGCTCAATTTCATTTTTTGCTTGTTCAATTTCAGTTAATTATGAAGAAACATTTACAAGTCAAAATTAAGTGTACTTTATTTCACTAATCTCGTGATATACATTTTCTTTAGTTATAAACTTACTTCATCCTAATTATTATATAATATGAGCAATATTTGTGTATTTATATATCTTTATAATATATAAGAATTTGTCATTACGTTCTCGAAAACGGCTCTAACGATTTCGATAAAAGTTGCAATATAGAGATTTACGGGAGCGAAAAATCGATCTAGCTAGGTCTTATAACTGAAAAAAAAAATATTTGTTTTCTCTATTTTTGATCCGAGCAGAGCTTGGTCGCCCGGTACTATCGTTATTGATATGTATTAGAATCGGATCAATACCAAGCAAAAGCAATTCATAACATAATTTATTCCAGAAATGTGTTACGAACTGTATTCATGAAATCTTTACGCAACCATAACCGGTAAACATCACCTGTTGTTGTCATTTTCTTTACAAATGGATGTCTTTTCGGCAAGACCGAGTTTCAGTTATATGATTTTATAGGATGTGTAAAGAAAGTGCTATGATTTCATATTAGGTAACCAAGCATAAGACTGAAATTAAATAATTGTGGTATCGAATAAAGAAAGCTTGGAGTTTTTAGTGTTGTAAGGAAGCTACTGTAAGATTCTGATTTGTTATCAATGCCGAGGCGAAAAATTTTCTTGAAATGTTATTGTCATCTTAATGTAATGTCGAATTTTCTATTAGCGTATTTTTATGGTTCCGTACCCAAAGGGTAAAACGGGATACTATTACTAAGACTCCGCTGTCCGTGTCGTCTGTCAACAGGCTAAGATATCTCATGAACCGTGATAGTTAGACAGTTGAAATTTTCACAGATGATGTATTTCTGTTGCCGCTAAAACAAAAATACCAAAAAACAGAACAAAATAAATATTTAAGGGGCTCCCATACAACAAACGTCATTTTTTTGCTCGATGTTGACAACGGCAACAGGCTTGAAATACTCACAGAATATTTAGTTATATATTCACTTTAAAAATAAATGCTTAAATTAAAATAAAACAAAAATTTTAGGCAACAAACGTGATTTTTTTGTCGTTTTCATAGATAATGGTACGGAACTCTTCGTGCGTGACTCCGACTCGCACTTGGCCAGTTTTTCAGGATCTATGCACCTACTGTATTAATATTGTTGGACGCTTGAAATATTCTTTTGAAATTCGAGTTATTATTCGGACAATGGACTGATCGATTTCTTTGGGAACGTTAAGGGACAGATCTCACACGCAGTATGTGTACTAAAATATACGGTATCCAATCGCATCAGCTGAAATTGAAAGCTGATCCCATTGTTCTTGGGAATATAAATGGGTGTCGGATAGCTTGCAAAGGTGCGATGTAGTTAGAAACGATAGCCCAGCAACAAGATTAAAATAACCAGGAGTGTTGCTAAGTGGTGATACGAGTAGTTCAAGCGTTTGAACTTTAGAAATATTAGGTCTTTACCTATGAAATTGCCGTTCTGCAGTACTGGCCATTTCAAATCAAAATAATTTTTGTTTGGCTAAGAATTCTAATTTCAAATTAATTTTATTTTAAAAACATGGATTTTTTTTTCCAAAAGTAGTCATTTGTTTATTGATTAGTGTTACATTTTCATCGCATTTCAATCTTTTTCGTCATCATGGATACGTTAAAAATTCGAGTAATTATGGAATATGAGTACCGTCGTGGCAGCAACGCGGCACAAGCGGCACGCAACATCAACGACGTCTACGGAGCTAACACTACAAACCAACGCACCACTTGTTATTGGTTTGCTCGCTTCCGTTCTGGAAATTTCGACCTGAAAAATGAACCTCGCGGTCGTCCGAAGACTTTGGTCGACAATGACGAATTAAAGGCGATTGTGGAAGCTGATGATACACAATCAACGGCTGAATTAGCAGCAGCTTTCGACGTTAGCGTCAAAACAATATTGGTCCATTTGCGTCAAATTGGCAAGGTAAAAAAGCTTGACAAATGGGTGCCCCACGAACTCAATGATCGCCAGCGCGAAGTACGCGTCGAGACGTGCCTTGCACTGCTCAACAGACACGCAAATGAAGAAATTTTGAACCGCATTGTTACCTGCGATGAAAAATGGATTCTGTTTGATAACCGCAAGCGCTCAGCAAGTTGGTTGGATCCTGGTTCAGCACCTAAACAATGCCCTAAACGAAAACTTACCCCTAGAAAAGTGATGGTCACTGTTTGGTGGTCTAGCGCCGGTGTGATTCATCACAGCTTCTTACCAAACGGGGTGAGCATTACTTCAGATGTGTACTGTGAAGAACTGAACACAATGATGGAGAAGCTGGCACATCTCCAACCAGGATTGGTCAATCTCTCGTCTCCGCTGCTCCTGCACGACAACGCGCGACCTCATACTGCACAGCAGACGGTCTCCAAGTTGCAAGAACTGGGGTTGGAAGCTCTCCGTCATCCGCCCTACTCACCAGACCTTGCGCCTACAGACTACTACTTTTTCCAGAATTTGGATAACTTCTTGGCGGGAAAAAAATTCAATACCCGAGAGGCAGTACAAAATGCCTTTGAAGAATTTGTTGCCTCCTGTCCAGCTGATTTCTTTAAGAAGGGCATCAATAAACTGCCACTGCGTTGGCAAAGATGCATTGATTGCATGGGTGATTACTTCGATTAATACAAATAAAAAATGCATGAAAAAAATTCGTTTAAATTTTTTCATACAAAACAGCAATTTCATAGGTAAAGACCTATTAGTTATTTGGTGTACGTACAGAGATTCAAAGGAAGGTTAGGGAAGATTTTATGGAAGTCTTTCAAGACAAAGGCAAATGAAAAAACTTTTTTACAAAAAAATACAATCGACTTCCAAAAACAAAACAAACTACAAAGTGAAAAATAACATTAATTTCGGAAGTCGGTGTCTGGTTAAATGTATTTTCGTTTTTTGCCACCGACTTCCGAAATTAAAGTTAGTTTTCACTTTGTAGCGTTGTTTTTGGAAGTCGGTTGTATTTTTTGTAAAAAAGTTTTTATTTTTCACTTATTAGTTGTGGTACCTACCCCACACAAATTCTAATACCACTACCTGCAAAACAAACTAGAACATCATCCATATAAAAGTGGGGAAAAAATACGTATTATTGAAGCTAACTCAAAAACTACCCAAGCAAAGTTAATCAATTTCATATGGGACCAACTTTTATGTATACCCTCTCGAATAAAACAAAAACAATCCAAATCGGTCTAGCCATCTTCGAGTAATCGGGGAAAGGTTCCGACGAATTGAGAACCTCCTCCTTTTTGAAGTCGGTTAATAAGGTGAAGTCGAGAAACAAGACGAGAAAAACATTAATCCAGTACTGAAGCAAGGAAAATAAAGAGAGAAAGAGAATGTACATCTTTCAAATAATAAATCAAGCTCATTTCTCGTTTTTGGGGTTCCGTACCAAAATGGTAAAACGGAACCCTTATGGTGCGACTCTGTCTGTCTGTCTGTCCGTCTGTCACAGCTGGATATCTCAAGAACTACTAATGCTATCAACTTGAAATTTGGAATAGTTTTAGATGACGTTTGCCCAACTATTTTGCAAACAAGAAAGTTTTCGAGTTTTGATGAAAATTGTAAAAAAAAAATACCGTCTTCTTATCTTCGAAAAAAAGAGAAAAATCTGAAAGATCTATGTCATAGAAGTTTATGTAAAAATTACATGAAAAATAAAACAATGTCTCTAAATAGCACACTTTTTCAGAAATCGGAACGGAACCCTCAGTGCGCGACTCCGACTCGCTCTTGACCGGTTTTTTCCTTGTGTCGTGGTAGTGTTTTGTTGATTTTGAAAAAGCGCATTACTAGTTGACATGACATTACATTTAGACAGTTCTATACAAAACGACACTGAGAGTAGTTTATATTATTAAATACTTGCGAGTCTTGACAGTTGTGATCGATATAAAAATCCAATTTCTCTAAAAGTGGAAAGACCTCAGACTAAATAAAAAACAAGACATAGCGCTGTCAACAGTGACGTGAGGCCGGTTTTGTAAGCAAGTGTGCACTTAGTGAGGTGTAGTTTAGTTGTAGTTTGGTGTAAATGTGTGCGTGTGAGCGTGTATGCACACCGCGAGGTGTAGTTTTGCGCATGCCTCACTGTATTGTTCACAGCACTATGTCTCGATTTTTATTTGGTCTGATGGAAAGACATATAAATTTATTAAAACGTTTTCAGATCTTGCAAAAGTTCAAGAACCTCATTTTTCTATTTAAAAGGAAACATTTCATAACTATTGTTTCAATTTTGCTCGCACCAGGAGCCCAAGAGTCCGAGGAGTTATGTCATAGCGTCTGGATCAAAATAAACTTTCGAACGTAGCAACAACGCAACGTGCCTACTGCCTCGGTGAAAGATATCTTGTTCGTTGCGAAAACTAATATAGTTTGTCTTGGAGTAACTGTTTCATCCGATCTTATCAGACATTCTTTACTAGTCAGCTTATCTTGTTTTTAAACTTTCGCGATTTAAACACTGAATTCTTATGCATTCACGGCATTCATGATTCGTTGGAAATTAAAAGATATTGTTATTTTCACGAAAAAGTCGTAATGTTAAAAACTGATTCACTATCTCTGGATACGTTTCGGTTAACATATGTAAGCAGATTTTTTTATATCGTTTCTGTTTACTTCAAACTTATTTTAAACCAGAAACTGTACAAACCCTTACTTTTCCATAATATCTTAGTTGAATGGAAGTTAAGACATGTGGGATATTGTATCCGCATCGTAAGCTTTGTTAGGATGGAGGGTCTCATTTTACCCGACTGCGGCGAAGCTAAAAAAGTATTGGAGACATAAATAGTTCATCTTGATTCCATAATTCAATTCGCGCTAATTATCTATACATATAATAAAACAGTAAAAAAACTGTGTCTGTACATTTCATATACGGTATTAAAAAAAAAAATAATTGATAGGGGTTTAGAAACAGTAATAGAGCACGAATCCAAAAAAAAAAAATCTATCTGTTTGTCTGTGTGTCTGTTTGTTTGTACACGCTAATCTTCGGAACTACTGGACGGATTTGAATGATTTTTTTTTGGAAACTTGAACACCTGAATCAGAACCGCAACAGACCAGTTAAACTATAAGAGATACAAAAATGATACCATAGCAAAAATTATTCCACGTGATGAGCATTTTCTACTGAGAGAATAAATTTGAAGATCTGGAACACCTGATGTGGAACTTCAAGAGCCCAGCTACACCATAACACATATAAGAATGACGTCTTAGCAAAAGTTGTTCGGTCTGATGGGCATTTCCTGTTGACTTATAAAAATCGAAGATCAGAAACATCTGATGTGGAAATCAAAGCTATCACTTATTTCACTGTATATAGTAAAATATAAAATAACATCAGCTGGGAGTACCTCCACGCGGTGAAGGCGGTAACAGTTTAGGACTACTGGCCAAAACTCCCATTTATTTTTTTATTTTATCGAATAAATATGCCTTCGGTCTTATGTTATTTGAGTGTTTACTTTCCTTTTCCATTTATCTTCGTGACACGGTAGCCTACCCGGTAACGCAGGGGAGCAGTCACTTAGATTTTAAATGATCAGGTATCTTTTTCACATCTTCACAATAAAACTATAACCATGCCTAGAAAGAGGTCAAATCTTTCCCAATGTTCCAAAGGAGCTAAAAGATTGAGAATCATAAGATCCCAAGAATCTACGGTAGAGCGTCAGGAGAGACTTGATGCTGTTCGAGAACATCAGGCTGCAACTCGCTCCGTGGAAACCTCTTCAGATGGCGAAGCACGCCTGCGTTCTCAACGTATTTACGCATCTACATCCAGGTCTCTAGAGACCAGTGAAGAATATGATGCGCGACTGTTCGCTCATCGTGAACGTCACGCATTGTCTCGCGAGTCGGAGACGTTCACGGATAGAGAATTGCGCTTGAGTTCCAAGCGTATCTACGCATCGGCTTCTAGGTCTCAAGAGACAATTGGGGAACGTGATGCGCGACTCTCCGCTGATCGTGAACGTCACGCATTGTCTCGCGAGTCGGAGACGTTCACGGATAGAGAATTGCGCTTGAGTTCCAAGCGTATCTACGCATCGGCTTCTAGGTCTCAAGAGACAATTGGGGAACGTGATGCGCGACTCTCCGCTGATCGTGAACGTCACGCATTGTCTCGCGAGTCGGAGACGTTCACGGATAGAGAATTGCGCTTGAGTTCAAAGCGTATCTACGCATCGGCTTCTAGGTCTCAAGAGACAATTGGGGAACGTGATGCGCGACTCTCCGCTGATCGTGAACGTCACGCATTGTCTCGCGAGTCGGATACGTTCACGCATAGAGAAATGCGCTTGAGTTCCAAGCGTATCTACGCATCGGCTTCTAGGTCTCAAGAGACAATTGGGGAACGTGATGCGCGACTCTCCGCTGATCGTGAACGTCACGCATTGTCTCGCGAGTCGGATACGTTCACGCATAGAGAAATGCGCTTGAGTTCCAAGCGTATCTACGCATCGGCTTCTAGGTCTCAAGAGACAATTGGGGAACGTGATGCGCGACTCTCCGCTGATCGTGAACGTCACGCATTGTCTCGCGAGTCGGAGACGTTCATGGATAGAGAATTGCGCTTGAGTTCCAAGCGTATCTACGCATCGGCTTCTAGGTCTCAAGAGACAATTGGGGAACGTGATGCGCGACTCTCCGCTGATCGTGAACGTCACGCATTGTCTCGCGAGTCGGATACGTTCACGCATAGAGAAATGCGCTTGAGTTCCAAGCGTATCTACGTATCGGCTTCTAGGTCCCAAGAGACAATTGGGGAACGTGATGCGCGACTCTCCGCTGATCGTGAACGTCACGCATTGTCTCGCGAGTCGGATACGTTCACGCATAGAGAAATGCGCTTGAGTTCCAAGCGTATCGACGCATCTGCTTCTAGGTCTCTATAGACAAGTGCGGAACGTGATGCGCGACTGTCCGCTGATCGTGAGCGACATGCATTGTCTCGCGAATCGAAAACGTTTACCGATACAGAATCACGCTTGAGTTCTCAGCGTATTCGCTCATCTACTAACAGGTCTTTTGAAACGAGTGATGAACGTGATGCGCGACTAACTGCTGATCGAGATTGTCATACATTGTCCCGAACACGCACACAACAAATGCATGCACCATAAGCGGTTTGTGATGCATCACAAAATATATGTAATTCTATCACTTTCCAAGAGTCACAAAAAACTAAACGTGGGATGCGTAAACTATTCAAAATAAATAACCTATCAACAATATCTTTCCATGTCTTAGCGACAACTGGTGGTAAAGAGTCATCCCATGATAATTTATGTAACCAAAGTTTTTGCATTATTACTTTCATTGAAATAATACAAGAAGCTAATAGACCTAATGGGTAGAATATTTGAGCTGTAACTGACAGAACTTCACGCTTTGTTACATTAAACGCTAAGCGAAAACGAAGTAATAGCGCGGGCAGGCAATGCGATGCGACGGGGTGGGTCGAGGGAACAAGAAACACGCGGACGATGTCGCGGGCAGCAGCTAGTAATAAAATAATTACTAGATGGGTTATACATTTAAAAATCAATAAAGCTTCGAAATTTTAAGTGTATTACGGAATTAAGACTATTTTGTGAAAAGGTAACGATTTAGAGCTAATAAAGTACATCCTTCCGGAGTAAATTCTCTAAATGAAGGTGAAACCCGCATCAAAGTCTGTTGCGTAGTTGAGAAGAACAACGGGGTTATACAGACATACATGAAAATCTACTTTATTTTATGACAATACAATTTTTTTTGTACATAATAGGTACAAAAAAAAAATCCATATAGGATATTGATATTGAATTAGCTTGTGTTTTGATTAGTTTTGCTGCATAGAACACCTTCGTTCTTAAAGAATACATAATTAGTCAGTGTATTTCTAATTTCCGGCCTTTGAATTTAATGCGTTTCTCTTTAAAATCTTATCAGCATGTAAATGTTAATTTGTATTGCTGTAAAAGGGAAAGCTCAATATAGACTAGTAAACTTAAAGTTTAGACTGAACTGCACCCTAATTGCGTAACACACTATCATTTTGAAGCAAATTGTTAATCCATTGCTTCATCAATCAATCTGCCTAGCCTTTTCCCAACTATGTTGGGGTCGGCTTCCAGTCTAACCATATGCAGCTGAATACCAGTATTTTACATGGAGTGACTGCCTATCTGACCTCCACAACCCATTAACTGGGTAATACGATACTCCTTGATAAGACTGGTTGTCAGACTTTCGGGCTTCTGACGACCCGTAACGACTGTCAAAGATCCACGAATGACAGCCGGGACCAACGGCTTAACTTGCTTTCCGAGGCACGGAGGAGTCTCGGTATGTAAAGATGGTCACCCATCCACGGACCGACCCCGGGAAGCCTGATGGATCGACCCGTGCGGCTGTTATTACTTAGCCACAAGTTCCTATGTTCGAAAAATTTGTATGCACGACAGCGTAAATAACGCAATGAATGTTGTTGAACTGTCAAAATTAAACCGATTCCGATTGATAGTGTGTTACGCAAGAGTGCTGGTACTATTGGCATATAAAAATTATTAGTATTACTTCCAAAAATTAATAATACTTACTGACTGTTCGATAGATATTGGATAATATTAGAAATAAGTTGTTGAAGTTGTTATTACCTACATTAGATATAAGTACTTATTGAACTAACTATTGCATTAGGTTAATTTAAGACCTGTAATAATAGTTGTGTTATGAAAATAAATAAATAAATAAATAAATAAATAAATTGTCAAATATTCAACGGCTAACAGAAGGTATTTACAAGGTAGATTGTTTTGAATAGTTCTGCTGCATATAATAAAATAATAAAATAATAAAAAGCTTTATTTCAAGAAAACAGTACTTAGATTACATTAAATTACTGTAAAGTGCTATAATAAAACAAAAGTACAAAAAAGTTTTAGCATCTGGAGCCGAACTAGGAGGAACCTGTATTTCGGCTAACAGCGCCAATCCCCTCGAGTTTCAATATACACTTCTGGACACATCTATTGGCCCACCTTAGAGTTTAGGTTTCGATGGCCCCTACCGAAATATGATTGCTAGATTGAACAAAAACTGTTGATGCAGTTTTAAACCTGATACATTTTACCATCTTTTTCGATCGTATTGTTTTAAATTTGAATTCAGAATACCATACGACATGGAGCTACGCCTAACAAGTCGGATATGCGCCTTGTTAAAGGCAATTGATTTTTGAATAAAAAACATGTTTTATCAAATAAAGGTTTAATTTAATAACGCGTGTTGCCTCCATGGGCATCTACCACAGCTCTCATACGATTAGGCATAGAGTTTGTCAACCGCTCTATGAAATTTTGAGGGATCATCTCCCATTCCTCTTCTATGGCAGTTTTCAACTCCTGCATCGTCTGGGCAACTGGCTGACGAGCCCTAACACGTCTTTTTAGCTCGTCCCACATGTGCTCAATAGGGTTCATGTCTGGGCTTCTGGCTGGCCAGTCCATAACTGTGATGTTGACATCCCTAACATATTCCCTGACGATGCCGGCCGCATGGGCTCTTGCATTATCATGCATAAAAAGGAAATTTGGGCCCACATAGTCCGCGTATGGTATCACGCAGTATCACGTGAGGTTCTAAGCACTCACGAATGTACCTTTCAGCATTTAATGTTGGCAGCCGTGGTCCTGTAACAACCTCAAGTTGAGTTTTGCCGCTCGCGGATATACCGCCCCAGACAGTCCATGAGCCACCGCCATAAGCAACCCTCTCATCAAAGCAGCATTGTGCGAAACGCTCTCCCTTACGTCGGTAGACCTTCTTCCTTCCATCATTGCCATGTAACACAATTTTAGACTCATCAGAAAAGAGTACACGGCTCCAATCTTGCTGTGTCCAATTTAAATGACTGCGTGCGAAATGAAGGCGCGCTGTTCGGTGGGCTCGCGTTAGTTTGGGGCCATTAGCTGGCTTGTGTGGTACCATATCGCGTTCTTTTAACCTTCTTCGAACCGTTCGAGCGCTCACAGATACTCCGTGGAAGTCGTGAAGTTGGTTTTGTATCTCAATGGAGGTAAGGTGACGATTTCTCAAGCTGGTCGTCACGATGAATCGATCCTGTCTTTCAGTTGTGACCCGAGATCGTGGCCTTCCTTGGCGACAAACAAAGCCGCCAGTCTCTAGGTACCTCCGATAAACATTTCGGACCGCAGATCGACTTAAATTAAGTTGAGCACTCACGTTTCTTTGGCTGTGTCCGGCCTGAATAAGTGCCACAGCTTGGGCGGCGACTTCAGGTGAAGTATCCATAGATTATTGATAGAACCTCACCTTAATGTTAAGAATAAGTAATGTTTGTTGCAAAACCAAAGATATCAATCACTTTTTCAAGAATTAAATCCAAGTAAACCAATAAAACCAAGTTTTCTTAGTATTCGATTGTTTGATATCAACAAACAGGCTCCAAATTGTCTTTTGTTTCTTTAAATTCTGTGTTCGAAATTCAAAAAAAGACTATTGAATGAAATTGTGAATGTGCCAGGTTCAAAACTGCATAAAAACTTTTTGCTCGACCTAATATAAAATTTTAGCTAGGACCAAACGAAACTGAAAATACAAGGTGGGCCAAAAGATGTGTCCAGAAGTGTATAATAATAATATAGTTCTTAAATGCCAGCATTATACAAAACAAAGGAATAATAGTAGCGGTTTTATAGTTGGTTTGTATATACCTAACACATTCTTAAAGAATACGGAATTAGTCAGTGTTTTTTGGAATTTCCGGCCCTTGAATTTAGTGCGTTTCTCTTTAAGTTCATCAGCATATTTTAAATATGTTCATTTTTATTGCTGTAAAAGGGAAAGCCCATTATGGACTACTAAACTTAAAGTTTTGACTGAACTGGTATTACTAGTGTCGTGTCAAATGTTTTATGGTTTTGTAAACACAGCTACATATCAAGCTATACATTTCCAGTCTAAGCTGATCTCGCATTGTATAAGATTTCCGTATAATGAAAGGTCAGCTTATACTGGAAACAGTGTTGTGTACACACAATACCGATAACAAAACATTGCTATACGTAGTCTGTACCCAACTTTATTGGTAAATAATACCGATGAATATTGAAACTTGTAGGAAAACATGGACTTTGAACTAACAACAATTTGATGTCATATTAGTATTGCATGCTCGTGCTGTTGCTTTCTCAGTAACTCATGGACCTGAGGCGACAATGACGCAATCACTTCTGCTCGTTTTCATTAATGCTAGGCAACACCTAAATAACTAGGTACCTTAATGAAAGCGCACTGTTGAATTTTTTACTTTCGGCGCTGAGGCGAGGGTTGAAAATCCAACAGCTCGCTTTAATTAGGCTATTTGGAGCAGTGGTGGCTCTGGAACAGTAGTGGCTCAATTGATATGACCGCTATTTACGAGTTTGGTCGTAGGTTCGAATCCAGGCAGGCACTTTCCTTTGTATTAATTATTTCATCACCACTGCTCTCAAAACGATGAAGGAAAACATCGCGAGGAAACGAGCATGTTTTAGAACTAAAAATTCGAAGACATTTGACATCCACCCGCACTGGGACCGAGTGGTGGATTACGGCCCACTCCCTCCCTCTCACAGAGAGGCCTGTGTCCCAGCAGTGGGAACATTATAGGCTGATTATGCTTATGCCATCCTATGCTTTTGTTCAGCCAACCTTATTGACGAATACTGCAGAACTTTACCTATGTGTACATGAACTTTGCACTCTCAACGAACTTATGACGTACCTAGGTATTGTTTGCTCGTGTTGTAACTTTTCTCCATAACTCATAAAGCATGTGTCATTTCTGTGCTCTTCTATTTTTAAAAAGGGTACCATCTTTCTTTGCATGTTTCAATATTATTGGTTTCTACCATAGGGAAAATCAATACCTAATTTGTGTTACTTAATAATACTTAATTGATCATGTATTTTCCTCAGTCGGTTATGTTTTTATTTTGTTAACGAGTAGTGTTTTTCTTGTAACTATATATAAATATACAATTAACGATTATTAAACTATACTTTTCTTCCTTCATAATATGTTTAGTAATGAGGCATTAATTTAGACTTATTATTGTATTATATATACTCGAGAAGGAGGAGCTCGTGGCTAAGTAATAACAGCCGCACGGGTCGATCCATCAGGTTAAGCTACGCTTGCCGGGGTTGGTCCGTGGATGGGTGAACATCTTTACATACCGAGACTCCTCCGTGCCTCGGAAAGCACGTTAAGCCCTTGGTCCCAGCTGTCATTCGTGGATCTTTGACAGTCGTTACGGGTCGTCAGGAGCCCGAAAGTCTGACAACCAGTCTTACCAAGGGGTATCGTATTACCCAGTAATTGAGTTGTGGAGGTCAGATAGGCAGTAGCTCCATATAAAATACTGGTATTCAGCTGCATCCGGTTAGACTGGAAGCCGACCCCAACATAGTTAGGAAAAGGCTAGGCAGATTGATTGATTATATAATATCTACTAATAGAATATATACCACTTAATATAATAAATCTGAAGTTTGTTTTTTGTTTGAATGCGCTAATCTCTGGAACTACCAGTCGGATTTGAAAAAATATTTTTTGTATTTGCTAGCCCAATTCTTGAGGAAGGTTATAGGCCATAAGACCGTTGATGACGTCACAAAACTGTTGACTGACTTACAGAGACGTAGTATTTAAAGACGTCATAAAAGTATAAGGGCGTGGGTTCCATGTACGGGGAAAAACAAAGCTAGAAATAACTACGAAGTATTACGTGTGTCTTATCATTAAAGAAACATATTATAACGGTTTACTTGTTTACATTCTTAGTTTCTCGGGTCGACACGAGATGCACGAGAATAGCTCGTGCTGAGGTGATAAGCTTAGCTATTAATAGTCAAAAAGTCGTCTATTAATGCACCTATTCCACCGCCGACGAGGAAGCTACTAGTTATCACCGATTTTCCCGCTCGAGAAACGTTGTTGACTGTTTACACCGCTGGCGAGTTTTTCGCAGCGACAAGAGAGCTTTAAGACGCTCGCTTGACGGGCAGTCAAGCGAGCGTCTTAAAGCTCTCTTGTCGCTGTCGTCTTGTCGCAAGTGTGGGCAGAACACTTGCGAGACTCCAGCTTGGTGCATATGTATACCAGCGAGTAATTGCTCGTCGCCATCGTGCATTCGTTGCACGTTGCTCGCCAACTCATTTGCTGGCTCTACTTGCTTCTCGTTTATCGCTGGCGGTGAGACAGGTGTGAAAGCGTCAGACTGGCGAGTCAATGGTGAGGAGTTTGAATTACTTCACACTACTTCAATTTGTACTTTTAATGTGAACCCACTATTAGCACAAGCATATATACCCACACACGTCTATGACCCACATAAAATGTAGTAACCATTCCCAAAATCCGCTGGATGTCGGTGTGGCGACGCTCGGGGTCCAACAGTGGACGTATATCGTCTAAAATCGTAAACCCTACAAGAAAGGCAGATGGGAGTGGAAACGAAGAAAGGGGAAGCCATAGAAGGACATTAACTGACCTTATTGGTGATGTTCTTCAGAAAGGTCAGGTGTGTTACTCTCGCAACCGGCGTGCTTGTATGACCAGATATGAACGTAAATAAAGCAAAAGGAGTATATAAGACACATACTTCTACCAAGTTTTGCTTAGCAATACCGAATTCAATAATCCATGATACGGATACTAGGGTATTATTATAAGATACGCGATACACACGGCATACACTCGATCATGTTTCGGAAGCAACAACAATGCTGTGACGTCATACGTAATCCTGTACATCAAAACAATGTTCTTTTATGTATGTTGTCTAAATGAGATAATAGATTGATATTTATGAAGACAATATATTTCTATTTGTAGAAGCCATCATTTTCATACGAAAGGGGTCTGTCTGTAGGTGCTTAGGTTTTCAGGCCCATCATAATGTAGAAAAAAAAAAAATTCCCAGCGTAAGAGTTCCAAGAACTACCCAAATTAACATACTAATAAACACATTATAGGGACATTGGGCTAATATCACTGTGCTGAATATGAACTCGTAGCAACTGCTCTGAGGAGGACGATGCAAATACCTAATAATGTCCAACAACATCGGGTACTATGGATGGGCAACTTCTTCGCCTTTTGTCACGGCACAATATCTCATGACGTAGTAGAAAAAAACGTGTGCAGTCCAGGAACCCCCGTCAGGAACGAAGATTTCTCACGAATAATTTAAAGCAAAAACAAAATTTTCGCTGCTGCTATCTTGGATTTTTTTTTTATTTTGGCTTTGGCACCCTCGAAAATTATGAAAAAGATACCCATAATGAAAAAATTTAAAATTTTCGCAGCCGCCATCTTGGATTTTCATTTGACTTCACTTTCGGCTTTAGCACCCTCAAAAACCATGAAAACGATACCCAAGATGGAAAATTTTAAAATTTTCGCAGCCACCATCTTGGATATTCATTTTGACCAAATTCACACGTGAAACGCGCGTGGAGGGGCATAACGCTTTTTCATTACATGACGATTTCTACCGGTTAACTCCTACCGCAAGCCACGATAAAGAACTTTGTTCCAAAAATTTACATAAAAGGCTCCTTCAAGCAGGCGCGATATGCGATATAATCACGCGCGACACAAAGGCACCGATGCGTGTCGCCCGCGATTATATCGCGTATCGCGCCTGTTTGTCTGTTGCCTTTATGCTATTGTGGTAAGTAGCTGATGAGCTGACAGGCCACAATAGATAGATGCAAATAATAGTACCTACTCATACATCCCACACGCCAGGTACGTACTATTGTCATGTCAATTCATCAGGCTGAGTCCCTGTCATACGTTTGGTCGATCAAATCGATCTGTTCTACAGCCAGACCATAATCATAATTACTTTTGAATGTCGTAATTATCAACAGTGTTGACACCTGCGATAAAATTATAATGTAAGCGGTGCCATAATGGTCTTAAAGAGTCGTTATATGTGACACAATGACGTCTATGTAGTAAGGATTACGCATTCAATTGTTTTTATGTTACTTTGAGTTGGCAAACGGCCTACCTTTTGGATAATGGTTAGGTACTGCCTCCTTTAGACAGCACAGTATTGTTTTTGCCTCGAAAAACGGACATCCTCTTTTTATTAACTTATCCGATAAAACAAGTTGTTTTAAAAGTAAGAGTAAAATACCCGTGTGCCAATTGCACACCAAACACGAGTAAAAATTTTTTAATTTTTTGTCCTACTTTCCTTAATTAATTGATTACAAAAAAAAATACGCATAAATTTACCCTTTTATTTATTATGTGTAATAAAACTATATTAAAGATATTTGAAAAAAAAAACTTTTGTATTTGTACTAGTTAGTACACTTTTGAGTACTAACTAGTACAGATGTAAAGAAATATGTTTTTTTTGTATTTTTAGATTTTGATTTTTCATTGTTGTATATTTGCTTAGTTGGATTCAATATTTATTGTAAATCATATTTAGACCCAACCAATCACTTTAAAAAACACATATCCAAATCTCGCGCTATGTAGGAGTTATTCACTTCTAAAGTTTTTTCTGATAATTTTGGTTTTACGGTCATCACTTCAAAAAAAAAAATATATTTTTTGTTTGTAGGTTTAAATTTTATGTTGGGTTTTAACTTATCATAGAATAATACTTTCTTATCTACGTCCTATACATTTACACCCACTCTCATATATTTTACAAATACATAACATAATCAGCCTATAACGTTCCCACTGCTGGGACACAGGCCTCCTCTTTGTGAGAGGGAGTGGGCCATAATCCACCACGCGGGCCCAGTGTGGGTTGGCAGATGTGTCACAAGTCTTCGAATTTTTGATTCTAGGACATGCCGGTTTCCTCACGATGTTTTATGTTTGATTTTACAAATAATATTCTTATATATTTTTATTATCTTTACATCGAACATACAACTAATGTTAATTATTTGTACTAATATTTTTTCATGCTTTATTGCATGTCAAGCCAATTTCGGAGATGAAGTAGGATGAAGCACACCTTACTTACACGAACAATTTCGAGCTACTTTCGACCACCTAAATCTATTAGACCTACGAAGTTCGTTAAAGCAAAACTCTCAACAATTGCAAACAAATAAATAATTAATTGACTTAGAAAAATTGCCAAGTTGCATAATCCGTAGCAAAGAACCTAATAAACTATCTTTTACCTCCATAGAACTTGGCCCCTATTTTACATTTATGTTTTTGGTGGGACCTAAGAGTTCATTTTTGTTGCAAATATGGCTACCGATAAATTACTGAATTTAATGACTGTGTCCATTTCTGCAAATACCACAGTCAAAAAAGTTTCATCAAAAAAGAAAATCCTCAAACCGTGGATCACACCTGGTTTATTACGGTGCATAAGAAACAGGGATGCTCTACACAAGAAAGTTAAAAAATTCCCAGGAAATAAAGTTCTAAACATTACCTACCTTCGATACAGAAATTTTTGTATTAGAATTTTGAAGAAAGCAAAGAGAATTTATGATACAGAGGAACTAAAAAAAGGTAGTAAAAACCCAAAAACATTATGGAACACTATTAAAAAGGTAACTAACACTACTAAAACTAAGAATACATCTACTCAATTACTAACTTTATCAACTTCACCTATTGAGTCCTGCAACACTGTAAACTCATTCTTCGTTAACATTGGCGAGAGGCTTGCGAAAGATATAATTCACACTAGTACTACGCAGCCATTGACAGTCACTCAACCTACTTCTGATACCGCATTGATGTCATCTTTCGTCCTCGACCCTATTGACCTAGACGAAATTACAACAGTCATCCGTTCATTGCGCTCTGATGCTGCAACTGGCTGGGATGGCATATCACCCTACATCCTGAAGAGGTATGTAACCTCCCTGGCACCCATACTATGACATATTTTTAATCTCTGTTTCGAGACTGCTGTCTTTCCCTCTTCTCTTAAAAAGGCCATCATTCACCCGATCTTCAAGGGAGGCGACGGGAACTTACCGAGTAATTACCGTCCCATTGCAGTTCTGACTACCCTATCCGCTCATACGGTTTCGGTGTGAATCGGGTCCGTGAGATTTTAAATATTTTTTTATTATTAACGTTGTTCCATCACTATTAAGTAATTTTTTTACTATTACTTAATAGTGATGGAACAACGTTAATAATAAAAAAATATTTTCCCGGTATAGAACCCATACCACGCACAATATTAGGCAAATTACTCACGGACGAACCGTATGAGGGGCTATCCAAGGTACTAGAACGTCTTATTAATAAAAGACTTGTTCACTACCTAGAACATTACAAACTAATATCACCATAACAATTTGGATTTCGTAAAAACAAGTCGACCTGTGATGCAGTTCAGGAGCTAACTAATAATATCGTACAAAACCTTAACAGTAATAAAAAGGTCCTAACAATATTTTTAGACCTTGCGAAGGCGTTCGACACCGTCCCCGTTCGTTCTCTCTTACTCAAACTTGAAAGAATGGGTGTCAGGGGGTTACAACTTGATCTCTTTCAAAGCTACCTCACAAATCGCTCCCAAGTAGTAAAGATTGATCGTCACAGCAGCAGTGAGCTTCCCATCTACAATGGCGTTCCGCAAGGAAGCATTTTGGGTCCCACCCTATTTCTCATTTTTATAAACGACTTATGCAATTTAAATATCCCAAACGCCAAGATAATATCTTATGCAGATGACACTGCTATAACTTTCGTCGCCAACACGTGGTCTGAACTCGAGGGAAAAGCACAGCATGGCTTTGATGTAGCGCTAAACTGGCTTTATTTCCATACGCTTACACTTAATACCTCCAAAACCAAGTTCATTACCTACTCAATCAGTTCTGCTACCCAACCAAATCCACCGATATCACTTAAGGCTCACACATGCAATTTGCAAACTCAGGTTTCATGCCACTGTACACCTATATTCTCTGCGGATGAAATCAAATACCCTAGGTATTGTCATAGATAAGAATCTTAAATTTAAATCTCACATAATGTCCTGACTGGCAGAGTTCGCAAACTAATATATATATTTAAAACTTTAAGAAATATTGCAAACCCTATAATTATACGTAATGTCTATTTTGCCTTATGCCTATCTATTATTACCTATTGTATTCCCTGTTGGGGTGGTGCTGCGAAAACCTTCCTTAAACCATTGGAAGTTGCACATCGCGCCATACTGAAAGTGGCTACTTTCCGGCCACTACTATATCCAACTAATCAGTTATACAAAAACTGCAACGTCCTCAACGTGCGACAACACTTTATTTTACAATCAGTTCTGTTGCAACACCGCATAACACCCTATATTGAAATTACCAAACGCCGAAAAGATATAATATGTACTCCTCCCAAAACCCGCTTGCCGTTTACTAAAAGATTCTTTTATTATTTAGGTCCGACTCTATACAATACAATTAACAAAAAATGTCCAATATATAAATTGTCTTATCAAAATTGTAAGAAGTCTGTCCGCACATTTCTTCAAGATAACACCTACGAGGAAACAGAAAAATATATAATTTAATTAATTCATGATAAGTTGACTCTCACCCAAAAGATAGACCCACACTAATCCAATCCCTTTACTTACGCACGCTTACACAGTCGCACACTCATGCTCACGCACCTACACATACACACACACCCCCACACACACACATACCCCCACACACACATACACGTACACACATCACACATGCACAGTCACCCATGCACCCCCATACACACAAGTACACTCAAGCAAATGCGCTCGCGCACTAATTGCCTTTATTAGATATAACTTGTAAAAATAAAATTATAGTAATACAATTAGAGGGGATCGCCACTGTTACTCCTTAATACAGGCTATTTCATAGCCTAGCAAGGAGAGCAGCACGTCACCCACTTGATTGTTAGAGATACACTAACCACTTTGTAAAAGATATTACATGTACTACAATCTGTTTATATATAAATAAAGATTTATTATTTATTTATTATTATTTATTTATTTTGCACTTATGCACACAGTCTGAACCACTTGGTCGATAAACTTGAAATTTTAAAAATAAAACATTAAATATTTACAGACTTCACTTGCTTAAGTACCTACTTTAATTATCGTTTCCGTAGGTAAAAATTGAGTACTATTGTCATTCATTTTTTTTTAATAAAAAAAAAACATTTTTTAAAAAACATGTACCAACCCTAGTGCCTAAATTTCAGAATCCTGTAAATTCTAGATAACGTAAGATTTGGATATGATATTTTAAATCGGTACTTCTTAGTGCCAAAGCATCAGCTTATCTCGATATTGAATCCAAATGCCATGAAATAAGCCCATAAAAAAATAAAATCGAAAATATGTAAAATTCGATGTTACTCACTACCGGTTAACGATAAAAATTGAGCGTTTGCTTGATAATTTACTTAATATAAAGCGTCAAGTAATAGCAATCAAAGAAATAACAAAGCAGATTGGATCTAAAGTTATTGCGATTTCTATGGTTTTTATGGAAACCATAGAAAAAAATTGAAAAAATTAATATCACCAGATTGGGACAAAATTATCACACGGGTATTTTACACTTACTTTTAAAATAACCTGTTCTATCGGATAAGTTAATAAAAAGGGGATGTCCGTTTTTCGAGGCAAAAACAATACTGTGGACAGTTACAACAATACTAGAAGGTTTGCTGAATCGATTCTCACCGAAAAACGAAGTTATACATGAAGACGAAATACAGGGTAAAACTAAATTAGCTAGCGAAACTCAGCAGACGTGATGGGTATCGATATTTAAACATGATAAAACAAAAAATAAATTAATTTGATGATGTTTTTTTTGGGGTCATCAACCTTAGTGTTACTTAAAAATACTTATCAGTTTAAAAATCTTTTTTTTTTGTTTAAACTTTATAGACGTGAAGTCTACCATCGGTCATAGATCCCAAAAAAAAATTATCAAATCTTTTTTATTTTTATTTTGTCGCGTTTAGCCCTATAGTTACGCTAACTAATTTAATTTGAGCCTGTAGAATTATCTCGTGAGCATGTAATTTAACAAGAATGAGATTTCAAGAATATAGAAAGAAGAAAGAAAGAAAGAAAATACGTTTATTTGCGGTACACATGACGCAAAGGACAAAAAAATAAATAAAATAAGCAATGTAAAAAGCAAGTTTTGGGGAAGATATGCGTCACATCTACGCAAAACGGCTACCATTGCATGCAATATCTCAATATTGTTTGGCGGCTGAAAAAGGTATGTTGTCTGTAGGTGTGTGGACTTCCTGAGGGACTAGACAAGAGGCAATCGCTTTCAAAACGTTTCGTACTACAACGACTTTCAACGGGATTGACATAAACTTTTCAGTATAGTGTGCGCGCAAGTGCTAGTCACCGCCTGAGGTATGTGAGCGATGAGACAGGGGAGGACAATTGACAAGATTGGTAGACTGAGTTAGCTAAGCCTTTGTTTACCTCCCTAGTGTCACCGCTCTCACCTCAACTCAGGCGGTGACTAGCAGTTGCGCGCGCACTGCTTATGTCAGTCCTACCTAAAAACCCCTTCCTACAATATCTTAAATTGACTTAATTAATTTTAAATTAACAAGTCACTTTTAATTGACAAGTTAATTTGTCTAGGCCCTCTGGACTCTTGCACAAGCTAACACTGAACTGAAGCAATAAATGTTAATCATCATTCTCCTGCCCTTATCTTAATAATTTATTTGGTGTCGGCGCAACCTCTTTTTCTTCTATACTATTATTCTAGTAGCCATCATATCGGTAGTCACTCCCTTTCTAGCTATTTCATCTTTCACACAGTCCATCCATCGTTTCTTTGGTCTTTCCCTACTCGTATAGCCATCCACATATTCATACTCAAAACTTTCCAGACGACATTTTCCTTATTCCTCCGTATCAACCGATTTCCACACAAGTTTTAAGTCACCGGTGTCACTTTCAGACTTCCTCTTATATACTCATTTCTTATTCTATCCATTCGTGTAACACCACACATTCCTCTTAGCATTCTCATCTCAGCTATATGCAATTGCCTTTCATTCATGTGGCCCAATATTCTGATCCATACAAGACAGCAGGTCTAACCATTGTTTTATAAATCTTCCCCTTAAGTTTAAGAGAAATGCAATAAATGGTTACGTCAAAGATAATAATGGCAAATGGAAATCAGGATGGTAACCAACCGATTATCCTATAGAGTTAAAGTTCGTGAGCACATTCGCAAGAAGTTGGCAGTATCATCACAACGGTAATGTTTCCCATTGTTTGTCTTATCTGTTTTAGGGCTAATTGTTCAATAGTCAGATAATTTTTATCAGAGGAATAAATATGGCGGTTTGACAGCATTTGTATAGAAAATATTCAAACTGTCACATTTATTCTTCAGGTAAAAGTTATCAACCTATTGAACAATCAGCCCTTAGTATATTCGTGTATTTGTGAATATTTATTTGTGCTTATATTTATATAGTACTGGATGACTTTTTTACCGTCTTGAAAAAAATTGGCTATAACAGGTGAACGGAGTAGAAGAATAGTAATAATAATAGTAATAGTAATACCTAACTTTTGTTTTATCAAAAAAATAAATTTAAAAAAATCAAAATTCAAATCATATGCACGTTGCATATGATTTGAATTTCCATATTTTTAAACGATCTATTATTTTTTTTTCAAAATTTCTGTTTTTGTTGATCTAAAATAAAAAGTTTACATCGAATTTATAGTATTTATTGATACTTAGATATTTTTTTCTGACTAAGCTATTAAAAAAAAAAAAACTAGGTATGCCATAGGCTTCTTCTACTCCATTCTACTAATATACCCTATTTTTTTCAAGACGGTAAAAAACTATAATTAGGTAATATTATTATATTTATAGTTTGTAATAGGTATATTATGTGTATCTTATCTATATATTTGAACAAATTTTTATTCCTTAATTTTTCATTTTTGCACCTGCCACTGTTTGTCTCTGCATCACCCAACGGTTAACTGGTGTAGAAAATGCCTATGGCATTAAGTCCGCCTCTGTACTTGAAGTATTAAATAAATAAATGGCCAAATTAATATAAAATAAGGTAAACCTTAACTCCGGTTCCTGAAACATAGCATAAAAAAATATTATTGATTCTAAAATTATTTTTCTACATAGTGATTTATTTTTAGCTCATATAATTCAGCTGATCAATCGATAGTGATCACTACCTGATAGTTACAGTCTAATTTGAAATATCTTAGATAGCGTAACTCTGATAATCAATAATCCGAAATACCAAAACATAGATAACCATCTACAACAATAAATTAAGAACATACACGCTTTTGGAAACAAACATACATGTATAGATACTACGAGTATTTATTTGTAGTACTATCAAAATAAATAAGCCCGATCAAAATCTTTGTAGGACACTTTTAACATGAATTTTCTGTCTGTTCACTAAATAATACTATCTTGAGTACCTAATGTTTCTTTACAGGTGAATAGAACAATAACTTACTACATAAACAAACTCGTCTGAGATAAATAAAAAAACTCATTGATACAATTTTAGATAGACTATGACATCGTAATTATCATCATCATAATATATAAATTTTAGCCTATGAGAGGCATTCAACTTTCACCCTATACTCGCGATCCCAGCCAACCTTTGCTGTACATTCAATTTCAATTTACATACACACACATACTTCAAGCACACACCCACACACATACACACATCACAGACATAATACACACACAATCACCACTACTGCTTTTTCTAAACATTTTTTTATTTTATTTTGTATTATTTTAGTATTTTTATTTTTTCACTGTTAGTCTCATTGCATAAGTTTTCAATAGTATTTACTCCCGGGAGAGGGCACTGGCTCTTGTAACACAGGTTAACCACCTAGCACAAGAGTCAGGGACTTCACACAATTGTAACCACTTCCTTATGTAATAAAGATTATTATTTTATTTAATTATTTATAGTTACGTTAGCTACGTTTAAGATATTTAGCGTAGTAACTCCGGGGTCATCCCAACGGCAGTCAACCTCACTGACTGGTTGGTCAGACTACGAGTACCTACCACGAGATACGTTCATACAACTGTGTCGACTTGACAATAAGCGAGTCTAAAGGACTCAACTAAGAATCGATCATGAGGAGTAGTCAAATATGGCAAAAATAAGATCACGGGAAAAATGAGCAAGTTCTGTCCTGCTGCACAAATTGTGCAGTCCATGTATCGAACACAAGAGTAGAATTTAGTTACTTACAGTTTCTGACAAAAAATACAAGCACAACAGCACAGATAAAAAATTGCTCGCCATAGTTCGCCGTTTGTCGGTCAAGACCCTTTTTCTTAGGAACACGTAGAGGTATCAAGTTGAAATTAATATCAAATACGTAAGTTATGGTCCCTTTGCAGATATAAAAAAAAACAAGCTTCTAAGTCAACGGAATAATAAAATACGGCCATTTATGCGACATATTTTGATATTCGTAAATTGATCAAAACCTATTCATGGTATACTTCCCGTTGACAAATGATAAATGAAAAATGGCAAGAAGTAAAGTCTCACAGCACAAGTAAAGGAAAAAGTCCGAAAATCGTGCATTTGTAGCCACATAATTTTTTTTTCTTTTGCGATTACAAACTTACATTTGCAGTTGGAGAGTTGACCGTGACGTATATCTGTTGCAGTAACATGGTTGTAGTAGCCGTGATATATGCAGTTACATCGGAGTGCCCTAATTTTGTTACTGCGACTAATTTCGACGCAGCTGCCGCGACACCGCTCGCTTCGCCCGCTCGGCTCGCGCGTAGTTGGTCACAGTTCTAACCTAACCTATTCGGTCGGAGTGCCTAATACTTATATTATTAGATCAGGTTCGTATTATAGTTATATTTCTTAGTAAGATAGATGAACCGCTTTCATATTATAAATAGGTATATTACGGTAGATAACTATATTCCTGGGGATGTAACTATATCTCGGCTACAACCATCTTACTTACAGACATACAGGCAAATTTAAGTTTTTTTTGGGATACATTCATTCCAACTACGGAACTCTTCATTGTGCGTGAACTGACACGCATTTGTCGGGTACATTTATGAAATATGTGCAGGTATCACCGAATATATAGTTTCCATTCCAATTTGCAAAACCCTAGAACCCTAGAACGCCGGAGTCCGCCGACTTGGTAAATATTGCTGTTTCTCAGATCCACTTAAATCAACGAAATCTCTAAATGGCTGGTTTACACTTCCCGTGACCTAGCTGGCTTTTATTTTGGTCAGAGCTCAGAGGCTAAGCATTGGCATACAACGTGGCAATGCCGCCAATCTCTTAGATACCAATCGACAGCGATGCGGAGAAATTTTTCGACGCCATATTTTAATTTGTTAATAGTCCTCATAAAAATAAATTAAGCCACCTACATACGAATCTGCAAACTCCTCCACAAGTTCTGAAGTTGAATGAACGCATATTACTTGTTCCAAATAAGTAATACTTTAGTTAAACCTTGAAAAAGGTATTGCTATCAACGCCGACAATCTAATTTAGCAAATCACTTTAGAATTTGTATCAAACGCTTGATACGTATTCCATTGCTGGTTACGTTAGGTGCTATAGGAAATTTGGCAGTGGAAAAACGCGCAATGAATAACGAAATCTGATAAGTAAGTTTTAAAAGTTGTTAGCGGATGGTTAATGATTTACTTAGATTGCGGCTTGATATGTTTTACATAGCAACGTGAGAATTTCTTGCGTGTAATTAGGTCAAACATATTTTCTATTTTAATTAAATAATTGGATGGCATGATAGCCATTATTGATCTCATATGTACGTAATATATAATACTAGTTTTTGCCCCCGGCTTCGCCCGCGTGGATATCGGAAATTATCCCACGGGAACGTACTACCGAATTAAAAATTATTTTAAGTCCTAATCCAGTTCATGATCTACTCAAGTGCCAAATTTGATCTAAATCCGTTCAGCCGTTTTAGCATGAAAGCGTAACAAACAAACAAACTCACTTTCACATTTATATTATTAGTTAGAATTATTTGTCTCCCAAATTAAATTTATAAATCCATTCGTTACGAATACTACGCTACGTGTCATTGCACTACACCTTCATTGCCTAGATCTGTGTAGTGCACTACTCTAGATATATTTAATAATTGAAAAGTCTCAAGTGACTGCCTCTATCATCATCATCCTGCCCTTATTCTATGTTACGTGGGGTCGGCGCAACACGTTTTCACCTTCCATTCTCCCCTGACAACCATTACACTATCAATCAGTCCTTTCTCTTTCATAACATTCCTCACACAATCCATCCGTCTTTTCTTTGGCCTTCCTCTCCCTCTCCATCCATCAACTTTATATTCATCACTCTTTTAGTCACATGCGTTTCCTCCCTCCTCATTACATGCCGATACCAAGCAAAACGATTTCCTGTCAACTTTTCTGTCACTGGCGCCACTATCAAACTTCCCCTTATTTACTTATTTCTTACTTCATCCATTTTCATTACTCCACATATCCCCTCAAAATTGTCATCTCCGCTGCATACAATCTTTTTTCATCCATCTTCTTCACGGCCCAGCATTCTGATCCATACAGTACGACAGGCCTTATCACGGACTTGTAAATTTTCGCCTTTAACTTGAGGGGCATCCGTGGATCGCACTATGCACCCTAAAATTTCCGCGATATCATAGCTATATCATTTCTCCTGCCATTATTCCAATTTATTTGGGGCTGGTGCAGCTTGTCTTTTTCTTCCATGAAATTAATGTATGTATGTCTATTAACGATCTGCCCCTGCTTCACACAGATTTCGACATGATAGATTTCATAATCATGTATATGCAAGTTAAATTTGAATGTTTTTACATATAAACCTTCCGGAAGAAATTTTCATAATGATGGTGAAAACAGCAGCAAAATCCTTTGCGTAATTTAGAAGAACAAAGCGGTCACATAGACAGACACGATAAGCAACTTTGTTTTATACTATGATAGAATAGCCGTCTCAGTAATCACCATCACCACCTTTAATAGGTGAATCATATTCTTCACGCAGTCCATCCATCGTTTCAAGACATAAAAAAAAAGTTACTCACTCAGTGTTTTCCAGCTTGTAATCTAGCCTCACCTTAGACCCAGTTATTTAATCCTAGGCATTAGTCAGATTCTAGCTATCAACTTGTCAGGTTTACTCATCAACTGGTCACTGATAACAGAAGGATTAGGTCTTGGAAAGAATTTATTATAGTAAGCGGAGATTTTTTGGTTCTAGAAACTGTATGTGTACTTTGGTTGAAAATTATGATGGTTTTCGAATTCACATAAATAATTTATAACATGCTCTCCTTGTGTAAAATAGTCATACCTACATAATTGTCGTATCCACTTGCTAATTGTGTGCTACTAGGTACCTACTTAGGCAGCATCTGCTCGAAATTAGCATACTGTTGTGTTACCACATAGCATGTGTGAAAATAAAGTTTGCGAACTACTTAATAGAAGAATAAGCAGCAAAAGCTAGCTAGCTAGCTAGCTGTGAAGTAGTTCAAAAGCATGCTAATTTTGAGCAGATGCTACCTGTTAGCACACCATTAGCAAGAGTATATGAAAAGAGTATGATTACATACACGGAGAGCATGCTGTATATGAGCATGCTACTTTCTAGCCAACAAGCATGCTTTTAAATTGCATCTTTATTAGCCTTTACCCTTTTGAACAGGAGGAGCTCGTGGCTAAGTAATCACAGGTGCACGGGTCGATTCATCAGGTTAAGCTACGCTTGCCGCGGTTGGTCCGTGGAAAGGTGACCATCTTTACGTACAGAGACTCCTCCGTGCCTCGGAAAGCACGTCAAGCCGTTGGTCCCGGCTGTCATTCGTGGATCTTTGACAGTTTTTACGGGTCGTCAGAAGCCCGAAAGTCTGACCACCAGTGTTACCAAGGGGTATCGTGTTACCCAGTCACTGGGTTGTGGAGGTCAGATAGGCAGTCGCTCCATGTAAAATACTGGTATTCAGCTGCATCCTGTTGACTGGAAGCCGACCCCAACATAGTTGTGATAAGGCTAGGCGGATTGATTGACCCTTTTGAACACACAATGTGATCGTGAAAGACAAATATTATTTGAAAAAGTGTTATTCGTATCGATGGCTTCTGAGACCCAGATTTTATCTAATAAAACAAACAATCTCCTGCCCTTATCCCTATTTATTTTGGGTCGGTGCATGCCTTTTCCTCCCATTCAATATCTCTATCAGCCGTGACTCCAATAGTTGTAGTCGTAGTGGTATACCTATCTTCCTACTTTTATAACCATACAAGTTATCAATTAAACTTTTTAAACTTTCGCGATTTGCACACATTATAAACAAAACTAAGAACGGGTCTTCTCGCGATATTCCTTTTTACGAGGTAAACAGGTACCTACTTGTTTCCCGACGTTTCGACCGCCTTGCAGCGATCGTGGTAACGGGTGGACTGATGACAGCTCAGCGACGTCTTCGTAAAGTGCGGGTATTGGCATCTACCCTCACTTGGTCTTCACAATTTTGTATTATTGTCACTGTCGGTACTTCTACACACAACACTAATGACGTTAGTAGTCCTGTTTATCTCGTAAAAAGGAATATCGCGAGAAGACCCGTTCTTAGTTTTGTTTATAATGCATACAAGTTATCTATGATTATAATGTTTACATAATAGGTACCTAATATACAAGTTGTAACCTTAAGTAACGCACAATGCCTTAAGGGGTCATTGTACTCAACATTACGAACAACTTTTATTATGGGATCAAACCTGAATTCCCAACATTTTGACGAGAAATTCGAACAACAAGCAAATTTTTTTTTCGCGATTTTAGTTTTGGTCACATAGTAAAAGTTGTTAATAATGATGCGTACTATTTAAACATAAGTAACTTAAACATTGTATGTATGAAATTCAGATAATGCTGATTCTCTTGTGAACGCACTAAACTAAAATTAGAGAATCGCTATCTTTTACTAACAGGCAGCGCGAGAAAAGGACGGCTATAGCTATGAACTAAGGTGGAGATGTCAAACTAGTTCACGCCTTGCGCTTCACGGTGTTTTTTAGTCGACATGTTTTTACGTGTCGTCTAAATGTCTATGGAAAAATTCTAACTAATTTGATAGCTCTAATTTACTTCCGTCCCTTTCTTGTCATAATAGAGAGAAAAAGTTAGCAATAGCCTAAATTAAGTTTAGTTTGTGCACAACAGAATCGGCACCAATATTTTGTTTACTAAACATTTTAACAGCTTCTTTGGGTTTCTAACTCAGACGCCATAGTTCGTGGGCCATTGTGTGTCGTGTACACAGTCATCATACAGTCGTCCGACGAAACCCGAGCTGCATACTAAGTTCGGCGAACTACGTAAGCAACTCGGGCTGTCGTCGGACGATTGTATGATGTAGGTAAAGACTGTGTTCGTGTATGTGAAGGCCACGAAAATAATGATAGTCTTACCCACATCTATTTTTATAAAAGAAATGTTTACCAACAAAACAGTTAAAAATAGCCCCAATATAAACAATCAAGAAGTAAGTATAAGTTCATGAGTTAATTTTTCATCATCCTTGAAACTACTCTTAAAATAAAAGACGATACATTTGAAATCTTAGCTTATAAATTGATAATATTTATTTCATCATAATAATATTATGAAGTGGGACACTCAGATATCTCTTGCCACGAATTTTTTGCAGATCATTCATGTTGATATACAAACACGGTCTTGTGGTCATTCATAACATAAATACTTATCGGTACCACCAGTACCACATTGCAAATCTAATACAAGGTGTGACATCATAAATCATTGCTCCATATGTTTGAAAAATTCATATGCTTGACAGCGTAAATAACGCAATGAATATTGTTGAATCGTCAAAACGTTAGGTGGTATTATACAGAGTGGATACGACAATACGACAATAAATGAAAATACGAGCAGAACTAATGTACAGCAGTTTATAGGAATTATCAAATAAATCCTAACATTGAAATTAAAAAAGTGACTTTTTCTAACAAACTAAATAGCTCAAAAATGTAAACAAAATAGAACACCATTTTTAAATATTTTAACACGGCTGGCGGCTGGGGCACTGACCGACCCAACACACCATTGTTTGTGATGATTTTTTGCAAGTTTGGGTTGTTATTGTTTCGGCGAGAAAGCGACGTAGAACTATAGGAACTATCGTCTACATACGTATCTCTTTCGCACATTCAAAATTTTCGATTGACAAGAGTGAGTAGATGTAACTTCCGTATGCATTATTTTCTTATCTAATTCTGATGACACGCTTTATGGCTCTTATGCCTCTGGTTTATACCAGAGGCATAAGAGCCCACCCCCAATTAAATTCCCCAATTCCCATATTAAAGTAGCTGGCAACATGTGTGTGAAGAATAATGCAATGTCTTTAACCTTTATTTTTTTAGGCGAGGCTGCACCCTAATTGCGTAACACATTATCAATCGGAGTTGGTCTAATTTTGACAGTTCAACAACATTCATTGCGTTATTTACGTTGTCGAGCAGACAAATTTTTCGAACATATGAAGCAATGGACTAGCAATTTGTTTCAAATTGATTCAAATTGCGATTGATAATGTGTTACGCAATTAGGGTGCTGGTCTCTATGGTATCTGTATTGTATGTTGAAAATCTTGAAAATGAAAAATATTGTCCTGTGACTAAACTATTAGTTAAATTGAATTGAATGTTTGTACGCAGATTGGGTACGTGATTAGGTATACGAAGTTTAATTAATTGTTGTATTGTCGTATCCACTCTGTATAGCGTGTTACGGAATTACCCGCCGCTTCAGCGCCATAGAAACGGGTTTTGTCTCGACGGAAGAATAGACAAAATGGCAGATTGTAGAAATATTTCTACGCATTCTACGCTTATAAGCATGACAAGGTGTAATTTTGTCTATTCTTCCGTCGACATTACGTCGACATACTACGCCTGCTGGTTCTTATAAATTACATTTTGCCACACAACCCATGGGACCACCAATTCTTTTGCAAAGGAGAATGGGCATTTTGGTACTCGCTCCAATAGCAATCATTGTGGTGTCATTGGATAGGTCTTTTAATCAGGAAAAATATTTACTATGGCGACATGTCCCAAATCCTTGTCTGAAAACCACGGCAAGCCCCCAAAAGTTCCAGTTTTAGTTAATATCATAATTGCAAGTACGATAATATTACATACCTATCATGGTTGAAATACGAAAAAAACAATGTAAAACAACATTATTTAAAACGAGAAATGTATTGTGTTAATCATAGACTCATAAAAAAGGGAGGACTCCGCGCCACGCATATCGAATATGCCAGGACCGTTTGTACAAACACGCCTCACGCACACATTTACATCATAGTATGCCAACCGGACGCCATTACGTGACACAAGCGACGGCGTCTTTGCAGGTACTCATATCACGCACACATAGATCGGTACGGTGCTTCATTTTCGATATGCGTGGCGCGGAGTCCTTCTTTTTTTATACGTCTATTGTGTTACTATTCATACATTATATCGTGATATGATATGATAATGGTGAAGACTTTTGAAAATATGTTTTTTTACATAAAAAAAGTAGTATCTTTAACATTTCAGTTTTTTGTTACAACGGTGACTATAGACCTCGGGGATAGGGAACCAGCCGCGGGGTGGGGTAGGTGGTGCGCTGTGCCAGTGGACAGCCTTTTGTGTCGCGACATTCACTAGTCGTTGAATCGTTCTGTGCGTGAAACGACGTTCCGCAGCTGTTTATTCTACCTAGTACTTTGTTATACCGTTTTCATCACTGATCCCGTCGCCCCTTTTGGACATTGTTACCCGCTACAAACGTTTATCTTGGCTAGTGTTGTGGACTATTGTTGTGCTTATCGATTTGGAACATCGTTATGGAAGAAAATCGCAACTGTGTGATGTGTCGGCGAGGCCTACATCATGCTAGATACCAACAGCATGTTTTTACTGATGATCTTCCAAGAATGCACCCCGAGTTTGTGGCTTATATACGAGAACATGCCGTTTTGGAGGTTAGTACATACTTCATTAAACTATTTCGAACTTCACCAGCTTCAGTTTTTCTTTTTAGAAGCGGTTTGTTTATATTATTATTGTCTGTTATGTTTTTATACCTGAGCCATTACAAACGTGCGAATTGAACCCTAAATCATTTTAATCAGACCTCTTGCTCGCACTTACAGGTCGTATTGAACTACTCTAGTGTTGTGTGTAAAAGTGCGTTTCCGAACCGAGCTGCAAACTACCAACTGCACGTGTTTATTTTCTATGTAGCGCGGCTGTATGGTCCGTAGCTAAGGGTGTTCGCTTCATAGAAAAAAAACACGTGCAGTACTAGCTACCTGCTTCCGAGCGGCATCCCTTTATATCAGTAATGACTTGTGCAGCTTTCTCACAATCCTTTAATCCTTTTATGACTCAGTTCGCACGTTTATAGTTCTTCTTATTAAAACACTTCTCTGACCACCTATTGTGTGTTTGCTATTGTTATCTATTCACTAAGCCGTCACATCGGCTATACATAAGATATATTTTTACTTGCATTACTGAAAACAATACAAGTATGCCATGACTTTAGACCTGAATACCTACATACCGCATTGTTTTAAATGTTTTCATAAAAATACAACATAACATCAGCAAGATCGTATTCTACCATTTTCAGGTAGAGTTCGACAACACACGACGTGTGTGTCACCGATGTTGGCAGAGAATTGACAACGTTGTAGGAAGACCACCTGTCATACCAGAAGTAGAACAGAATGTACGAGAGCTTCAGGTTCCAGACTACACTCGAGCTCCAAACACTCCAGGGCATTGTATCTTTAACACTTGCCAAAACGCAACCCACCATCGAATACCAGAGACGATCAAGATTCACATTTTCTGTGAATATAAGTTATATATTCCTGACGGTGCTAGAGTATGTGGACAACACCTTCAGAGCAATGCTTGGGAAGAGCTGCCTCAATTCTGTAATGTCACACATAACTTCAATGCGCAACAGTTTAGGGACGTTTGTGTCATGTTGAGAATGGCTTTAAATCGTGGACCTAGGCTAGATTTCAACACAAGAGGTGCTTTAAGCAACGAGGACATGTACTTTTGGACAGGACGCAAATGCGAACAGTTTGATTCCATATTAGAACAAACACCCTCACTAAGTGGGAGGTGCAAGGAGCCTCGAATTGCGTTAGGCATATATCTGACGAAACTACGTACCGGAGACTCAGATGAAAGACTAGCGACGTTATTTAATATGTCACGAAGAAAGCTGGAACGTTTACTAACTATTGTGTGCGAATGCCTCATGAATGAATATGTAATATTACACTTGGGAGTGGACCATATGAATAGAAACGACGTTTTAGAAAAGAACCTCATTATACCAAGAGGGTTATTTGGCAATGAAGAAAACAATAAAGCTATCGTTATATGCAATGGGACTTATATATATATCAATAAAAGCTCGAACTTTTTGTTCCAGCGTCTATCTTATAGCCTGCATAAGTTCCAGAACTTGCTGAAGCCGTTTTTAATTGTGTGTTCCAATGGCTATATAATCGATGTTTTGGGACCATACGCTGCCACTAAGAGCGATGCGAACATCATGAGCGATATAATGAATGATGGAGAAAACCCATTGCATTGCTTTCTTCAACCGAACGATATCTTCATATTAGATCGCGGCTTCCGGGACAGCTTAGATGCTATCGAAGCATGGGGATATGAATCCTACGTTCCACCATCTAAAGACAGATGGGAGACACAGCTAACTACTGAGCAAGGTAATGAAGCTCGATCAGTTACACTATGCCGGTGGGTAGTGGAAGTGGTGAACAGGAGGTTCAAACGAGATTTCAAGCTTTTGCGGCAAAAATATTTTAATAAAACACTACCAAACAAGTTCATTGATTTTAAAATCGCCGCAGCTATGTTTAATAACTTCCACATACCCATCGATGACAACATTCACGCAGAGGCCTTCCTAAACATAATCAGGGAGAAAATAGATTCCCCGAATCTACTTTATGATTATGTTGAAAGAAAACATTTGAATAACCGAAGAGCGGATTTTCAAAGAATAGAAAGTCACGAAATACAGAACTTCCCACAACTGACGGAAGAACAGATTATTTTACTTTCATTGGGCACCTATCAACTGAAGCTAGCCCGATCCTACTGCAGCGAGCATTTATCAAATGGACTGTACATTCTACAAGTATATAGAGAAAGCGCACTCCAAGATTTAAATGAATATGGTATAAACGAAGATGCCTGGCTTTTACGCGGACGCATACAGTCGCGTCACGTACGGTCAAGAACTTATTATTGTTATGTATTAGTAAAAAACAATGTTAATGAAAACGAAACCAATATCCATAACATTTTATGCAATTATTACTGCACGTGTTTGACCGGACGACGAACAATCGGCACTTGTGCTCATATAGTTTCAATCGTGTGGTATCTAGGATATGCCAGATATGTAGGCTTCACTGCTCCTGCAGCGTTCCTCAACGATGTCATTATTGTTGATAATAATGTTTAAAAAAATAAATAACGTTTCTTACTTTTTCTTTTTTTTTTTTTTTATTCCCGAGTGTTTATTCATTTAAGTATCTATTAATCAACAAACACAGGATTCTATAGAAGAAAATTATATAATATCACCATTATCTTAACAAAATCAAACAAAAACAAAAAAAAAAAAAAAATACTTAACACAAAATAACTCCGTTCCGACAGCAAATGGAGACAAGCGACTCGGTTATCATTAATCCTTGTAAAAAGACCTTTCCAATGATATATATATTATGGCTATTGGACCGAGTACCAGGCTTCATATATTTTTGCCCATGATCCTTTTAATGCTACTGTCATACTCATGACTAAGGAAATGTTTGGGATCAAATCACAGAGCATGATGGAATTGCCTCACCAGCAGCAGCAGCGTCTAGAAAAGGTAGTAAACCCCCGTTCGCACTGGCGTAATAAAATCGCGGCGGGATTTTATAGAGCACTGGATTTTCAACGCTCTGCTTAGCGCCGAGAGTGCAAAATCCAACAGTGTATTTTTTCGACGCGCTAGAATGTACTTTGTTATTGTTAAGTTGGATTCTCAACGCTCGGCTCAACAACGAGAGTTGAAAATCCAGTGCGCTATAAAATCCCGCAGCGATTACGCCCGTGCGAACGGGGGTTTATAGTATTTTTATCTTACGGAGCGACGCGCGTTTTACACGCGTCTGCAAATAACACGTACACGCAACACACACGTCCGACTTCACCATTGTCTCGCACGGTACCGAGAGCTCACGCGCTTACACACACATTCACAGTGTGTTTGTACACTTGGTAAACACAAGTAAAGCGCGTGTCGCTTCGTGAGATAAAAACAAAGGACTAATAAAATTCGTGGCACCGAAATTGCGTAGAGCGCACAATATATCTATCTATTTTTCTATTTTTCTCTATGGCAATGGTGCCGATGTCGACAATTCTGCCATGTCAGATGTGTTGTGAGAAAACGTGCAGAAAGAAAAAAAAAATAAAAAACTAGAAACCCAAATCCAATACTAATTGATTAATAATTGAATTTAATGTGAAACTTGTTGACAAGTATTAGTACACTGAAACCAACAGATAAAGAATGTTAGTTAAATGAATATGTACATAGACATTGACATAGATAGGGTTACCATATGACAGGCGTTTGCCGCATTTGACAGGCATTTTAAGGTTTAGACAGGCGTGCGGCCGGCATTGGTCTGAGACAGGCATTTTTAAATTTCGCGTCCGCGCGCGCAATTTGAATGACACCGGCGGGCGGCAACTTAACTACACAGTGGTGCAATTTTCTCAAAAGTAGGGAAGTGAATGGTGACATTACAGAATTCATGAAAATCTGCCAGTTTGTGTTCTCTATTTTGGCACACAATGCGAACGTAGAACGTACGTTTTCTTTCGTCAACGCCCAGTGGAGTAAAGAAAGAAATCGGCTGACAATTGAATCAGTAAAAGCAATATTCATTACTCAGGAAAATTACAAAACTGTATCTTGTGAAGATTTTTACGTTTATGTTTTAGAAAAGAAAGAACTATTAAAAAAAATAATGTCCTCTGACAAATATCAGTAATAAATATCCCTCTTCATTATTATCTGTTGGCTTTTACTTATTACCATCCTCAAAATGCACAAAGAGATACCATATGATGCTAAAATACTAAGAAAAAGAAATAAACACTGCATAGTAAACGTTCCCCCAACTAGGACAGAATTTGCCAGTAGGCAATATAAAAAGCGCTCAGCTTTTTTATACAATAAAATTAATAAATTAATATATATTTATGATAAAAAAAAATATGAATGTAAAAAGAAGTTAATAGCATGGCTTCACACTTTAAACTATAATGACGTAGAGTTACTTCTGCAACGTGTGACTTAATAATATTATTATAAGAGTGATGTTATTTGCTTTTTTAGTCACTCATGTACACCCTAAATCTCTTTCACACACACATACCTACACACACCCTAACACACCCCCTCATACACAAACACACCCCCACATACACATACACACGCACACATATAAATCTCGCACACACTCGTATAAATTGATCGCATTTTTTCCTTGTTTTGTTTCTTTATACATATACCTATTTGTACTCGTAAGTTTATAATGTAAGGGAAGAGCGGAGCCTTCAACTACAGGCATATTATATGCCTAAATGGAGACTCCTCGACAGGCATTGTAAGCCAAATATGCTATATGAAATAAATTTATTATTTATTATTTTATTATTTATTTACCTACAGCGTTTTGCTTTAGACAGGCATTTTTCTGAAAACTCAGGCATTTTAGGTACCATAGACAGGCATCCCTCTATTTACATATGGTAACCCTAGACATAGACGACCACAAACTTGTTTGATGTCATTGACACGGATAAAAACATTAAAACTTGAAGGAGCTTTGGGGAAGAATGTGTTAGTAAGGATGGAAAGTTAGTTGGGACAAGGATATACTTCTAATACGGACCAACTTAAAAGCTGTCAGTTCCTATGCGTCATCATTACTGTCGTAGTACAAGTAAATGGTGACACGCTTTGTTTGTACAACAGAACAGTTAAAAGAGGTACTCTTTTTTCTGTTCTGTGGTTTGTACAGCAAGCATTGACAATGTCATCGCCTCTAGAAGCGGCCACCCAGACGTATCCATGCTCTGTGGACCAACTTCAAGTTAAATAATTATTTACGAAATGTGGCTCATAATATTTTTGTAGATCTAGATTTTTATTTCGAGTCTAGACAAATTTCAACGTTTTATTAGAAATTAAAAAAAATGGCCAAATATCAAATATCTACTAGTCCACTTCAAAAATAATAAATGAAGTAGGTAACTCTAAATCAAGTTGGTATTAAGTTATTTGGGCCAAGTCCGAAGTTATTATATTACCAACAAAAATAAGATTTTATCAGCAAAATCTTGGATTTTTATAGAAAATAGTAAAAATACTTTAGTTCATAGGTATTTAGGTTCAGATTATTATGTACTATTTTTAGACGAAATGAGAAACACGCAGGCCTTGAAGGCTTTTTAAAATTAATTGAATAAAGAACCTTCTTTATTCAATTAATTTTAAAAAGCCTTAAAATTAATAACGTAATAAAATTTTTATTACATTATTAATTAACGTTCTCGACTAGTTGTATGTAAGTAAAGTATTGAGTGAAAAAGTTTCGTCTGTTTTGTCTCCAATAAGTACCTACCACAAGGAAAAATAAAAGTTGTTCATAATGTCATCATTAAGAAACAACTTTTCAAAATTCAAATTGAAAAATCTTTATTTCACATAAACCTACTCGGGCACATAAGAAACGTCAGAAGCTAGGTGCACGGTTCCAGTTGGTCGTTTCCTATGGAGAAGAACAAGAAACTCCACGGTTACTCTTTTAAAAATAATTGGTTTTTAAAATGTTTTCAAATTACACTGTTAATAGCTACTTATGGGAGGACAGTGTAGGCCTGTCAACACGTTCTCACTTTCTCAAAATAGAAAATAATATGTTTGAAAGAAAAGAAAAAAAAAGAAAAAACGAGTTGGACCCAACTGAAAATGGGTCATTGTACTCATGCACTATGACCCATTATTAGGTTTTCAGTTATTTTAATTACAACTTGTAGACAAGCACCTACAAAAATGTTTTTACTTTTCCATTTCCTAAACGGAATACCAAAACAAAAAGCACGCACTAGCAATTAATTTACTCACAGCGAAATAACTGAAGTACACCTATACTACCTAAGAAAGGGTGGGGTCTTTGAACTTCGAGCAATTCAATACGTAATTTTAACTTGAACCTATTCGTCTTAAAGCACTATTAATGCCATCCAATTACCTTTATCGGTTGTTCACTGGTCCAAAATTAATTGCGAAGTTAACACCCAAGATTAAAACAGATTTATCTTTAGCCAAAAGCTAACTCGATGCTTGATATTCTCATGTTGAAACTCCGTGTGAATTTTCAAGCTATTTGAGCAAAACCGATGTAATATTAATTACAAAATTACGCTTAATGTTCTTTCTGAGTTTTTCAGATGGTCCTAGCGTGATGTTAAATAAATAGCCTATAGCCTTTTTCAAGAACTTGGCTATTAAATGCAAAAAGAATTTTTCAAATCCGACTAGTAGTTCCAGAGATTAGCGCGTTCAAACATACAAACAAACAATCAAACTCCTCAGCTTTATTATTAGTATAGATTTCATTACCCTTAAAAAAGTTAAAGGGAGCCAACGTTAAAAGATTTTTTTAGAACTTTTTAAGAGGAACAATTCCGTCATACATGATTGTTGCGTAACTTTAACCGTTTACGCAGCGCACGCAACGGAAGCTCTCAAAAGGAATAAATTTTCCCCGTTTTTGCAACATTTTTCATTGATGCTCCGCTCCTTTTAGCCATAGCGTGATGTTATATAGCCTATAGCCTTCCTCGATAAATAGGCTATCTAACACTAAAAGAATTTTCCAATTCGAACAGGAGTTTCTGAGATTAGCGCGTTCAACCAATCTAACAAACTCTTCAGCTATTATAAACAAAACTAAGAACGGGTCTTCTCGCGATATTCCTTTTTACGAGGTAAACAGGTACCTACTTAAGACCAAGTGAGGGTAGATGCCAATACCCGCACTTTATGAAGACGTCGCTGAGCTGTCATCAGTCCTCCCGTGACCACGATCGCTGCAAGGCGGTCGAAACGTCGGGAAACAAGTAGGTACCTGTTTACCTCGTAAAAAGGAATATCGCGAGAAGACCCGTTCTTAGTTTTGTTTATAATGACTGCAAATCGCGAAAGTTAAAAAAGTTAAACTCTACAGCTGTATAGTATAGATTTATAGTAATAGTATAGTATAGATTTATAGTCGAGAAAATTCGTTACTGAAATCCTGACACCAGCCTGTCAGTTGGATAGTCAATGAAGGGTTCCGTAGTTGAAAATAATTTATCTTAAAATCATACTTGTCATTTTTTTAGATAAATTATAAATTAACCAGTAATATTAATTAGATAGTAAATTAATTGGTAATATTTTCGGACTTTTTCCTGTAATTGTGCTGTGAGACCTTACTTCTTGCCAAATTTCATTATCCTAGGTTAACAGGAAGTATCCTACTATAGGTTTTGTTTTAAGTACTTGCGAGTATCAAAATATGTCGCATAAATGGCCGTATTTTTTATTGCGTTGACTTAGAAGCTTGATTTTTTAGACTTACGTATTTGATATTAATTTCAACTGGATACCTCTACGCGTTCCTGAGAAAAAGGGTCTTGACAGACTGACAGACAGACGGACAACGAACCTATAAGGGTTCCGTTTTTCCTTTTTCTAAAAACAGCGTGAGCATACGCATGTTTACGTTGATACAAGGCTCAATACGCTTCAGCGATATCAATAAATATAAGTGCAAAACGTGTTAATCAATGATAGGTACTAGGTAGTACACACTCAAATACAAGGGAATCTGTTTATCTAAATACCTACGAAAGATTGATATTGAATGTCATGAATTGATCCGTTAACAGTAAAATAAGATGTATTTTGAGTCATCAAGATTTTAAAAAGAGCAAATCCTTCAATCAGAGGAATTTGGTTACTTTTCATGATTATAATTTTCTTGTACATGCCCGATGCTGATAAATTGACAGACACTGCTGCCTCTTTTCTGAACCCTTGGTATCCCTTTATATAATTTTCTTACATTTTTGCAACTTGCGAGTCAGCGTTGGGTTATATAAGGGGAGGCGGAAAGCGTGAGGGAGAGGCAACTTTCGCGCCCTCACGCCCCTAGGCGCCGCAGGAGACGCCCTAGGCGGCGGGAATCTATAGCCGATTCCCGGCCACCGTAGGTGCGGGCTTGCGGACGACGAGCAATGTGTAGCTCGCCGTCCAGTAAGGACCAGGCCCGGGTCGACGGCGCGTTGTGTTCCACGCGCGCCCCAAAGAGATGTCAGCAGTGATGGGGTCCGCGATAGGGCCGATGCCACCGGGGTCGCGGGTTGTTCGAAAGAGATACCGTGGCCCTGGCACAGGCAACTGAAGGAACACGGGTGGGTTTTAGTCAGTAAAAGTCTGATACGCCCTCTCGCTCCGCCCAGAGCGGGAGAAGTCATTTGAAGATTTCCCATCCAGAAAAAAAAGAAAAAAAAAACGTTAGGTTGTATCTTGATTAAAGTATTATTCGCGACCGTAACAAATACATATTTTTACAGAATTATAATCATTAGCATCAGTAAATAATTCACCTCCATAACCACTGACCATTGCACGAAAGTGAGCCCAAACGAAAACCCAGGATTGACCGAGTGCACGAAAGTGAGCCTGAACGAACGATGACAGCGCGCGCGTTACGTTTTTATTTTTTGTAATCTTGTATGCGGACCCACCCTTTGCGTTCTAGGTTCTTTGGAAAGGTGGTTAGGTACGCCATATTTTTGCCAAAAGCCGTGAGGTTGTATCGGCATTACGAACAAAGTTGTCTGTGGTTGAAAATCAGTTTGCGGAACGAGAGGCGCGCGCGGGGGGCGTTGTGGTTATGTTAGAATACTCAAATGTCAAGATTTCATGAAAATTAAATAGTGATTCAATATGATTACCTGGTCTTAAAGAGTTGTATTGATGACTTTAATAATTATAATTCTGTAAATACATACTTGTTACTGTAGCCAAACATATTTTGAACAACATACAACCTAATACTGACTTGCAAATCGCAAAAAACGCAAAAAAATTTGGTTTCTGCGGGCAACACTGGCGCTTTCGCCTTAAATGAAATGAAATTTGTGAAAACAATATGCTAAGCATAAAACAGTATCTAGGCTTTCAACCCTTTCCCTGGTATTTTCAACTGTCATAGGAATTCATATCACTTACTGAAACTTTCAAACCTTGCTGTCCGAAGAAAGAAGAGGTCATTTTGTAAAGTTCATCGACCGATCACAAATTAATTAAAAGTTCCTTTATCTGTGCTATAGGTATCACAAAATATTTTTGATGAAACTTTTTGTGATAAACTCGCCAAGATGAAACGGTAGACTTTTTGACACCAATTTTTAACAACCGTATCGACTATCGAACATTGACTTTCAAAGAAAATTTGTAGTAAATATTAACACATTTTAGTAATTGAAGTATAATGTTTCATAAATCATTTAGTTTGTTTTTTTTTCCACTGGTAGCAGAGCAACTGCTTTAGTTCAATTCTACTGAGTCGCATGATGCTCCGCTACTCGAGGAGTGGAACATCATGCGGTTTCACGGCGGAGATGTGCTAAGGACCTCAAGCAGTGCACACTTGAGTTAAAAGCACAGTTTTGTCTGAAGCAGACAGAATGTTTTTCAGTCGATTTCTGACAACCATTCTTACTAAGGAGTATCGTGTTACCCCCCAACAACTGGGTTGTGGAGGCCGGATAGGCAGTCACTCCATGTATAGAATACTGGTATTCAGCTGCAATACAGTTAGTCTGGTAGATGAACCAAATATAGTTGGGAAAATGCTTGGTAGACGGATGATGATTTTGAAAATTAGTCTTACCAAAGTGTATCGTAATACCTAGTAACTGTGTTGTAGAGGTCAGATAGGTAGTTGCTCTATGTAAAATACCTGCGTCCGGTTAGACCGGAAGTCGACTCCACCAACTTTGACTAAAATAAGTCTGTTTTGTAGGGAAGCACGCGCCGTAACTGTATTTGCATAGAGCCGTAGTCTGAAACAAAACAGTCTTGATTCAGTTCCACGCATTGCAAAATAACTATTGTCTAGAACTGTTATATGATGGGTCGTTTTCCTCAATAATTACATTCTTTAAAGACATCACTCATTTCAATGATCTACGTACATAAGACAATGCATTACCAATGACTGTTACCTATGGATACTGAATTGCATTAAATTCTGTTATTCCAAGAATTTTATTTATATAACACAATTCATAAACCACCGGGCACCACGATACCGGATAGGATTAAAATTTAATAATTCGTTGATGACGTCATATAGAAATTTGTTTTGCTTTTGAACTTACATAATTTAGTTAGGAATGCACTGGATTATAGTTAATCAAAGGACTGACCACACCATTAGTTCCTATTGATGACGTCAGAGGATACCACAAAACATAATTAAAATATCCAATTATTTCATCAATGGGTGTGAAAACAAATAAGTTTCCTAGTTCGTGCGTCAGGATCAGACTTCCTCAAAGAGATAAAATACTACCAGAAATAATACCAGAGAAGTAAGAATTCCTAGCTGTATCAGGTTCTGGGTTCAATCATCTGGTGCTGGTCGAGGCTCTTGACCAAAAGGCCATTAGCCTATTTGATTTACAAATCAAATCAAATCAAATTATTTATTTGCATAATACAGGTAGGTATAAACAGATGTTACAAATAAATGTAAAGTGTATTCATTACCTAATAAGGTGTGCAAAGATTTATTTTATTGTTAATCTAATCATCATCAATTATTAAAATTACATTACAAAATTGTTATACTTAAAGGAAAAAAAAATCATAATACTACAAATGTCAAAGGTATAAAAATGAAAAGAAAAATTGTCAGATGAATTAAAAGACATGTCATAGACTTAACTATCAAATAATTTTTTTATTTCATTAAAATACACATCATTTACATTTAACTGTAAACATAACCTAAAAATAACAAAATTATATACTAACATAACTAAAACTATTAAAAAACTAAAATATGGCGTCGAAAAATTCCTCCGCATCGCTGTCGACTGGTAAAGTACCCAAGAGACTAGCGGCATTGCCACGTTGTATGGCAATGCTAAGCCGCTGGCCAAGGTAAAAGCCAAATAAATTAAATTAAAACATTGGTCCAAATTGAAATAAAATTATACACAGGTCAAATTAAATTATTATAGCATGTCACACTATTTGTACTCATAATATTCAATGTCAATAAATTACTCTTATTATAAATATCTGCCTATATTTTTATCCTGTAAGTACTCCTTGACAATATGATAAGGTTTATTTACTAGGAATTTATGCAGCTTCGACTTGTTGTAAATCAATGATGCCATACAAAGAATACTTTTATTGATTAGTGCTGTTTTCCCTTATGGTACATGAATTTCTAATCTTTTTTTGTCACTTAGTTGTCTGTAGTAGCTTTTAAAAGCAGTTTTATAATAATTAGGATTCAATTTCACAAAAATATTTAGTTCATATATGTATAACGAAGGCAGTGTCAGAATCTTTATAAGTCCCCTCTTTGAGGAGTGGTTGGAGAGGCGCCACGGCGCCCTCACCTTCCGCCTGACGCAGGTCCTCACCGGACACGGTTGTTTCGAGAGGTTCCTGTTTCGGATAAGGCGGGAGGAAACGCCTGGGTGTCACCATTGTGTGGATCGCCCGGAGGACACGGTGGAGTATACAGTGGAGGTCTGCTCGGCTTGGGCGGAGCACCGCCGTATTCTCACGGAGGCGATCGGCGGCGGCGATCTCTCGCGTCCAAACCTGGTCCAGGCCATGGTGCGGAGCGAGAGTGCACGGGAGGCCGTCACCTCCTTCTGCGAAGCAGTAATGCTCGCGAAGGAGGAAGCGGCACGCGTGAGGGAGAGGCAACAGCCGCGCCCTCGCGCCCCTAGCCGCCGTAGGAGACGCCCTGGGCGGCGGGAATCGATCGCCGATTCCCGGCCACCGTAGGCGCGGGCTTGCGGACGACGAGTAATGGGCAGCTCGCCGTCCGGAAAGGACCAGGCCCGGTTCGACGGCGCATTGTGTTCCACGCGCTCCTCAAAGAGATGTCAGCAGTGACGGGGTCCATTGGGCCTATGCCGCCGGGGTCGCCGGTAGTTCGAAAGAGATACCGTGGCCCTGGCACGGGCAACTGAAGGAACATGGGTGGGTTTTAGTCAGTAAAAGTCTGACACGCCCTCCCGCTCTGCCCAGAGCGGGAGAAGTCATTTGATGATTTCTCATCCACAAATCTTTAGACTTTTAAAGTAGGGTTGACAGCTGGTAGTGTCGTCTACATTACACATTATCGACAGCTTTTTAAGCTGATTTCAGACTACGCTATAATATAAACATTTATTTATTTATTGTTTATGTAGTAACTATTTATTTAAATGTAATATAAACATAACCTAAAAATAACAACATGATATCCTAACATAACTAAAACTATTCACAAACTAAAACATGGCGTCGAAAAATTCATCCGCATCACTGTCGACTGGTAATGTACCCAAGAGAGTGGCAGCATTGCCACGTTATATGGCAATGGCCTCTAATAATAGCATATAATAGCATATAGTATATAGCTCATAGCACAACAATATCGCGCTCCATACATTGTTATGGACACGTTCACATTGTACTGTACTATATATTATTGGCTTGCTATACGCTATAAATTGGTGCGATGCGCAGAGTTCATGCTATGCTATATCGCGCGCCGCCATCTTTTCATCCATTTCATCCATTGTGTCGATCGTGATGTGTGCTGTGCAACTGTGCACACTCTTCAAAGATCGCGATCGACTGAGCTTGCGATAATATCGCGTATGTGAACGTCATGCTATAAGTATAGCATTAGGTCCTTCTTTGCTATACTTTATAGCACAATAGTATAGCGTAGTCTGAAATCAGCTTTAGGCCAAATCAGGTTGTCTCATATCTTCAGTAACATTTTCCGTTCGATAGTGAAGCGTCGAAGGTACCAGGATAGCAGAACCTGCATGGAAATCTTTCACTTATTGAGAGTGATTTTCATAACATTGCATGTCATCCGATCGGAAAGATTTTTCTCTTCGGATTACATTTACATAATAACGGTTTTTTTTCTTTATTGTATTCGTATGTTTACATTACGGAATGCAATCAAACTGCACATAGGTTACAATATTATTATATTGTTTAATTCTTCTTTTGTTTTTCGTTATAACTGCAGTCATGTCTGTATCACGATGTAATTCAACATTTCATAACATTTTGAGAGTAAAATGAAAGCAGTCCTTTGCAGTTTGGTAGAGGATATATTTAAAAAAAAATATATTGAATAAACACAAATTTTTTTAAGCAAGGCTTTATAAAATTAGCTTTGTATGCAGCTATAGCTAAGTGCAGGTTTTGAAGTCAGGATTAGGCACTTTGTGTAAGTTTAGCAATTGACATATTTGAAATCTAAGATTTTCATTTTTGTTTTTTGTTTTTTTTTGGTTGGTCCTATCTGTAATTATTATTAATTACAGATGGGACCAACCAAAAAAAACCTGATTGCAAGGTATTTGTGCTTATGCACCAATACCTTGAAATCAGGTGGTGTGTCTCTCAGAATATTTTATTGTTTTAACCCACTTTCTTCCATTTGACCGATTCACATATTTATATTTCCTGAATCAAAGTGAGTGATCCCAGCTTCCCATATACTGTTTTGTGTTTATTTCTTTTGATACTGCTTTGGGAATCACTCCTCTAAAATTATGTTTGTTGATTGATTACGTTACTTTGATAAATTTGCTCACAAATTAATTTGTGGTGTAACCGTTAAAAACTTCCGTTTTAAAAATAGAGAAAATTTGTCAAAATCTATCGAAACCAGCTTTCACTTTGGATGGTTTTTGTTCACTATGTATATAACTTCAATTGATAATAAGAAAGCAAACCTTCAATGGAAATTTCTATGGTATATTAGGTTGGGGAAAAAGTCTTTTCGCATTATAGTATGTATGAACTTAAAATAAAATCTCTTTGGCTATACTATTTGTATCTGGCTGGTTTTGGTATCATTGAAAGTTTAAATTTTAAAGAACATAATTCCAAATTCAAATTAGGAAAATGTGTGATTTTCATTTGTTTTTCGTACTGTCAAGATGAGTGAAGCTAATGAAGAAATTCTATACATTTTAAAATTTTACTACAAAAAAGGTAAAAATGCAACGCAAGCCGCGAAAAAAATTTGCGAAGTTTATGGACCCAGTGCAGTGTCTGTGAGTGTAGCACAAATTTGGTTTAAGCGTTTTCAATCCGGAAATTTTGATTTCATAGATGCACGTCGCTCTGGTCGCCCTATTACGGATAAAATGGATGACATTTTTGAAAAAGTGGAGCAAGATCAGCATATCAGTAGTTACGACGTAGCTGAAGAACTAGGAATTGACCACAAAACAGTTTTGGCGCATTTGAAAAAAAACTGGGTACACAAAAAAGCTCGATATTTGGGTACCTCACGAGCTCACTGAAAGAAACCTAATGAACCGTGTACTCATTTGTGATTCTTTATTACTACGTAATGAAATCGAACCATTTGTGAAGAAGCTGATAACTGGTGATGAAAAGTGGATCCGTACGACCAGAATGTGCGAAAAAGGTCGTGGTCAAAGGCCGGTCAGGCTTCACAGACTGTGGCGAAACCCGGGTTAACTCGCAACAAGGTGATGCTGTGTGTGTGGTGGGATTAGAAGGGCATTATTCATTATGAGCTGTTACCACCATGCAGGACCATCGATTCTTAACTCTACTGCGAACAACTGATGAGATTAAAGCAAGAAATTGAGAGAAAGCGGCCGGAATTAATCAACAGGAGGGGTGTAGTTTTTCATCATGATAACGCTAGACCTCACACATTTTTAGCCACTCAGCAAAAATTAAGAGAGTTTGGCTGGGAGGTGTTAATGCATCCGCCGTATAGTCCTGACCTTGCACCTTCAGGTTTCCACCTGTTTCGGTCTCTTCAGAATTCTTTAGGCAGTGTCAGGTTAACATCACGAGAGGACTGCCAAAACCACTTGTCGCGGTATTTTGATCAGAAGTCCCAAAATTTCTATAGCAATGGGATCATGTCCCTACCTACAAGATGGCAGAAAGTTATCGAACAAAATGGTACCTACATACTTTAGATAAATGTAAATAATGTATATTAAAAGATGTTTTGAATTTTCTTAAAAAATGCGAAGAAACTTTTTCCCCAACCTATTATAATCAAAATAAATTTCTGTCTTCGTCTTCTCCTCCTCCTCTCTACGAAGTGTGCTGCGTAGGATCTGAAAACCATAGTAAAGTTATAATCTTTCCAATGGATTTATTTATGTTCATACTTGCATTGGATTGCATCACAGATTATTGAACCTTATCATAAATGTATCCTAAATATTGCCAGTATAGTGATAGTGAAGGTTCGAGATTATTTGTATGACTAGCTTCATAGTACTCCAATATAGCTCTGTCATCGTGACTGTCTCAAGAAGATATGTATCTCTCGTAAAGTCAGATGATCACTAGCTTCTACTTCAGAGTTTCAGAGTAAATAAAATATATGGAGCAGTCAACTCATTCATCTACACCGCCTAGAATTTGGCAAATAGGTTGAGTTCAACTTCAGTGCTTTTTTTATTGCCGGATGGGCCTGCTCTTGGACCTCGACCTCGCCTGATGGAAAGCGATGAATGAGGTCTACAATGGAATTACCATGCCCAGAAGATGGTCAGTATGATCACTTTTACTCTGAAGGCCGACGAGTCATAGGTGGGATGGGTCTCCACGATGGGCGATTACTAGAAAATACTGTTTTTCGAAAGATCACTCACTTCTGCCCGCCGCGGATTAGTATGAAAACCAGTAACATCATCTGCCTAGCCTTTTCCCAACTATGTTGGTGTCGGCTTCCAGACGGATCAGGTTAGTATGACAACCAGAAAAGTCATCGGTTTGAAGTACAGATAACAGCACATCAGGTTATACCAAACTGTCAAATTTCGCCAAATGATTAAGTTCAAAATCGAATGAGAAAAGACAGTTTGTAACTTGACCGCTGCTATGTGTACTTCCCGAGAGGACCTTTCTTTCAGATTAAAGGCGGACTTCCACTTTCTAATCAAGCCCTTGACCCAACTGCTTAAAAAGATTAATAATTTTGTTATAACTTTAAATAAATCGGAATTCCCGATATTATGATTCAGTTTGTTATTTTCGCCTTGGTTTGAATCGAAATAATTCGAAAATTAATCATCGATACTGTCGTACTACGTTATGTGATAGCGATAACATATTGACGTCATTTTGTGTGGTTTAGGAATCAATTGATAATGTTTACGAGTTTTTATTTTACGCCAAGAAGTGATAAATGTGAAGGAACGTAGATCTTATTATGTAATATACGAGTAGGAAGAAAGAAGTAGATAAAGAACATGGAAGCCCTAATACTTCTGAGGAGATAGAAGTTAAACTATATTTTAACTGTTAACTAACAAAAATGATTGTCCATTTTCCCTTTGGCAAGTTGTATCTATCCCTTGATAGATGCAATTAAAATTTTGAGCATAATCAGCCTCTAATATTCCCACTGCTGGTGCACAGGCCTCTCGGTGATAGGGAGTGGGCCGTAATCCACTACGCAGGCCCAGTGCGGGTTGGTAGACGTCACATTTTTAGAATTTTTTGGTGAACCCACGTAATCACGTTTTTTGGTAACCAATTTAAAGGCCAACCTACATTGTTAATTGTTTTCAACTTTAAACTTTTTGCTGTGCTCTACAGGCTTTATAATTGTACCTTAGCTTTAAGATTGTAAGATCTTTAAACATTATGGATTGCACCATCATCTGCCTAGCCGTTTCCCAACTATGTTGGGGTCGGTTTCCAGTCTAACCGGATGCAGCTGAATACCAGTATGAAGTGACTGCCTATTTGACCTCCACAACCCAGTTACTGGTTAATACGATACCCCTTGGTAAGACTGGTTGTCAGACTTTTGGGCTTCCGACGTCCCGTAACGACTGTCAAAGACCTACGAGTGACAGCCGGGATCAAAGGCTTAACGTGCTTTCCGAGGCACGCAGGGATATGGTATGTGAAGATGGTCACCCATCTACGGACCTACCGCGGCAAGCGTAGCTTAACCTGATGGATTGACCGTGCAACTGTTATACTTAGCCAGCCCCTCCAATGTCAAAATCGTTCCTGTCTGTGAATCGGACTCCAGTGGTCCTATCGGCTGTTTTTGTATTCATAAACTGTACCTATCTATACTACTCTCACTTGCAGCAAAGTGTAGGGAAAAAACAATGATGGCATACCGTCACATGTCAAGTCTTTAAAACAAACCAACAACGGTAACAGCCATAAACACTCACAAGCCCACAAAAACAAAATGGCCGACACAGTGCATAGGAATGCTTAAAAAGGTATGAATATAATTATTATGAATATGAATACATACCTACCGAATTTGCTATCTTATGGAAAAAAATCTTGAACTTTATTGAATGATCTATAAAGTGAACAGTGTTCCACAAAACTTTTCTCTTTTTGAATAGAGAACATGGGAATTTATAGATTATTTAGATATAAAGTTTATCGATCAGACTTTACACAAGATCATACCTATAGTGCGTGACAACCAGATTAATCTAGTAAGATTGTAAAAATGCTAATTATTACACTTATTAGCCGAAAGATAAGTATCTGCTACAAGAAGGCCTTTTATTATTAATCATAATTCTTAGATAATTTAGGTTATCAATAAGTACGATTATGAATGGATTTGTGATTTTACGGAAGAAGACCTTATTGGTACAAGTTTAGAGTAAATATTGCTAAATTCGCACTACATCATCATCATCATCTTTATTCGGTCGAAAGACGTCCACTGCTGGACATAGGCCTCCCCCAAGCATAGCCACAACGGTTGGTCATGTGCATCCTACATCCATTCCGAATTCCCATACAGACATAGTACCTAATTGCAGGGTTAATTGGTTCAGTTTTCATTTATTAAGGTGGAGCACAAAGGTAGCCCGCGGAATTCAAATTTTCTTTCGTTTTTTTGCAATTTGCTGGTCAGTGTATCTTGAACAAAATATGATTCGCGACCATAAAAATATGTATTCACAGAATTATAATCATTAGAATCATTCATCGAATTAATACTACATGTTTCTAAATTAGAATTGGTTTCAAATGTTATAATTTCAAGAAAAAGTTCTTCAATGGGTTAATTTGAATTTAGAGAGATTTGTTAGTAATTATATTTATTATTATAATTTTGTAAATTTATTGTCAAGTTTGTAAATTCAAAATCAACATTAACAGTGAAAATTAAGACAAATTTGTAAAAAAATCTAAAAAATCATGATTTAAGTAGGCATTTGATTTTTTTTAAATCAAAAAATCTGTCAGAAACTAAAAAAATCATGATGTTGATCAACCCTGTCTATTTGTATGTTAAGTGCCAAGATAAGTGAAAAGGAGGACGTAAAAGGTAAAGAGGGTATTATGTCAGAATATCCTTTGAAATAATCCTGTAATTACCTTTTACGAAACAAAGGAGAAGCTTGCCTTTAGGGAATTACTCAGGACTTAATAAGGATTATGTTACAGCGATCTGTTTCATCAGACGAAATATATTTTCAGGGCTAAAGCTAATTCCGAGAATTATTATGTATTATGTAGGTATATTAGTACATACCTTTACCAAGACCCCATCAAGACCCCACTATGCCTCGGAAAGCACGTTAAGCCGTTGCTGGAGGCTGTTATTCGTGGATCTTTGTGTCTACGGGTCGTTAGAAGCCTGAAAGACTAACAACAGGCTTACCAAAGGGTATCGTATTACCCAGTAACTGGGTTGTGGAGGTCAGATAATATAGTTATTACGCTTTAGATTTCAAACTGTGGAATATTTCCTTAGGGACCTGCTCAGCGGTGGTATTCTTGGCGGGTTGTTTCAGTTGGTTAATTCGAACGATTCTAATTTTAAAAATACTCGTTTTTTTAACTTAGATTTATAAAACAAAAGGGAGTGAATGATAGCGTGACGGTTGACAGGGGAGAATGGAAGATGAAAACGTGTTGCGCCGACCCCACGTAACATGCGATAAGGGCAGGAAGCTGATGATTTTAAGACTTTGTTCATTATGGCCCTGATATATTAATCTCATTAGTTTGATGTGTATCCTGTATTAGGTTACGATGGGACTGACATACGCTGTGCGTTATAAAAGTCCCTAAAATTTAAAGAATAATAAAAAAAAAAGACTGTTCATTTCTATGCTTGAAGCTAATTTATGCTAGTCGCAAAAAAATCAATTAAAACGTTATAGAATATGTAGAGATATCAATCAATCTGCCTAGCCTTTTCCCAACTATGTTGGGGTCGAAGAGATATAACATTCTAAAATTGAGCGCCCCTCCACAGCTTTTACGCTTACATGCAAAGAAGGTGACACGCAATACACATGATTGGTATTTGGCATTGATTGCTCGGTCACGGGCGAGTACGGTCAACAACTAAAGTAAATAAATACAGACTAACATACTTACATAAAAATATACACATTAACACTAATTTTTTTATGCAACGGCTGGCAGCCGGATTTGTCGGCCAACGAGTGTATAAATGACACGAACGCGCGACAGAGCGAACGTGTCGTTCCATACAAAGCTTACGCTCCCCTACGTTATATTATATTAACTGTGGCTCGATTAGTTGAACTCTAAGTGCGGCGACGAGTCCGTAAACACGGACTCGTCGCCGCACTTAGAGTAAAGTCGCCACACGCACACAAGTAAATTATTGCAATATGTATTTCCTCTCACACATTGAAACAATCACGTTTTGTGGAGAGGCGTTCATTTTTAAAATGGTTTATCTCTACTTGTATTTTCGATTCAAAAATGGTTCGAATTTAAGTTACGTATAAGTCACGCCAACGTGCTAGGATCTCTGGCCACAGAATACATAATTGTACAAGTACAAAAGATTCAGTCCGCAAAATTATTTAAACAAATAAAGACTCTTGCTACGTCACAATAAAGTGCAATTCAGGTCGCACAGCGTTAGTTACCTACAGTTATATTCACCTAGAATTTGCCTCTCTGTCTATCGCGTAACTCTATACCTTCTGACCCGTTAGGGTTGTCTTCTTTTAGGACGCGGCGCGTGAGTGCGTATTGAACCAACGTTTACGAGCCGGCTGGCGTACGGCAGCCCACAGAATTAGCCCGACAAGTCGAGCCCGCTGCGTAATTGTAGCTTCACACCTAAGAGTAGCAGTGGGTGGAAGAAGTGAGGCGGGCTTGTTTTAATAAAAACTTTTATATAAATGATAACAATATACCTCGATTGATTCTCATCGAAAATTCTGTTATTGTGCCTTGTGAATTGAGGTCAAACCCCAAACATCCGTTGCCTCGAATATACGGGTTGCCTCTAAAATCTGCCAACCAGGCCAAGACATGTGTGAAAACCCCGGATTTTGGTGCTTTAAACTCGAACATATCAAAAGTGTTTTTTAAAGTTACTCAGTAAAACAAAAAATAGTTTTAATTTTTGTAAATCATCTTTTCATTTATTTTCATACAACTTTAAACTTTTACTGTTCTAAAGAAATTAAACAGAATCTTCTTAAAGTTTTAGCAAACAATTAGCTTAGTTTAGTTTCAGCCGCGTATTTTGGGTAGATGTGTCATCACTTCATCAGCCTCGGACTACAAATAAAACCCCGCCCAGGAGCTCCACAGAAGCCCTCTAAACTAGGACAAATCCGGGGAATCCCGGACGGGTGGCAACCCGGAGTACCACACTTTATTTAATAACATTCACATATACCTAACAATAACATAATTTCCACGCCAAATGACCTACAAAGGAAGTTTACATTATCTTGTACCATTCAAGATCACTTTGAGGTCACTTATGGTTTCAACTATAATACGGACCGTGAATTTTAAATGACAAATAAAATAAACAATTAAGTAAACAAAAGATTCTGTGGGACGTGGCTTGAATTGATTAAAATGGTCATATTTCTAAGTCCTACCACGGTAGAAAAGTTGTAGGTATACCTGACTGTACCTACAACTTGACCTACCTATGACTTGTGTCTAATTTTGGGGTTGGCTTCCAGTCTAACCGGATGCAACTGAATAACAGTATACCAGCGACTGCCTCCCACTTCTGACTCGTTGTTAGCATTTCGGGATTTGGCTGACAACCCGTTACGACTATCAATGATCCAATAATGACAGCCGGGGAGAACGGCTCGAGGCACGGAGGGTCTCGGTGTATAAAGATGGTCACCCATCCACGGACCAATCACGGCAAGCATAGCTTAACCTGATAGATCGACCCATTGCGGCTGTTATTACTTAGCCACGAGTTTTTTCTATTGCTATAGAAGATATTTTAGAGTTGATGATACTTAGGTACTTACTTGAAAAAAAAGTTTTGCGTTAGATAGCTACTCAATATGCCTCGATATGCCTACTCATTTTTTTCAATATTGTTTCCTCATAATATAATATATTTTCTTTTCTCGTTTCAAACTCTAGAAACTGATTGGGTAACGTTTCAGGTGTACCTGAAACGTTACCCAATCACAAAAAAACTAATATTTTTCTTTGTTTAATATTCGTAGGAAAATAAAAAAATGTTAAACTACGGCATTTTTTCTTTGTTCACATTTTTATGTGACACAGGATGTATCAGAAAGGTGTAGTCAAATTAAAGAGTGTGGTAGAAACCATCAAACTGAACAATTTTCTCCATGGGACCAACATCGTAATCGAGAAAAAAAAACCAGCTGTCCCGTACAAAAATTCAATACCTACCTCAAACCTGCCTGCCTAGCCTTTTCCCAACTATGTTGGGGTCGGCTTCCAGTCTAACCGGATGCAGCTGAATACCATTATTTTACATGGAGCGACTGCCTATCTGACCTCCACAACCCATTAACTGGGTAATACTATACCCCTTGGTAAGACTGATTGTCAGACTTTCGGGCTTCTGACGACCCGTAACGACTGTCAAAGATCCACGAATGACAGCCGGGACCAACGGCTTAACGTGCTTTCCGAGGCACGGAGGAGTCTCAGTATGTAAAGATGGTCACCCATCCACGGACCGACCCCAGCAAGCGTAGTTTAACCTGATGGATCGACCCGTGCGGCTGTTATTACTTAGCCACGAGCTCCTCTACCTACTCGACCTAAATAAGTTTTCCCGATTATGATGTTCGTCTCATGGAGAAAGTTGTTCAGCTTGATGGTCTGTAGCACACCCTCAAGTTTGACCACAGTTTTCTAATACATCCTGTATATGGATGTTTCTTTTGCCTCTGAAAAGCCTGGTGTAAAATATTTATGTTGACGTATTTTGAAAATTCTCTCGTTTTGCGTAAGAAAGGTAAACTAAGTGGAAAATTAACAATTATCTTTTAACTTTTTATTATAAAAAGTAACTAATACAAATGAACTTGTTTTCTTACCGAATAACTTTTTATTTTTCTAGAAGTGTCTAGAATGTTCGATTAATTTTGTTAATAACTAAACTGATGGCTATACTATAACACTTTGCCTGACCTGAGAATCGAACTGGTAGCCAGAAAATTATAATTTTAATACTTCTGCGTATACAGCTTAAGGACGCTGTTACAAATGGGTAGTCAAATCATTACTTTTTTTACACAAAAGTATGTTTATTAAATAAAATGCTTTGAATTCTTAAAATGTTTTTTGCCCGAATTGTTGATAGATGTGCATGGTACGATTCTGAACTATAAATATAATTTTAGATTAGTATAGTTTCTCAATAAATGTACCGAAGTAAAAATTTTTACTTCTGTATTGAGAAAATGTACCTACCTATCTAAAATTATATCTAAAGTTTAGAATCGTAGCATGCACATCTATCAACAATTCGGGCAAAAAACATTTTAAGAATGCAAAGTATTTTATATAATAAACATACTTTTGTGTAAAAAGTAATGATTTGACTATCAACAGCGTAACAGCGTCTTTAATAACTCCTAAAGAAATTTAGCTAACAAAGCTATGTAAGACAATAAAAGCAAAGAAAAAATCAACTGAAACAATAAAAACAAAACAAACAGATATTGGCGTGCGTCGAGTGAATTAATATGCTGTTAACTTCAATAATGCGAGGTCAAAGCGGCGCCGGCGCAAGAGAACGTGGTTCTTTTATTACAGTTACGCTACTTCCTTTATCACTTTTACTAGTCTTTGTTTTTCTTTAATTTGTTTAACACTATGCTTAAATTCAACATCCCTTAACGTCAATAATTAAGCGCTTGCTTAACGGATTGTCTTAAGAATACATGGTGCAAGTATCTTGCCTGTAGCATACCATAAAATTGAAAACAAATGACTTGTATCGTCAAACACTATTTAGAGGGTGCAACTTTTATTGTTACTGCAACCTATGTTATGCCAAAGGCATTAAAATCGCACGATGTCTGTCAGGCCTAAACGACAAAATTTTCACAACTTGTGTCGCTTGCGACATCGCGCAACCTCGAGAAACATTGTCAGACCTCGGTTAAATGAACTCTTTGACACAATGTTGTAAGCGGTTCATCTTGCGGGGCATGCCATTGTGTCGCCTAGCAATAATACAAGACTTCTAAGACAACATCGGGTGTGATAGTAGCATTGCTTGTGTACTTACAGTCACTATACCCCATTGACCTAAGTGTTGCTAATAAGGAACTGCATTGTCGTTCCGTTTTGAGTTAGGTCTACGTTCAGGACAAAAAAAAACATCTACGGATAGCTAAGAAGTAAGGCAATGAGTTTAACCAACTTCACAGTTCAATTTCTTTGATAACGTCACTAAGCGATATAAGCCCAAAATCTTTTTTTTTATTTTTTTTTATTCTTTTTTTTTTTGACTTCTATACTACATGTATATGTCAGTCCGATTAGTCTTATTCAATACATCACTAAGTAGTTTAACTTAACCTAAGGTGATAAAAGTTTAAACAAAAGACAAGCGCCTCCACTGTTAGGGTTTGAGAGTATAGAATTCATAATTCCGACCTGCAATTTGTCCAAATCTAATTTGTCCAATAATTCCTCTCTCTCTGCATGAAATTGAACACATTCCATCAACAAATGTTATACATCATCTATTACTCCACAAGTATCACATTTAGGGGAAGAAACCTTTCCCATTAAAAAGGCAAAATTGTTTGATGGAATATGTCCGGTTCTGATTCTGTACGCTATAATAGTCAGTTTCCTACTTAACCGACTACCTTACGAGGAGGCTGACGTTGGATAGTTTTATACCATATGCTCTTTTCCAGTGATCTCTGATTGAAATATTCTTTCCACAAATCATAACACTGTCCATTACATTTCGTTAATATTTCTGAATAATATGGTTTCACATAAATTTTTGTCCTTCTGTACTTCCAATTTTTGCCAATCTATCCGCCTCCTCATTACCAAGTATCCCAATGTACGAAGGAACCCACTGCAACCTCAGATCCACTCCTTTCTCCGCTAATTCCTCTGTTATAGAGAGTCCCAAAATCAAGAATCATTTATTGAACTAGGCTGAGAATCAACACTTTTTGAACGTTAAAATTATATAAGACAGTCCCCCAAAACGCTTGCCTTCACTACTCATTAGTGCTTTAGCTGGGAAGAAGTGGCGCAAAAACTCAATACTCTATCATTTAAATTTACTCTACAGCGGCACACACCATATGGGGGATGCGCTAAGGTAGCCTTTTTTTTTTTTTGTTTTTTTTTTTTTGTGGATGGGAAATCATCAAATGACTTCTCCCGCTCTGGGCAGAGCGGGAGGGCGTGTCAGACTTTTACTGACTAAAACCCACCCATGCTCCTTCAGCTGCCCGTGCCAGGGCCACGGTATCTCTTTCGAACTACCCGCGACCCCGGCGGCATCGGCCTAATTGACCCCGTCACTGCTGATTGTATCTTGATCAAAATAAAAAATATGTATTTAATAACTCAATTACTCAACATGGTATATTCATCACTTTTTTAGTCACATGCGTTTTGTCCCTTCTCACACACATGCCCATACTAAGCCAAACGATTTCTTTTCAACTTTTCTGTCACTGGCGCCACTTTCAAACTTCTTCTTATATACTCATTTCTTAGATTATCCATTCTCGTCACTCCACACATCCATCTCAACATTCTCATCTCCGCTGCATGCAATCTTTTTTCATCCGTCTTCTCCATGGCACAGCATTACGACCCATAAAGTACGACAGGCCTTATCACGGACTTGTAAATTTTTCCCTTTAACTTGAGGGGCATCCAAAGTTAATTCAGCAGCCAGTCTAATCAATCTGCCTTTTCCCAACTATATTGAGGTCAGCTCCCAGAGCAACCGGATACAGCTGAATACCAGTACACTACATGGAGCGACTGCCTATCTGACTTCCACAACCCAGTAACTGGATAATACGATACCCCTTGGTAATATTGGTTGTCAGACTTTCGGGCTTCTGACGACCCGTATCGACTGTCAAAAATCCACGAATACCAACGGGACCAACGGCTTAACGTGCTTTCCGAGACACGGAGGAGTCTCGGTATGTAAAGATGGTCACCCATCCACGGACCCGACCTGATGGATCGACCCGTGCGGCTGTTATTACTTAGCCATGAGCTCTGTCTAATCAATAAGCCTAATTTAAGTTCAGACGAAACTTTCTCATGTTACGTCTAACTCTAATTGAATATCGTTCATCTTGGGACTGAATCATACAGAGCACGTTTTTCAAGCGCATCTTGAGACACGTGTCCAAAAACGCGTATTCGGAGCGTACGCATTGCCTGCACGGGCAGCGGTACCCAAATTATTATCAAAGCCATCCAATTGATCCGTAGTTTTTTGGGTCGTATTAATGATCGAATTAATAACATTTGAACTTCTTTCCATTGTTTTCATTGAAGTCATAGAAGCCTATCAATTTAGCAAAAAAATCTATGACCAACATCTTGATTAACGACAGGTAGGCAATAGGATTTCAGTGAACGCATGTAGCGCCTAATACGTTTCAGGTACACAAGAAAAAAAAAGGTACCTACCAATCCTACCATTAGGAAAATATGTTCAGGAAACGACTACCTCAGTGAAGTGTTTGCAAGTGCTTCAGCAGCAAAAAAAAAAAAAATAAAAGAAAAAAAAAAAAAAAAATTACTTGACTGACTGACTGATAGACTGACTTATCAACGCCCAGCCCAAACCCTTCGACCTAGAATGCTAAAATTTTGCATAGAGGTTCTTTATAATGTAGACAAGGAATAAGGAAGGAATTCCCGGTAGTATGTTCCTGTGGGATATTTTCCGACATCCACGCGAGCGAAGCCGCTGGCAAAAGCTAGTCGTAAAAAACACGTGTGTTAAAAGGACACGATTTCTACCCATAATCATAGCTGCTACAATCACGTGTGGAAGCTGCCGACGCTGCGCCTACGCACATGTCAATTTAATTATGATTGATTAGAAAACCAACGTTGGTCTAGACACATCCTAATTAATGGGCAATGTAATGTCATAAAGCAGAAATTATTTTGTAAACATGCCACAAACAACTACGTTGGGGTCGGCTTCCAGTCTAACCGGACACAGCTGAATATAACTATATTTAATATAACTATATATAACTGTATTTTACAAAAAGCATCTGCCCATTTGACCTTCACAACCCATTTACTGGGTAACACGATACCAAGCAAGATGGTTGTCAGACTTTTGAGCTTCTAACTACCCAAACGACTGCCAAAGATCTACGAGGGATCCCGTTATGATGATAAGATGGTCTCCCATCCACGGACCAACCGCGGCGAGCGTAGATCAATTTACCGTGCCGTGCGGCTGTTATTACTTAGCCACGAGCCCTTTGTAAACATAATAAACATGCCACAAACACGTGCTTATAAAGGACAAGATTTCGCAAGATCTCGTCACGCGCGGGCGCACATAGTCGTTGCAGCGCTAACTCGGCTTGATAAAATCATGACTGTCTACATGACTTGACATGATTTTGCTTTATTTCACACATATGGAAGATACAATTTATACAGTTGCAAAATACATAAATAGTGGGCCATTATCACGCACGCTTCTCGAAAACCGCCATTCAATTATCCCGTCTTCTTACTGTATCTCCGGAATAAAAAGTGCGCTAAAAGACGTGTTCGGCTGACGACAACGTCAATGTTGCTGAGACACCTAGTGGTGGTTAGTACGACACAACTGAGATGTAGCATCGGCAAAATTCGGAAAACCAATCACGATCCGAACTGAGTGCGCCTTCAACATCACCAATCTATAATACTGCTTTAGGCGAAAATGATCTTTACGCATACGCAATAACTGGAAGTCATATTGCCAAATACATTCGTAAAATTGGAATGAAAAAATGCAAATTTTCAAATCTATACTACATCTAAGTTGTGTACTATACCTACTATGAAGTAGGTATCAAAGCCATAGTAACGGTTCCGTTATGAAATGGGGATGGTGCTATTCAACCTTTAAAGCTCCATATTAGCTTTTCCAAACTGAAGTAAGATAAAAAATAATAATGTTATAAGATCAAATAAGATGTCGTGGTGTTAGGACCCCGGGACGGGGGACTCATGGAACAGTGGTGAATGGAAGAAAGGAAAGAAAGCCTAAAACCAGCCGTAGGTGACTCCCGGTGATGATCTTAAGAGCCCATACTACCTCAGTTTTTTATTTCGCTCGCACGATACTGCTCGCGGACTGAGTGAGACCGAGACTAAGTGCAGTGCTGGGCGCCGATAGTTTAGGTAATTGCTTTTTACGGTGAAAATAATGGTATATTTGAAAAAAATAAAAAAAAACATAAGACCTGTTCTACAGTTAGTTCAGTTAGTATGCAAAGTTTCATGTTCTAATTTAAAGTATTTTTTGAATACCAGCGGTTTATTGTTAGCTTAGGAGGTAACTTGGGATAATTATACCGGGAAAATTTTATGGAATCGTGCTTTTGTCAAACATTAACTTAACATTAATCTTCAAATTTACCATATATTTATTTCAAAATGAATGAGGCAGTATTTTCGACATAACGGAGGATCATGCTAAGCCATTTGAGGTGGTATGGGCTCTTAATGATCTAAAAATGCATCAACATTATTTATTTTCTTCATTCATTCCATCCATTTTAGCCGCGTGGACCTAATCAAGCACAATAGAAGACACGTACATGACACGTGCATAAAACGGACAAGATTTCGCAAGCACACACAAACGTGTACACACCCACGCACACATGCACAGACGGTAACATTACATTCATACGTCACTTTACGACCGTTAATATAATATTATGCACGAGAATGGCCCTGTTCTTGCATTTAATTGTTTTGAAGCGAATTTTTTAAGAGTGTGCGCATTGATGATTTCATTCTGTGATTTTGACGTCAAAAGATACTACAGGCACATAATTCCGATTACATCTTCATCTCAATATTTTATTATTGCGCATGGCATGACGCAGTGTAACAGTAGTTACAATCGATGATAGGTGTTAGACTATAAACTTTTTTACAAAAAAATACAACCGAATTCCAAAAACAACATTACAAAGTGAGAAATAACTTTTTTTGGAAGTCGGTTGTATTATTTAACTTGTAAATTGAAGCCTCAACTTATACGGCTTGTGATCGAAGCTTAGGTAAGGTGTTGGATGGAATCCGTTAAAACATTTAAATCCTATAGAGTCGAGTCGAGTGTGTAGTTTTTTTAGAGTCTATGATCCTTTGTTGGTCGAAATAAACGCGTTTTATTCTATTCTATTATATAGCCATAAGACAAACTTATTCATATTTTGTTAGTATGCATCTAAGTTATCAACCCGCACTGCGCCCACGTGGTAGACACCCTCTCACAGAGAGAAAGCCTGTGTCCCAGCAGTGGAAATGTTACAGGCTGATTATGCTAGTTTACACGGTCAAATATGAACATAATAGCTGCAAATTATTCAACGATGAGGTCATCCTAAAATAAACTAAAAAGACTGGTCACCAGATGACTAGGTTACGAAGTTTAAAATCATTCAATTTGTTCTGCCAGACTAAATACAAACATTTATTTTATTACTATTAAAATTATTTTATACTTAACCATAACAATAGTTCGTAAAGTGAAGGGAGTTCGTTCGTGAGGAGCTCGTGGCTAAGTAACAGTAATAACAGTCGTCTGCTGCGTGTATGGGTGACCATCTTTATATACCGATACCCCTCCTTGCCTCGGAAAGCACGCTAAGCCGTTGGTCCCAGCTGTCATTCGTGGATCTTTGCCAGTCGTTACGGATCGTCAGAAGCCCGAAAGTGTGACGACCAATCTTACCAAGGGGTATCCTATTACCCAGTAGCTGGGTTGTGGAGGTCAGCTGCATCCGGTTAGACTGGAAGCCGACCCTTCCCCACGTGTCTGTAGGTTGTCTACAACTCTTTTTGTCCTCCGTCCTATCGCAGGTATGCTGAAAGAGATTTCTTCTGAAACAAGCATCACCTTTGTACTCGTACGTATTCTTCTGTTCCTTTCTTCTTGTCTGTTTAATAAATAAATACTGTGACATCGCACTCTTTGTGTTGCCACTCGGCCATTTATAATTCCTATCGTACTAATGAGTTCATTCATACGCATAACTATAGTTAAGTACACAAAGAATTCAAGGAAGTAAGTGAGGAGAATAATTTTTAAACTCTTAGAAAAAAAATATCTATATGTTAGATGGGGCGACAGGGCCGGAATGGGGAGGTGGCGGCTGGTGCAAGGCCCTGGGCCCCCAAATATGCCAATAGTAAATTAATTCAGGATCCGGATTGTGTTATAATAGTTTGATAACATAACCCAACTCCAAGGACAAAATGCATAGCTCTACAGCAGCTTAAACAAAAAATGTGCCGTTTGGAATTTAATCATGGTTCACACTAAGCAAAAAAGGCCAGGATTCTATCTCTTTTATCGCCATGATGTTGTAACGGATGGGGCTTTGCAGGTAGGCTGCGCAGGCCGCTAACTATCATACTTATTTTATTATAATTTTTACAAACAGTAATAAGCAGTAGTAGGCTAGGTCGCGAGTAAGGTCAGACTGTGTTCTGAGCACTTTCACACTTTAAAGTAAGAAGGGTACCGTCCTTGGCTGCAGGTGGCAGACGTGGAGTGTCCGTCAGCACAGGCTCATTGGCCGGTCAGGCCTTCGTAAGACCTCAGGTAGCGGGCCGTAAGACAGATAGCGCGCAGTTCAGCTACGCGTGCAGTTCGGAGCAGCGTGCAGATCGGAGCAGCGTGCAGATCGCAGCAGTGTGCAGATTGGAGCTGCATGCAATGTGTAGATGTCCTGCCCTCAGACTGGACGCAGAAACCTGGGCAGCGCGTAAAGGAGCGCATGTTGGTTGCAATGCGAAAGCAGCATCCGCATGCGATGTGCCTAGCTTCATCCCCCTTTCAGTGACCAAGTGACGGTGTAGGAAGCAGCATAGACGGAAACTCACACATCGCAGTGGTTTACAGGCAGAGAGTTTACAAATACAGCGTGGCACAATAATAATAATAATAATAATGAGCTCGAGCGACGAGTATTTTTCCCCGCCGACGTCGCCAACACCTGTACGTCGGCAGGGGAGAGGCCGGCCACCGAGGAGCTTGGGACTTAGGGGCCATACGGCCCCGAGCCGGGTCCCCGCTGCCGGTGGTTGTGTGCAGCGCATGAGATGGACTCAGTCAATGAACGAGAACGTCATGCGCGCATATTACGGGTCTACAGAGGGAGGAACTAATCTCACTGCGTATCGTGTTAGGATGCTGACTCTGTTCCAGGAACTAGAACCAACCGTCAACACCTCGGCCCAACGACTGTCGGATCAGGTGCGGGTCATCCAACGCAATCACAGGTTGGACGATACCGCACTTGATAGGCTGCGCTCAGAGGTACTGAGCAGCCGTATCGTCTCGACCCCAGCACAAACCGCGGTACAAGCGTCAACTATAGATGCAATCTCACCGCGGTTCAATCATGTTGAAGAGGAGGATGATAGGGTTGACACAGTAAGTAGCCAGTGCAATACCCGGTTGAGGAGCGCACTGGAGGATGCGTTTCGCGAGTATAGGTCCACTCCGACCGAACTTAGACCCCGTTTACCACGCCTACCTATGCACAAAAAAAATAGGGCGCTGGTGAGTGCCTTGGACTCGCAGCTTAAGAATTTTTTCGAAAGCAGCGAGGACCTCGTTGATACACACTCGATTCTGTATTGCGCGGCTGTTGCGGTATGTCGTTTAGCTAACGTCAATTTTCCTAGCTGTGACGGAGCTACTCGACCAAAACCAGCTGTACCAGCCTGGCAATGCAGGATCGAGCGTCGTATCGATGGGGCCAGGGTACTCATCGGCAAACTATACTGCTTCAGGGAGGGCAATACACGACCACGAGTGATGCGCTTTGTGAGGCAGGCATTCTCGGGGACTGGAATCAGCCCTCGAGAATACATGTCCAGTGTCACAGAGCGCATCGACTTCCTGAAGCAGAAAGTTTGTGCATGGGCGAGCCGTATTCGGCGGTATAAGCGGCGGGTTGATCGTTACACGCAGAATCGCATGTTCCAGAGCGATGAGAGGTGGGTATATAGAACTTGGGAGCGACCTGAACAAAATGTGACAGACGTATGCCGCCCGGATGATGCCGCTACGAGTGAATTTTGGCGCAGCATATGGTCGGTACCCGTCTGTCACTCTGAGGCTGACTGGATGCAGGATGTCGAGCGAGTGTGTGAAACTATACCAGAAATGGGAAAAATCGCAATTACGCCATTAGACGTAGCCAGAGCAGTCCGTCCGTTACCGAATTGGAAATCACCGGGACCGGACGGACTGCACAATTTTTGGTTGAAATGGCTAAGTAGTTCACACACTTGCCTGGCATCTCAGTTCCAATCATCCTTAGAGTCTGGGTCGCTACCGCCGTTTCTAACAACAGGCGTTACCCACCTGCTCCATAAGTCAGGTAGTCCCGTGGAACCCAAGAATTATAGACCGATCACGTGTTTGTCGACGGTCTATAAACTTCTTACATCCATTTTGAGAGCGAAAATTAATACGCACATTGATAGTAACACGATTATGTCTACCTCTCAAAATGGATGTAGGAACGGGTCTCGCGGTACTAAGGAGCTACTCCTCATCGACATGGCCATTAGCCAACAGGTTCGTCGATCCCGCAAGGATCTGTCGACATGCTGGATAGATTATAAGAAGGCCTATGACTCGGTGCCACATACATGGCTCATAAAGGTGTTGGAGTTGTACAAGATTGATGCGACTCTACGCACCTTCCTTGAGTCGTGTATGGGGCAATGGAGGACGGTCCTTCGCTATCCTGGATGTCGACAGATCCAAGGGAATGATGATCCTGTATGGATTAAACGGGGAATATTTCAGGGCGACAGTTTGAGTCCACTTTGGTTCTGCTTAGCCCTGAATCCTCTAAGCACACTGTTGGAGGATTCAGGTCTAGGCTATCGGTTGAAGAGAGGTGGTCAGGTGATATCTCACCTCCTCTACATGGATGATTTGAAACTCTTTGCCCACAACAAATTGCGGCTGATGGAGCTACTTAAGGTTACTGAAACTTTCAGTAGCGCCATCAGGATGGAATTTGGTGTGGACAAATGTGCAATCATGCATGTAAAACGAGGTGAGGTTATGGAATCCGATGGAATTCAACTTTCGGATTCCATACATCTTAGATCCCTCTCCTCATCCGAAAGCTATAAGTATTTGGGTATGTCGGAAGCGTTAGGCATCAACGTTGCTGACATGAAGCAATCGTTGAAGGAGCGCTTCTTTGGTCGCCTGAAGAAGGTATTAACCAGTCTTCTTTCAGGCGGAAACAAGGTGCGCGCTTTCAACGGTTGGGTCATGCCGGTTTTGATGTACTCTTTCGGCATACTCAGATGGACTCAGACTGAACTCGACGCCCTGGATAGGAGGGTTCGTACACTGCTGACTGCAAACCGGATGCATCACCCACGATCATCGGTGATGAGACTGTACATCCCGCGGAAGTGCGGGGGTCGAGGCTTTTTAAATGCGAAGACCCTCCACAACCGCGAGGTGTGCAGACTCAGAGAATATTTTTTAAAAGTCGAAGTGGGTATGCACCGTGATGTCGTTGCAGTGGACAAGGGGCTCACCCCGCTGTCCATGGCTAAAGAGAACTGGCGCAAACCTGTAGTACTTACTACCGATGACCGCAAGAAGGTATGGCAAAGCAAGGAGCTCCACGGGCGCTTCTATCGGGCTCTTCATGAGCCCGGTGTAGATTTCTTAGCGTCCGTATCCTGGCTACGTTTCGGTGACCTTTTCGGGGAAACTGAAGGTTTCGTCTGTGCAATTATGGACGAAGTTATCTTGACGAATAACTATCGGAAATATATTATGAAGGACGGGACGGTTGACGTGTGTCGGGCATGCCACCGTCCGGGTGAGTCCATCAGACATATTATCTCCGGTTGTTCTCGTCTGGCTAACGGCGAGTACTTGCACAGGCATAACCAAGTAGCTAGGATTATCCACCAGCAACTTGCTTTGAAATATAAACTAGTCGATTCTGAGGTACCATACTACAAGTATGTGCCCGACCCAGTTCTCGAAAATGACCATGTCACTTTGTACTGGGATCGGTCTATCATTACTGACAGGACTATTGTCGCCAATAAGCCTGATATAGTAGTGATAGATCGGTTAGTGCGCCACGCAATGATAGTCGATGTTACCATTCCACATGACGAGAACCTCGTGAAAGCTGAGAAAGAGAAACAAATAAAATATCTCGACTTAGCTCACTAGGTTGTTGATATGTGGAATGTGAGCTCGGCTGTCATTGTGCCGATTGTCGTAACGGCCAATGGCCTGATGGCCGAAAGCCTCGAACAACATCTCTCGAGGCTATCATTAGGCGGTTGGATCAAGGGCCTGATTCAGAAGGCAGTACTCCTTGATACGGCTCGCATTGTGAGAAGGTTCCT